>JBBPDC010000147.1:34583-52785 GCA_037974485.1 Hemigrammopetersius urotaenia | reverse complement strand
AAGTTATGCAACTTTTATTGTAGTAATTTATGTTGTAATGATTATAAGATGTACAATGTGGCGGGGTTTATAACTTTCACATGATGACGTTAGGACTTGACGGATCCGGTTCAATGGAGACCTCGGATTCGTGATTCGTGAGTTATTTAATGGATCCGGGTGATTCACCCGGATGAATCGTGAATCGCTCGGCTCTACAACCAAAACAGGCCCTGGCAGATAACCACACATCCTAGCAGATGCAGTGTTTAAGAACCAAGTTACAGAACCGAAATAAAAAAAAAAACGAGTGGGTGCCCGGTACCGGGTATTTTCGCATCGGTTCTTATTTGGAACCTAATTTCGGTTCCCATCCCTAGTGGTGGGCGATATGGATTCTAGCTAATTTCATGATACATGACAATTCGTATTTTTCCAGTATCTGGTGCATATAAAAAAGTACAAACAATTTTTATTCATCACTTCACACAGTTTGTGGCATTAAATGAAATGAAATTAAATCAGACAAAACTCATTTTTCTCTCTGTAATGGAAAAATGCAGCTAGTTAGTACTGATGACATCTACAATACCCTTAGAAAAGTATGTTGAGACACACTGTAATGTAATTCTTCACGCTCACATTGAATGCAATTATATTGCCCAGCACTACTCTAGTCCTAATGGTTCTGTGATGAAATCAGTCTTTAGAAGTAATAACCACAACACTGAGAGTACAACAGAAGACCTCACATTGCCAATCCCCAAGAGAAACAAGTTGCTCAATGAAGCGCTACAACAAAAAAGACTATGCATGTGCTAAGGAAGGCATTTATGCTTGGATACAGAGATCATGATCCAATAAAAAACTTTTCACTCATTCATTCATTCTGTAACTGCTTATTCCTTACTAGGGTCTCAGGTATCTGGAGCCTATCTACGGGCACGAGGCGGGAACCAACCCTAGGTACACACACACACACCATTCGCTCAAGCACGCACACCTGTGCTCAATTTAGAATCCTCAATTCACCTGATACATTCACATGCACAGTATAGATCTTTTTTGTCCATAAAACATCACAAAGATGTGTCATGTACAAACCATTTCAGGCTAGAAAAGTGTATAGAGGCAAACAAAGTTCATGTTTATGTGCCTGATGAAAAAAAAACATCACATCTATTATTCGATAAATTGCACACAGAGTATTTAACAGAGATGAACGGACTGTACCTGTATGAAGAATGGATAGGTCTCGTTGTTGACTGTATGATAGTAGTAGAACTCGCCATCGTACCACAGAACTTTGCCAATTGGAGAGTTCTCCTTGGTGATTGCAAACATCTTCTTTGGGTCACAGCATTCTGTGAGCAACTTCCTACAAAACACAAGCATACAGATTCTTTAAAATGAAATCTGTCTAGTTGGGTAAGAACTAGGGCTGTCTAGTACATAATCTATACTGATATCACAGAAGGTTACTATATACAAAGATCCCTTGCAGTGTTTTACTGAACACATCCTGACCATCCACAGTTCCAGGTGAGTGTTTTTGTGTGGTTTCATGAATCAATGTATTCACTTCATCGTTTCCTCAAAATAATACAGACAATCTTTCTTTCACCACGGTCTTTAAAAGGAATCAGGAATTAATCCGAGTGTCAACAAAGTCATCTAGACTGTTTTGATGTGAAATGCTCTATTCTAGAGAAACGTGCCCAGCCAGAATTGTTCGCAGTGATATTGAAGGACATCAGACACATGGTAAGTTTATCAAGCTATTAAGCAAAATGGTTTCAGTTTCAGATTATGGGTTTTTTTTTGCCTTATATACATCCATGATGAGAACGTGCAGGATGTGCAAGATGAAACAGAGCCAATAGCAAACTCAAGATTTACCTGTATTTTACCAACATTATCCAAAAAAGGTGTGTGTACATTTTCTGGTCATTTTAAACAGAAATTAAAAGGCCGTATTTGTGTTGTAGATATCACAGCCTATGATTCCCATTGTCACCACCACCCCTGTAAATCACTATTAACTATTTTTGAAAAATGGGTGGAATTCCACTTCAGAATGTAAGCAGTCAATAAAGTGTTCTTTTAAACAGTGCTACAGTGGAACCACCCGTAAATTTCATAACAGAAAAAGCACATGAGATGCATATGTGCAAAGAAACCTTTTAAAGCTTAACCCCCCGCCCCACGCACACAAAAAAAAGCCATTTTTCTTAGAGCTGTACATTAAAAGTTAAGAACCATTTGGGAAACGTTTGTATGTGTCTGCTCTGCCATAGGCTCACAACCGATCAAATTCTCTGTCGCCATATGAGCTCTGGGTTTGGCCCCAGGACCACCCATGACCCTGGCTAGAATAATCCTCAGATACTGGATGGATGGACGGATGAATTTTGGAACTTCTTCTTTTCACAGTGTGTGGCTGCGATAGTGAATCGCGATCACAATAAATGTGTTCATATTCAGCAGCCCTAGAATGATTGACCAATCCTTTAGTCAGATTAGTGATTAAATTGTGAATTAAAAGACAAGCCTTTAGCCATTTCAACCTTGCTTCACTGTCATGCTTGCTTACAAGTGCACTTTATAGGCTGACGCAGCCCACCCACGCCTACCATTCAGAGGTGTCCTTGCACCTGTCATTACCTGGCCTGGAACAAACCAAGCCCCAACAGTCGTCCCAAACTAAACTCACTGCACACACACACACACACACACACACACACACACACACAGGTGTTGTGTTCTGCGCATTATCTTAATCGGCTTTCCTACAGTCCGTTGTCTGCGCCACATCCTCAGAGGACGGTTTAGGGGTAACAAATCAGGACACTGGAGACTCTCTCCCTCTGCCGCACTAGAAGAGACAAATTATGGTGCAGAATGCATGGGTTCGGCCGCGTGAAGGGTTCTGAACAACTGGTTCATTGATCACAGCCCTGGAGGCTGCTTTTGTCTGACATATGAAACTCACCCATGTCGCCTAGATTGCTGGATTACATAACAGCAAATGACAGAAAAATGACAGGCCGGTGGGGCCTGCAGCCTGAGAACACACTGCATACCTGTACCAATCAATGCCACTCTGGTTCCTCGTCCAGGTTTGGCCCTGTCTCAGCACCTCCTCGACTATCTCCTTGTCGCTGGGCATCCTGTAGACTGGGAAGATGTACAGCCAGCAGAGCACCAGCACACACAGGGCAGCCCAGACGGACTTGCTTCTGTGGCATCTCAGAGACATCCTGACTCCTTCAGCAAATCGAGATCCCATACCTTTTCCCAATTGTTCAAGCACGTGTGCCTAGGCGCCTGGGAATGTTATTCGGGTACTCCCACCATGGCGAATAAATGGCTTGATTAGAAGCACGCAGGGCATCACCGCTCCTTCATTTGGAGGAAGATGAGGTTAACCAGCGTCTTGGCCCTTCATGCGTCCAGAGAAACCCCGGTTCAGAGCCTCTGTTGCTCCGCGTGCGAGCTAAGTATCGCTCGCGTTGGGACAGAACCACAAATCCTGTCGTCATGCATGCACTGGTTACAAAGAAGGGAGGGTAAAAACAGCCTCAGCTCGGTCCGGCTGGTAACATCCGGGTCTCTCATTCGTGCAAAAGCCAAAGCAGATATCCTTCCATCACCCCGAGATGGCCCGTCGTCTGCCTGCTTGCCCCACGCGCTTCCAGCAATTTGTGCCTTGCTCTCCGCGGCCACATGACCCCCTCACACACACATCACCAACCCAGACCATCACCATGCCCGCAGCTCTCCCAGCTTCTCCAGTCGCGAGCCGAGTGAGAGACTGCCGGAGAGAGACAAAGCGCCCGTGTATTACTGCTCAAATGCCTGGACACAGTTCACTGCTGGCGCCCCTGATTTGAAGCGCTTTCCCGGGCTTTGCTGCCACCTGCTGGTCAGAAAATACGATGCCCGCGGGATTAAAAAGAAGCCCCCCTTCCATCCTCTCCTCCACCCATCCTCTTTGTCCCGCCTGGGATCGGAGAGATGCGGCCACACCCTTACTCACACATTGTTCTTCATTCACACACTGTTCTTCATCCACACACTGCTCCTCACTCACATACTGCTCCTCACTCACACACTGCTCCTCACTCACATACTGCTCCTCACTCACACACTGTTGTTCACCCACACACTGTTCTTCATCCACACACTGTTCTTCATCCACACACTGTTCCTCACTCACACACTGTTCTTCATCCACACACTGTTCCTCACTCACACACTGTTCTTCATCCACACACTGCTCTTCACTCACACACTGTTCTTCATCCACACACTGCTCCTCACTCACACACTGCTCCTCACTCACACACTGCTCTTCACTCACATACTGCTCTTCACTCACACACTGCTCCTCACTCACACACTGCTCCTCACTCACACACTGCTCTTCACTCACACACTGCTCCTCACTCACACACTGCTCCTCACTCACACACTGCTCCTCACTCACACACTGCTCTTCACTCACACACTGCTCCTCACTCACACACTGCTCTTCACTCACACACTGCTCTTCACTCACATACTGCTCTTCACCCACACACTGCTCCTCTCTCACATACTGCTCCTCACTCACACACTGCTCCTCACTCACACACTGCTCTTCACTCACATACTGCTCTTCACCCACACACTGCTCCTCTCTCACACACTGCTCCTCACTCACACACTGCTCTTCCCTCACACACTGCTCCTCACTCACACACTGCTCCTCACTCACACACTGCTCTTCACCCACACACTGCTTCTTATTCTCACACACTGCTCCTTATTCTCACACACTGCTCCTCACTCACACACTTCTCCTCATTCACACACTTGTCCTTATTCTCACACACTGTTCCTTATTCTCACACACTGCTCCTTATTCTCACACACTGCTCCTCACTCACACATGGCTTCTCACTCACACACTGCTCCTCACTCACACACTGCTCCTTATTCTCACACACTGCTCTTCACTCACACACTGCTTCTCACTCAGACGCTCTCACTCATTTATTTTAAGACTTGTAAATCTGGTATGAAGTTTCACATATTTAAGTAACAGAAAAAGCTTCTCTTCAGGATTTTACAGTCTCCCATTCCTGATGGAAAATGCCCTCAAGTGTGAAGATCAACACCATCTAGTGGACATCCAGTACTGAGACAACTGGAATCCTTCAAACATGGTCAAACATGTACTTAGTCAGCTGAATAGGTGAAAAGTTACATCAAAGAATGGCATCTTACAACATGTTTAAGATTAAATATGGCATTTTGGTGTGTAATTTGAGAGAGAGCGTGAACGATGTCTCCTGCCTGTTAATCTAAAATGTCAAACTCTGCCACAGACAGATGATGTTATTCACTAAAGAAGGTCAGAACTAATAGGCACTAACTGATTGTCATCCATTACTCTCTACTATCCTTGCATGCCTGCAAGCCTTCAGCACTCAGGCAAGAAGAGAGCGGGGGGGGGGTGTTAAAGGAAAAAATGTGAGATTGAAGTATGAGGAGGCTGAAGTATGAACACAAGGAAGGAAAGAGTACAAACTGCTGGAAGAGTTCAAACATTTGTTGATGTCTGTGAAATTGCTCCAGTATGGAATGATCCAAAGTCAAAGTCAAAGTCAAAGTCAAAGTCAACTTTGTCAATTCTGCCATACGTACCAGACATACAGAGAATTGAAATTACGTTACTCTCAAACCCCAGGTGCAAACATGTAACATTAAATACAAAAGGTGCAATTTTAAAAAATACAAACAAATGCAATTATACATATAATCTATACAAATAAAAATATGGTGCAAAAAGAGCAAGATTGTAGTAAAGTGACAGTTATTACAAAGTCCTTAGAGGTAGACTGAGTGTGGCAAGAGGTAGTTAGCAGAGCACTTTTACTTAAATGTACAGTGTCAGAGTTTACTAAGATCTCTTTATGCTGACAACAAGGATTTCAGCTCAAAGTCGTGAGTACAATTGCACTTTACAGCTCATAGATATTCTATTTTGTTGCATTTGTTTGCACTATATACATATCTTGTTTATGTTTGTAATGGTTGTTTATTTCAATACCTTGTTACTGTACTTCAGCCTTTCCAAACTTCTCTGTAATTCAAATTATTTAATAACTTTATTGTACAGTCTTATGGGTCGACTCAGGGCCTCATTTCACTACATGTTGTATCTGAATATCTATGTATGTGACAAGAATCTTGAATCTTGAATCTACCACATGTCAGAATTAATTATTGTATCCACTTCCCTCACTAATTAACCAACTCTGGAATAAGTAACTAATGGACTGCATTATTTCAATAACTTTCAAGCTGGTCCTTAGGGTCACACTTTAACAGCCGCCACCCCCCCACACACAGTGTATTACATTAATTTGTGGGTGGAGTTCCCCGAGGAGACTAGTGAGTGATTGTTCTGGCTTATTAATGTAGGAGCCCATAAATGCTTGTTGCAATGATAAGTAATTTACTAACGATTTTTGAGCTGTCATGAGGCACGATCAGCCTCTACTGTTCAGGTCCAGAAATACCATTTACAGGCTTGGGTATTTATTATAAACCAGTGATGGCAGCCACCAATAAAATGTGAAAGCATTAAATTCCATTGGGACCCGCAGTGAAGTATGATACTGAGAAGAGTTTGAACTGGTATCTAAGCCTTTTGGTGTAGGAAAAATCCTCTCTACAGCTGGGCAAGATGAACTTGAATTAAAACAACCAGTGTCCAAAGGCTTGTAAGCCATATTTGCCCAGTAGTAGCAGGCAGCGCTAATGCACTGGTTTAAAAATAGCCTGTCAACTGGAAGCCTGTGGGCCACGTTCACCATCCGAGGAATCCTTTGAAAGAAAGAGTGAGAAGATAAAGGGGGGGGGGGGGGTAGGGAAGGGCCCTGAATCAAGGTTATATGGGCATATAAACCTCTGGCAAGAGCAACTGTTTCCACTTGTTTGTTATCCTAGTAGAGAGCAACATAGGCAATGACAAATGTAGCGGACAATGCCATTAATCTGCAAGACACTTAACAGCTACACATTATACCAAGCCCTGTGTCGTATTATACTTTTAATAGCCAGTCTTACTACATTGCATGGAAAAAGGACATTGCCTATAGAACCTTGCTTGTAGTGTTAGCTTAAGTGGCTAGAAGCCCCACAGTTCCATCGAGATGGGCAGTGGTCAATCTTTGACTTATGGATTTATGCCTCAGAAGTGACGAAAAGGAAAGCCACACTAAGCCATTCGAGACTGGCTTTCTGAGAAAGATAACGGCAGCAAAAAGTGTGTGATGCGCAATGCTCCCAACAACTGCACTAGCATCAAGTTTCTGAATAAATAGCAGGGCCACCTGCTCAGGATGAACACTTGTAACAACAAAAGAACATTTGCTTGTACCCCCTGCTATTCCCTAGATGTGTGTGTGCGTGTTGGGGGACATTTAGAGATGTGACACATGAGAACTTGGATTATTCTGTCTATCACTATGTTCTGTGGGTTCTATGTGTTCTTATGTATAGCATATGGCTATGTTGAGGGGCCATGCAGCTCCATGCAGCTAAATGCTGCAGTAATGAATGTAAACAAAAGAGTACAAACATAAAATAATGAGATAATCGGTAACACTGTTACATTACTTTACATTTCATTAATTTGGCAGACACTTTTATCCAAAGGGATTTACAATTTGAGGAAACACTCAAGTTTCAGGAAACTGTGGGATGGATTCTTATACAGAGATTATGCCTATAGTCCTATACTACATGCCCCTGGTAATGGAGATTCTCAACTCTCCAAAGGAAACCCTGTCTGTGAACCTATAAGTTATAAATCACTCCTCAACATCGCTGCATAACATGCAAATTAAGCTCTCTGGCCCATAGGCATTTCAAACCTTTGGTTTTATGGCTTTGTGTTTAGAAAATGTGACCTTCACATCAGCAACATTTTGATGAAACTTCCTGATGAGGTCCAGCATTTGGAATGTGGTTAGAGGCATACTTAGCATGGCATTATTTGACATACTGACAGACAGCATGCTTGACCACATGCCCTGTTTCTGATAATTTACTGAGCGAGTACAGGGATCCCTCTAAGGTCACTGATTATGTTTAAACACAGAGTCTCTTTCAGCTGTCCCTTTGTTCGTATATACCATACATAATTATCCTGATGCCTGAATAGAAAAAAAATGTATCTGTGGAGAAATTCAGATACTGAAAGGCACACTGTGTTCAGTGTTGAATACTGTTACTGAATAAAGGAAGGAGCGTAAACAGGACCCATCAGTAAAAGTTAAAGCTATGGTCACTGTATATATTTAGTCATATGCAACACACTCCTGCATATTTTAATGCACAACAACTCGCTCGCTTTTCATTTCCACTCAGAAGAAGCCGGAAAGATCAGTTTAAGTCACCTATACTGAACATAAAGCTCAATGGATTTGCTCCACTCCATTTAACTTAGACGTGTTTAATGAAATCGGCACTTAGTCATCAGTGCATGATGAATTTAACTTTTACATCCCAAAAAGAAACAAGTAAACAAATAAGCAAACAAATATTGGAGAAAGTGTACAGGAGATTGTTATCTGCATGCGTGTGGCTTTGCTTGTGAATGATCTCCACACAATCCCTTCACACAATCCCTTTCCCTGGTGCTCATGGTGTATTCTTATATACTGAATGTATTGTCAGAGCCTCATGGTGGGTTGTATTTCATCCCTGGAGGGATGCCAGGTCATTCCTGAGGACAGACACAAGGCTATATCTGCTACTCTGGCAGCTAACAGCAGCCAGGACATAAAAGCTGCCATTGTGTCAGTAGCCCATTGTTCTGGCTTCATTTACTAGAGCAGCACCCAGGTAAGCTCTGACTGTGAATTTTAAAAAGACTTCATCGCTGTTCAGATAAGTTTTGTTCATTTAAATTAGTGGAACTGCATTTAATGTTTACATTTGGAATGCTGATTTTCTCCTACACTTCTTTCCCCCCTTTTTTTCTTACGTGCTTAAAGTTGCGACGATGTCAATGTAAGTATTGCTTGGCTTGCTGTATATTCATTAGGCTTGCATGAATTTTATATACTATCTATTAATAACAGCTGCTTTGTGCTTAGTTCTGCTGTCCACAGCAAGGATGTCCATTTTTGGCACTGATTTGCTATTTTTAATTTCTCCTTCATGCACTCCATCTTTTCACAATGGCAGTGAGGTAGGCATCTTTTGCAGTGTATTTTGCACACACGCTGACTACACAGTGTGTAGATTGTCGATGTCGAAAAAAACAAAAAGTTAAATAAAATACAAGTAAGAATCTCCCACCAGTTAAAGTAAAAACCTTTTACTAAGTCATTCTGGACCATTTCTATCAGCTCATTTATTATGGAGGTCTCACCCAATAGAAAGGGCGATTGTAATGTTAATTAAAACCTGGCACAAGATTTCTTTGGATGGTGAAAATGTTTTATTGAAGTGAAATTCAGAAGGTAAACACATACATTAATGGTATGATGCTATAATTGTTCATGTGGGATGTTCCTTATGTCATGGCATTGTAATTCCAGGGACGTCCAAAAGGAAATCCAAAAGCATTTGACAAGGTATTTATAGACATTATTGCAACAGTGCTTAAAATACTGACCTTTTTAACAAGAAAGTGAATTACTCTATAAATATTGAACATGCCTAATAATCTTTTTTGATCTCTGCAGCCAAAATGCAAGATCTCAGCGTCCCGGAAACTCTCTCTTAAGGTTTGTTTTTAATGACTGAGAACATTTACGTACAAACTCTAATATATTTGTCAAGTATCAGCAGAAGCAAGAAGCAAATATAGATTTTTAAGCAGAATTATTTATTTATTTATTTACTTACTTACTTACTTACTTACTTACCACATGGTGGCAGCAGTGAAGCTGAAGTTGCTAAAATGTGGAGCAAGAAAAGTCACAGACCTTGTTCTTGGGAGAATACATAACCTCTTTTCTAAAATTCTATTTTAGAGTTTGTACAATTTAAACATTTATATTGCAAACATTTTTTTCAGAACAGTGCAAACAAACAAAGAAACAAGTAAACAAGTAAATGTGTATTTCTCATTGAGACCTTAAATCCTACAGCGTTTCGGATTAGGGACTATTCTGTGAATGCAGGAGGTCTGTCACCTTTACATATTATACTTGTGTTGTCCAATTAGATGCTGCTCCTTAACAGAGCCATAGAAGAGCTAGAGAAGGAGAAGCAGGACAGAGATGAGGAGAAAATCCGTTACCTGGGAGAGAAACTGCCTCCTCTACAGCTCTCTGGGCTTTCATTGGGGGAATTGCAGGTAATATGTATGTGGGGTTGTAATGGGGCCACAGTTCTTGTTCAAAGGCCAAATAAATGCCTAATGCCTTTTTAATTATCTCATAATATCTCTAAATATAAGCATTTGCCACAGTAGCAATAAAGCTATTTTTTATGTATTTTTTATGTATTACATTCAGTTGAACATAAAACCTGGCAAATCAATTCCCTATAACCATACTGAGAGACTTGGCCCTCCAGTGACACCAGTAGTGGTTTTACAAGTAAAATTAAAATTTCAAAAGGTCATTGTGTACAACATTTGTCAGATACCTCCATCTGTGAGCCCTCTTCAGCAATTATTAGAAACAATGGTCATTCTAAGATCTCTGGTTTCTCCATGCTAAAAGGCCTGCACTGGCTTTAAGTTGAACATCATGCTTGGCCCCTGAGGATCGCAGAGGTGATGAGCACATATAAATATATATAAAACAATGATGTGGTTGACGGATGGGTGATAGGAGGCAGGCACTCTCCTATAAGATTCTCTAGAGAGAACATTGCTGCTGTGGCCCCACCCCTGGATCTACCCACAAGTAAAGTGAACCGTTTGTCATGCATGAACACACCACAGCAGTGTGTGAACAGTATGAACCTTGTATTCTGCATTTAACCCATTCACCCGAGTGTGGGGTACTTTGCTCAAGGGTACCTCAGTGGTGCTATTGGTGGTGCCACTGGCAAACCTGGGATTTGAACCCCCTTGAACCACCTTAACCACCAGGCCACCAGCTGCACCAAATTTTAAATGGGGGATTTATATACCCCTAGATGGTTTCATCATGAATGGAGGATATGTTAAAAAGTGTCACATTACAAAAATACAAGGTTTATTAATGTGAACCATAAGGAATACAGCGTGAACAATATTCATCAAGCATTAATAATTCCCTTTCATCGTGAAAAAAACAGCTCTTGCAGCTGAACAGTATCTGAAACTGGAATGTTGCAATGCTTGTTTCTCATCCTCTGTTGCACTCTGTCTTAATGGAGGGCTTATTGCTTGGTCATTTCTTTCAGAATCTGTGCAGGCAGCTCTATGAAAAGATTGATACTGTGGATGAAGAGCGATTTGATTGTGAGTCTAAAGTGAGCAAGCACAATAAAGATGTGAGTATAAACTATTTTTGGACTACATCGAGACCATATGGCTGACCAATAAAACAACAAAGTTTTAATAGAGAAACAAATCTAGTGCAGACACTTCAGGACTCGTCTACTGCATGATACATTTAAGCAGTTAATATCCTGCCTTGTTCAATGACATGTACAAAATTGCTGAGCAGCCGCAGCTGAAGATTTTGGATTGTGTAAGAGAAAATGAACTTTGGAAAGACTTTGAAAGAAGGTTCTTTACTGACAAACAGCTGACAGGAGCTTCAGTCACAAGGACTGCTCCTGTGATGTATTTCACTGGCATCTACATTTAGGGCATGTAGGGCGTGCACTTCAATCAGTAACTGGTCTTAGAAACTGTTGTTAAAAACACACATTCAGTAAAAGTGAATCTTGTGCATTGGTGTGATTTTAGGGAAATAGCCTCAGATGATCAAAAATATCAAGGATGTGGTCAGACTGCATCAGCAAGAACAGCAATTTAAAGAGGGATATTATAGTAGGACTGCAGTGCATAAATCTCTCATTGCAAAGCATACACAGTTGAAGAAGGGCAAGTCAATTACAAAGGTTTTCAGAAGAAACATTTGAATTCTAATGAGTCACAATACCCTCGTTCTCAGGGCATAGGAGGACACAGGATACTTTGATTATTATGAAAATAATAAAAATTATATGCTATCACGTTCACAGTGAGCTGTGAACACTTTACTAAGACACTTATGTTGTTTTTTGGTGTCATTTGTGTTCTCTCTGTCCTAGTAGCCTCGTCTTAGTGACTACATAGTTTTGTTCATTTTTTTTTGCTGGGCAACAATGTTTAATCATGATTAATCACATGATTTTCTGCGATTTGCAAAATTCAGTAATTCATTCAAAAGTAGTGTATTGTGCAGTTGTATTTTAAAAGAACTGCTAGATGAACAGAAATGAAATAACATTTAGTTTGTAAACACTTTAAATACATAAAGTGCCTTTTAACAGCAGTACTCCATTTACACAGTTTTAGTTCAAATTTTTGATCTGATTAAACATTAATGCAATCAATTCAAATATAAAACCAAAGCTATTTGCCACAGTCAGGGCATTCATGTTTTATTTAGCTGAGCCCTCCACATTATAAATGCTTCCGGCACCAATTGTCATGAGCCGTGAACTTTGTAACAGGCACCTTCCAAGCAACAGAAAGTTAACATTCATCTGTTTTCTGTTTGTTTCCTGAACAGGTACCAGCAGAAACATTATTATTTTTTTTTTATCAGAGAGCAGCATAAACTGTCTATGTTCAGTAGCAATTGTCCCTGTGAGGTGAAGTGGTCCAGCACAAAAAAGCAATTAAATTTAAAAATGAAAAAATAATTGTCAGCTTTGGGGAAATAATGCCTTAACGCGTTTGCCCAGCCCAAATTTTTGTATACACTATTTAACCTTTAGTGTCTTATGTTACTTTGAGTTAACCTTTTATCTTGGTGTGTATAAATAATATTATTTTTATGATTAATGATAAAAAATATGATGAAAATAATACTTATCATAAAAATAATACTAATACTAATAATAGTAATAGCTTCCAGGAGTTTCACAGTAGGACCAACTGTCTGTCCTGTCGTCATATCTGACATCTATTGCAGATTCATGAGCTGAAGTTGAAAGTTCAGGATCTGGGCGGTAAATTTAAGAAGCCAGCGCTGCGGAAGGTGCGTGTGTCTGCTGATGAGATGATGCGAGCTCTGCTGGGCTCCAAACACAAGGGCTCCATGGACCTCCGAGCTAACCTCAAATCAGTCAAAAAAGAAGATATAAAACAAGAGAAGGTATAACAGCATTTTAATTTTTTGTTAGCAAACAAAATGAAATGCTTTAGTATATTTAATAAATGCGAGATAAGATTGAGTACACATGTGTAGCAGTTCAGTTGTTGTCCTGCAGATGGCATTGTAAACCTTCACCAACTCATGTAGCATTTGAATTAGGTGATATTCTTATTTATTTATTTATTTATTTATTTGTAGCATTTTTTGTCTCAGCAAGCAAAATCTATTTAGACTATTTTAAACTAGCAGAAGGCCTATCCTGGTACTCCGGTACCACTGTCTCAATATTATTCCACCATTATGTACTTCTTTTTTTTCTGCCAGGTCTTAACCTCTGAAGTAGGTGACTGGCGTAAGAACGTGGAGGCCATGTCTGGTATGGAAGGCAGGAAAAAGATGTTTGATGCTGCAGGCGGAGGCCAGTAAACCGATGTGACTCTCTGGAGGACCACAATTAGAGAATTTGGACAAAATGAAATGGAGGGGAAACAGAAAACAAGGGAAAACAAAGGAACCTCCAGAACTCACTGTACTTGGACTGATTTATAAATTGATGCAACTGACACGATGATCTTCTGACCCATACTGCCATACTCACTTACAAATAAAGCTGCCAAAAGGGCTCTTTGGACAATTACCATAGTTCCCTAAAAAATACCTCTTAAAATGGTCAATGGATCCTTTTTTAATGAACCATTGTAACAAATGAAACCACCACACAATGTAAAGATTCTGTGCTAACTAAAATGTGTTTCCTGAGACAGTGTATCCAGTACTAAATATTTAGGAACTTTTCAAGGAGTGTGTAAATTAAAAATATTGATTAAAACCCTGGAATTTAGCTTATTTCTCTTTTCAATGGATAACATTTAAGTTTAACATTTAAGTTTGTCTTATTTTTAGGAATATGGTCAAATGACTTGTGTGCTGATTGTGTGGATGCACCAGAAGTTGAAAAGGGAAAGGGCGTTTGCTATCTTATGTCCTGGAATGAACATAATGTGAATGTGCTATATGAAAGTATTAAAGATACATAGCTTGTGTGTAATTAAATGTGTGCTCTGCCCTGTTAATGCCTGTAATTTGTCAGTTGCTTATTGACATGCAGAGAATGGAGATATGCCATAGACTTCTCAATACTAAACTGCAGTGTTGTTCAACTGCAGTGTTGTTCAAGTTTTCAAATTTTAGAGCCATGTTTTACTGTACCCTACATGGGAGCTGAAATTTTATAAAGGCTAGATCATCAGAAACAATAACACTAACAACCATTTCTCTAAAAACAGTGGATGGCTGTTTTAAAAATTATTTGTGTAGAAATATTTTATAGATTTGTTTTATAAATATAATAAAGTTTGAACACCAATTAAGGATTTAAATCAGTAAAAACGAGTATAAATGAGTAATGTTTTTACACAAATTAAGGGTTTTTATATGAATCTAGAACTTATGTCCAATCCAAGGAATCATTCAGGAACCATTATATGGAGCCTTTAAACGGTATGGTGGTTTTAAACTTAATGAGGTACATTTTTAGCCTCACCCAAAAGGACCATTTTAAGGAATGTAAACAAGAGTGATGCAGCAGAAGAACATTTTTTGTAAGTAAGGCAAAATCATATGAAAAATTTATTGTTTCTTTACAAATTTCAGTTTTTCCAAGAATTTCTAAATTAAATGAACCTTTACTGCTGAATCTAATTTTAAGTATGTACTCTGCCCGTAAGATTGTGTCTATTTAATGAGAATATTTACTCATATTCTGTTCTGTTGTATGTTCAATTTGTATAACTTAATTGTGTTGTATAACTTAATTGTGGTGGTCGCTCAGTGGGTAGGATACTTGCCTCCAGACCAAGAAGTCGTGGGTTCGAATCCTACCTTCAGCACCACCACTGGGTTCCTAAGCAAGATGCTTAACACCAAGTTGCTCCAGGGAGACTGTCCCCTGTAGGTAGGGAATGTAAGACGCTTTGGATAAAAGCGTCTGGTAAATGTAAATGAAATATTTTTGTTTTATTATAAATACTAAATCAATTGCATTTTTTCCAACCATCTTCAGAAAAACTAAAAGTGAAACTGAGAGCATTTCCACAAATAATATTTCCTCATTGAAATGCACAAATCATCAGATGGGTCATACCACAATATTGGTACATTTTCAACCTGGAAAATTTTACACAGACAATGCTTTTTCCCCCCTCAAATATCTGTTGAAAGAAGACACCCTAAAGTGACAATAAATGTTATGGTGCCATATCAGGCTATTTATTTTATGATATGTTATCTACTTCATGATATGATATATCGGTCAACCCTGTTACTATATGGTTACTTTATGAAATATGTTTAGAATTGTGTAATGGTTTACACATGTATGGGCAGTACATCAATCCCTCTTTTCACTGAGATTATTTCAGTTAAATTGAATTAAACATTCAATTTTATCTTTCAGGTGACCAAGAAAATCTAAATTGTAAAAGTAGACCACATTTAAATTAAGATACACAAGTATTTTTATTTTAGAAGGTCTTTAGAAGGTCTTTTCACGATTTACAGTGTTAATTGGAATGGTCATACTGGGGTGGCCCTTCTAATAGTCATGTTTACATTTTTGTAAAAGTAATGGGAAAAGGACTGACATATAAAGTAACAGGACTAACAAGAGTAACAGGGATGATGAGACACATTCTTCAGTACACTGTACATATTTGTGTCTTTAAAATACATCACTGTATCATTTTTAAGAGAAATAAAATAAAAATAAATATAGTATATAGTATATAAGAATAATACTGGATATAAGAATAAACAAGAAAAGTATGGTAAGCAGCATTCACAGTTGACTATGAAAGTTTTTGTATTTCTCAGTGATTAATCCCCAGAAAATACCATGGTAGAAAAAATTATTGCACAATAGAATAATTTATTAATGCCACAGCCCTGGTGTATGTGCTGTTTCTCAGTCTGTTTTGACTTTTATTGTCCTGTACTGCCTTCTTGAAGGTAACAGCTGGAACAGGTGATGCATGGGGTGGGATGTATCCTTCAGGATGCTGCATGCTTTCCTGTGGCAACAGGACCTGTATATCTCCTCTAGGAAATGAAGAGCAGAGCCTATGATCCTCTGTGTTCTGTTAGGGAGTGATGCTTTTTTTCTGAGAAGTGCTGCTGGCAAATCACACTGGGATGCAGTATGTCAGTACACCTTCAATGGAGAAGGACACTAGCAGCTTGGCTAAGGCGTTGTTCTTCAGGCCCCTTAGGAGGTGGAGTTGCTGCTGTGTCTTCTCATCATTGCTGTGGTATTGGTTTTCTAGGATACTTCATCGCCCAGGTGCAGGCCCAGGAACTTGAAGTCAGAGACCCTCTCCACACAGTCCTTATTAATAAGTTTAGGCCGAGGGTCAGATTTGTTCCTTCTGAAGTCAACAATTATTTCTTTGGTTTTTGTGATGTCGAGAATCAGGTTGTTTTGGCAGTTTTTCCACTTCGTTACTGTATGCAGACTCATCTCTTTTCTATTCGCAGCGGGCGTAGAAGCAATTCAACTTCTCTGCAAGTGCAGCATCGCCATCCACAGCCTTGGATCTGGGTTTGTAGTTGGTGATGTTTTGGACTCCCCGCCACACCTGCCTTGAATTGTTAATGTGGAGGTGGTCCTTAATTTTATTTTTGTATTCCGTCTTGGCCCGTCTAATGCCCCTTTTCAGCTTTGCTCTGGTTGCACTGTACACTTCCGCATCACAAGAGCTGAAGGCCTGTTTCTTTCCTTCAGCAGGGTCCTGACCTCTCTTGTCATCCGGGGTTTTTCATTGGCATATGCCCGGATACGTTTTTTGTTAGTGACGGTGTCTGTGCAGTGCTCGATGTAGGAGAGTACGGATGTAGTGTACTCCTCCAGGTCTGGAGATTCAAATATGCTCCAGCAGTTGTGTGGTGGTACCTTCAGGCCAAGTTTTCACCATTTTGAAGAAGGAGGGGTCTCTTTTCCTGAGGGAGGTATAAGCTGGCAGCGTAAACAGGGCTAAGTGGTTCGACTGGCCCAGATGGGATCTTGGTATGGCCCTGTATCCATGCTTGATGTTGGAGTAGACTTTATCACATTTCACATGCTGATGGAGTTTAGTGAACACAGCTTTTAAGTCTACATGATTCAGGTCCCCCGCTATTATGTGAGTTGCCTCCAGGTATTTGTTCAGTTGCGTGCTAATGGCGCTATGTAGAAGGCTAAGGGCAGACTTAGCATTAGCGTCCAGAGCTCTATACACTGCCATTATCAGAACCACTGAAGATAACTTCCGAAGGAGGAAAAAAGGTCTGCATTTAACAGCCAGGAACTCTAAGTCTGGTGAGCAGTGACTGTCTAGTAGAGCTGAGCGATTCACGACCCGGATCCATTAAATGACTCACGAATCACGAATCCGAGGTCTTGATTGAACCGGATCCGTCGAGTCCTAACGTCATTATGTCAAAGTTATAAACCCCGCCACATTATACATCTTATAACCATTATAACATAAATTACTACAATAAAAGTTGCATAACTTACTGTTTCTTGCACCACCACGCCGGGTCTCCGGCTCCGTCACAGACCCGGCTCTGTCTCACATCCGGGTCTGTGACAGAGCCGGATCTGAGCCACTCAGAGACGGGTCGGCCGAGTCATGAGTGAATCCATCGGTTAACTCCCACATAGCACTTCCCGATCTCGAAATATATAGTTATTTGGACAGAAATAAAAAAAAAACCATTATATATATATATTAATTAGTGCTGGGTCGTTAACGCCGTTAAAAATATTTATCTATGCCCACCTCTAATATACATATATATATATATATATATATATATATATTTGTGTCCAAATAACTATAGGCTACTGTATAGATTTGTAGGAAATTTTC
>JBBPDC010000146.1:6850-17499 GCA_037974485.1 Hemigrammopetersius urotaenia | reverse complement strand
GGATGATTGGATGGATGGTTGGATTGATGGGTGGATGGATAGATGGATGTATGGGTGGATGGATGATGGACTGATGAATGACTGGATGGATGATTGGATGGATGGTCAGATTGATGGGTGGATGGATAGATGGATGTATGGGTGGATAGATGATGGACTGATGATTGGATGGATGGATGGATGATTGGATGGATGGTCAGATTGATGGGTGGATGGATAGATGGATGTATGGGTGGATGTATCGGTGGATGGATGATGGATTGATGAATGACTGGATGGATGATTGGATGGATGGTTGGATTGATGGGTGGATGGATAGATGGATGTATGGGTGGATGGATGATGGACTGATGATTGGATGGATGGATGGATGATTGGATGGATGGTTGGATTGATGGGTGGATGGATAGATCAGCTGGTGGATGAGTGTACATATTTGTGCATGAATAAATGGACAGATGAGTTAACATTTAAATCAAAGAAAAATGGATGGATGGTTGGATACACAGATTTTTGGATTTGTATTTGAACTTATTTGAACTAAATGTATAGTTGGAATGATAGATAGACATATATATGGTTTTATGAGTGCATGGATGGCAGTGAATGCTGAATGGGAAGCTAGACGTTCCAAATTTAACTCTCTCTCTCACTCTCTCTCTCTCTCTCTCTCTCTCTCTCTCTTTCTCTGTATTTTTTTTTCTATCTCCCTCGTTCTCTTTATCTCCCTCTTTATTTTTTATTCTTTCACTCTCTTCCTCACTTTTCTCTCTCTCGCTCTTTCTCACTCTCTCTCTCACGTCCATATTGCCTTTCTCTTATTCCAGGTTCTTTCAGTCGGCTTTGTCCTCGTTCACCCTCTCACCCTCCTTTGTTGTCCCATTGTCCACACACATTACCCGGGCGAGCGGGAGAGAGAGACAGAGAGAAAGAGAAGAGTGAGAGAGTGATTCATTGTTCCCTGCCTGCGCTGCGGGCTTCGTCTGTCCCCTCCTCTATTCTCCACACATCCTTTTTTTTTTCTTTATCCAAACCTCGTTTATGGCCAACTCTCACCGGCCCGCCAAATCAAAGAGGGGGGAGAGAGAGAGATACAGAGATAGAAAGAGGGAGAGAGAGAGAGAGGGAGCGAGAGAGAGATACAGAGATAGAAAGAGGGAGAGAGAGAGAGAGGGAGCGAGAGAAAGATTTTGATTTTTAAAGAGGGAAAGAAAGAAGAATGACGAAGTGAATGAGAAAGAAAAAAGGGAGAGAATAAGAGAGAATAAGACAGAGAGATAAAAAGAGAAAGAGTGAATAAGAGAGAGAGAAACTGAAAGAAAATGAGAGAAAGAAAGAAAGAACAAAAGAATGAGATAGATTAGGAGAGAGAGGGAGGGGGACAGAAAAAGAATAAGAGAGAATAAGTAAAAGAGCGAGAGAGAGAGAGAGAGAGAGAGAGAGAGAGAGAGAGAGAGCAAGAAAGAGAGAGATAGAGAACGAGAGAGAGAGGACGAGTGGAATGAAGAGAGTGAACAGAAGCGATGGGATCAGGTTGGAGTCATTAAAAGCGGATCTGAGTTGAGGGTGGAGCTGGTAGAGGAACGCTCTGGTCGTGTTGAGAGACTCTCTGGAGTGTTTGGTGCTCTGTGTTGGTTTTGTGCGAGAGCTCAGTGTTTAAAAAGCCGCTCTGCTCCTGCAGTCGCAGCGATGCAGGGACGGATGAGGCTTATGGGAACACCGGCCTGTATGATGTGACAAAATAAATATTTGGTTTTCAAAAAAAAGAAATAATCATCATTATATCTGGGCTTTCAGAAATGTGAATAATTAATCATGAATAAACACTTTATTTTGTGAAGGGAACTTTTTGTACTTCACTGCTGTTGCATTATTTTCCTTAATTTTTGTACGCATTCTGTGTAGTTTGCATAATTTGTCCTAATTGCATATTCTTTTAATTGCATTGTTTTCTGTACATACTTGTGAATCACAGTATTTTGTGTAGTTAGCCATTAGTTTAGTAGTTAATTGCATGATTTTTTGCAGGTAAACGCATTGTTTTGTGTACTTCCTTGTGATTAATCAAAATGGTTTGTGCAGTTTGTCAAATTAAGAGTAATTCTTTGTTGTTAATCATACTATTTTGTCTATGTCATGACCAGGGGCGCGAGCCCCCGGCCATGCGTCTCCTCTAAGGGATCAGGACGGACAGAACAGGCAGGGTTCCATGGTACGGTTTCAGGCTGTTTATTGAAAGAAATAAAAAGGCAAAGAAAACAGGCGCAGTTGCCTCCTTGGTCAGAATCCGAGCAGATAGAAAACCAGAATGGGGGGAAAAAGGGAAAACGAGGCGTACACGGGCAAACACGAACAGGGAATTGAGGCGATGGAGACATGAGGACAGATGAACTGAAACAGGCTTAAATACACAGGACAATCAGACATGAACTAAGGCAGCTGGGGAACACAAACAGGAAACAGGTGGGGAACCAAAAACACGTGACACAACAAAACCAAGGCAAAACATCCCAAAACAAAAGGCCACAGAACACAGAACGAACCAAAACAAAACACGGTGGCCTCCAACGGCCCTCAGCCGTGACAGTCTAGTTAATAACAGCTGAGGATAATTTTTGTTTATAAATGCAGTTTATCACATTTTGAGAGTCAGAAAACAGTATTTTTGCTAAAAAAAAAAAGTTTTTGCCCAAGGTAAAATATAAAGAAATGAGGGGGCTCAAGACTTTTGCACTGTACTGTGCTTGCGGTTTACATTCTCTATGAACCTCAGGGCCCTTGGGGCCTTCAGAGAAGTACCAGGGATTTTTTTTCGTTACAAAAAAGTTGATTTCTTGGTGTGCTGCTACTGTTTTGTTGACATAAATGCCACACATAATTTTATAAGGCGTACATTTAATGCAGGTCTGGTGGTCTGGACGTTTGCCCTGTGATCAGAAAGTCATGGGTTCAAATCCCTAGACTGCTATATGTGTATATATGTATATGTGCATGCATGTATACGTAATATAGCTACACCTCCTGTGCAGTATATATACACCTGTATGTTGATATTCATAGTCCAGTGCAATATTCCACTTTTATCTATTATCATGGCACCCCTGTTCTTATCTGTGCTGTATATAAGTATGCACATAATGTCTCATTAATTGTACTTATCCCTATTCTAAACATATGACTACTGTCATTTAAAATTTTTGTTTATATATATATATATATATTTTTTTTTTTTTAAATCATTTTTTTTTTTTTTTCTTATTTATATTTCTAAATCTTTACTTTGTGCATCTGCGGGCTACCCCCAAAAATCTCGTTGTCCTGACACAATGACAATAAAGCATCAATCTATCTAAAGCATTGACCTAGTGGCACCACTAAGGTTCCCTTGAGCAAAGTAGAGTCCTCAGGCGCTGTGTTCCTGGCTGCCCGCTGCTTCACTTGGTGAATGGGTTAAATGCAGAGGAAGAATTTCACACTGTGTGCTGTGGTGTGTTTACGTATGATGGTCACTTTTATTTCTTTTCTATTTGTCGATGCTGGAGGTTCCTTGTAGAGATGAACCACTGCATGATGCAAAAGCTGAAATATTCCATTAGAAAGACCCGGATCAGTTCTGCCTGGTCCCATATGGCCGGATGTGAAAGGCGAGAACTCCCACATCAGCAGGTTCTCTGCGTGATGTATTCGGCTGTTAAAGCATTTCGGCCTGCAGAGACTTTCCCCCAGCACTGAAGTCTACAGCCCAATTCCAGCATAAACTGCATGATTCTTTTCAACTTCTGGGAATAAATGGACTTCTGTTGATAAATGTGACGCCGCTTCGAGCTACATCGCTCAAGATCTTCTACGTATGAAAATACACAATTTATTATTAATACACTGTATAATATAAACGCAGTTTTTGCTGAAATGAAATAATAGGAGAAACTCTCTGGAAAATCTGCCTGTTTTTCCCTTCGGCCTGATGAATCTCTATGTCTTTTTATTGTTTTTCATTGGCACGAGAAACCCAAGCTGCTTGACGGATGGGCTGAAAGCAGGACTGCATCGCTGCTTTCTGATTGGTCAAAAAAATGTTGTCATTGCAACTTGGAATGCAGCCATTGTTTCTTACTATCGATGCAAAAAAAAATAATGATTCTATATACAAACTACAACTGGGAAATCAATGTAGAGCAAGCACTACTAGCTACTTTTACATTTTTAAAGCTCTGAGAACTGCAAGGGTGATCCAGGACATCGCTAACAGGTTAGCTGGGTTAGGCTTTCAGCAAGAAAAATTTTAAATTCAAACAAAGTCAAAAAAGAGGAGATCACAATAGCAAAAGCAGCTCTGACAGAAAACCTTTCTGCTGGTTCTACTTCATGGACTCCAAAACTGTGAGGAGAGAACTCTGTTACTGCTGGGAAATGTAATTTTCTTTACCATCACAATACGGTTTAGGTACAGCATGGTTCCCGTCTACCTATGAAAAGGATACAGAACTGACTCACGTGTCCGTAATGAGGTTCCTGTAGATTTGCATGCCCAGTCGCCCGTTAACTAACGAGGATGACGGGTCGTTAATCCCCTGTGCTTGTAGCGGACGCCGTCCCCTGATGTGGACCTGTCCCTTTCACACTCCATTAGACACACTCAGTCACCTGTTTCCAGGGCAACCCGTCGCCAGCATGGCACTGGCGTTCGAGAGGGGTTGCCTGGTTACTGTACCATCTCTGGGCAGCCTCATGCTGAAGGAGCTGGTGATTAATATCACTGTATCAGTGATTGGGCACGAACAGATGCTCTCCACCACCAGGCCTCTTTCCCAAACACACCCCATACACACACACTCACACACACACACATATTCCCTCACAGAACCTTACCTGTTTCCCCAAACCTACTTGTGGACATAGATGATGCACACACTACCTGCAAAAGTTTGGGGACACCTCACTTTTCAGCCCTTAGAATCTGAGCACCACAGATCCGTGCCTGAAGCTCAACAAATGGTAAATTGTCATCATACAGCAAAACAGCTACTGATATAGAAGTTCCCTCGGTTTATGTTGATGCTTGAGGAGTCAGACACCAAAACTAACATTATGTGTTAGAAACAAACAGAAAAAACACACGATCTTTGACCCTGGGAGAACTTTCAGTAGTCTCCGCCCACAAGAATAAAATCTTGTTAAATTAACAAGGGTGGTTCTCAAACTGTGGGCCGCAATGACACGTCCTATCCACAGAGGGTTTGAGAACTGCTGCATTAACTTACCCTTCATATGTAATTACGTTAAATACATTTAATAACCATGAATGAATGAATTAGGTTTAGTGTTCTGTGCAAAGACCTTAAGTCATCCCTCATTTCTTCATATTTTGCTTCCAAACATTCAGACTTTCTTGCATTTGAATGTAGTCTCGAGGAACAGTTCTCCAGGCTTCCTGAAGGACTTTCAAAGACTCTTATTTTCAGCCCAGTCCCTGAACCTGACCAGTTTCAGAGGAATGTTTTTGTTTGTTAAGCCACACAGTGACCTACATATGAATCATTCAAACACAACAAAGAGCCTCTAACTGATGATTTCAGATGATCAGGTGGTGATTAGTATATTGGTGCTGCTAAAAAAAGGCTTGAGAACTGCTGTATTAACACTAAAATTTGAGAATGTTGTGTTATTCCTCTGTAAAGTGTTTAGACCTCCTAGCTGGAGCGACAGCCCAAGTGTTTAATCCCTAAGTTTGATCCGTGGTGGGTAGGAGTCCTGAACAGCACACTTGACAACAAATTTGTGAAGTGTGTTATCCACTACACTGTCATACCACTGTAACTCAGACAGCACTTCCAGCTACTTGAAGGTCCAGCCCTTTCCAGACCTTCTGAGCCTAAATAAACCCCATATAAAACTCCTGCCAGATCTGATCCGACAGAGCCGAGCATCGAATGAATATTTTAGGCCTCGCAGCAGCTGTTTTTGCAGACCTTTTCTTGCCGCTTACTCTTTTTTTTTTTTTTTTTTAACAAAAACCACCCCAGTTCAGCTTTAATCACTTTATTTATGAAGGGTTGAACTCCAGCAATTCAACGTTGGTTATGATGAAAAAGCCACCATAATGACCAGCCTGACCTCAAGCACCCTCTTAATACACCAACCTCTCTTCAGTAGATGTGCTTGTTCACTTACAGCCCTCACGCCTGTGTGTGTGTGTGTGTGTGTGTGCTGCCAGATAGGCTGGGTGTAAAGGGCTTTAAGAGCCTTGGGACTATAGGGAGCAGTGGAGTGGGCCGCCTCTGTGAGATGGTGTCAATAATCTCTCCTCCAAACGGATGAAAGGGTGTTGAATTGCCCACCGGGGCTGAGAGGTGAGGGCTCGGAGCCGCTCGCCTGATCCGGCCTGGCGCGAGCGTGACAGCACATATATTCACCCCCGGAGTGTCTGGCAGGCATTCCACCCCTGCAGGTGCATTAAAGCCAGAGTTTGGCAAAAAATATATATATAATTTGATCCTCAAGTGAAGTTGATCAACAAATACATGTTTAGTGTTTCACTCTTTAGTTTTTAAGCTACAAAGCTAATGTAGCTAATGAATGGAAGCTTGTGGCAAATCGTTCGCACTGCAGGACTAAACCAACACACAGTTGAGTCTCTGTTGAGGTGACAAATGTGCCCACTGCAGTTTCTAAACCCGTTTACACCTGGCCATTTCATGCAAGTAGTGCCTGGGTTTATACTTTATAAGATTTTATTATTATTTTTGTGTTATTATTATTATTATTATTATTATTATTATTATTATTATTATTATTATTGATATTATTATTATTGTTGCTGTTGTTGTTATGATTGTTATTATTATTCCATCTGTTTTTGGTGCTGCTTTTCCTCTGAGATTTCCGTTGGTGAGTCCCCTCAGGAATGAGTACGGAGAGAGAATCTCTAAGTGAGCATTGTGACTTTACCTCACCTGCAGTAACGCAGAAGAAACAAAATAGGGCTCTTTAATGTCTGCTTTATGTGGATGAACTCAGCTCAGTCTTGAAACTCAAGAGGCATTAAAGACCAGGTGCCAAAACAAAGTACAGACCAAACTCAGGGCTTTAAGGAGCCCGGTCTCGCGAGTTTTCATGCAACCATCACAAAATACAATTTAATAAAAATATGTGCTGCGATCACGATTTAGGGCTTTTTTTGGTGCTTGGACAACGCTTCACTAGCCTATTTATTTTAATGAGCACTGCGTAACATAAAATCAGCAGTAATTGGTGACTAAGGGACAGTAGGAGAGCAATATTGAGTTGATTCCTTACCTTAACCTTAACTTTACCTTAACCTTAACCCTAACCTTAACCTTAAACCTAACCCTAACCTTAACCTTAAACCTAAACCTAACCTTAACCTTAAACCTAACCCTAACCTTAACCTTAACCTTAACCCTAACCTTAACCTTAACCTTAACCTTAACCTTAACCTTAACCTTAAACCTAACCCTAACCTTAACCTTAAACCTAACCCTAACCTTAACCTTAACCTTAACCCTAACCTTAACCCTAACCTTAACCTTAAACCTAACCCTAACCCTAAACCTAACCATAACAGTCACCTAGCACGAATAAAAGCCCTAAATCATGATCGCAGCCCGTATTTGGATTAACTAATATTTCATGACTGCACGAAAACTTGTGAGATCGGGATGCTTCAAGTGTTTTTAGCTATGCTAATTACATTTGTCCATGTTTGTAGATAACAATGAGTCATACAGTCTCAGAAACCACATAAGCAAGACTATTAGAAATTAGAACACCTCCACACAGTTTGAGGCGAGTGTGTGATGGTAAGCCTGTCAGCACCATGCTAATTGCCTTGTAGCTTCAGTGCTAAATGTAAAGAGGTGGGCATCAAGCATGCCGCGGCTAATTGAAAAGTTTTAGGGTAAATGGGAAAAGTGAGTAAATGAGATTTTCCGCTGTTCCATTGCTTTTAGAATGAACGTTTATCAGTATGAATCAGGAGATCAGGCTTTTGCCGCTAATGTGGATTTCAGGCTGGTAATTGCTTGTTGGTAATGCAGAGCCCGTTGATAAGGATGTGAGTTGGTGTTTATCCAGACCGTTAAGAAGAAGATTGGTCAGCAGTTTTCTGAGGGCCTTTAACGTGGAGCACAGCTGATAAGAAGCCCAGATTAGTTCGGTTCATGTCAGTACGTCTCTCCAGCCTCGGCGGAGAAGACTCTATTTGTCATGTTATGCGCTGTAACGTTAATTCGGACCATATTGGAAATGGAGCAATTACACAGCTGTATCATGCACCATTCAGCCGTGTAATTATTTCATTAAACTCAGTAGTTATCCTCAGTTCTCGCCGAAACACAGGCAAGACACGCGCCAGCAGGTTTCAAACCACGCACAGTGATGATCCCCTATATTTTTACATCATCTCCTTTGAATTCTTAGTCACATCAATTTATGGTGCCTTTTTTCAGAGAAACAGCTGCAGAGTAGAGTTTTGATGAAGTCTGACCACCTTTAGGAGAAATAAGGAGCAAAAGAAAAACATTTGTCAACTTAAGACAGAAATTCTTCTGCTGTTCTCATCAGCTTTACTTCTCTTTAACAACCTTATGGATCTAAAACTGCCTGACTTTGGCAGTCGAGACTAGTACAGACTCATGCAAAAGAAACTAGTTCTTTTTGATCTTCTGGTTTATCTGAAGATCTGATGATCTAATATAAATACAGATCAGAGCAGTGAGAGAAAAGAAAGTTTATTTTAAGATCTGAAATTGGGGTCAGGCTGAGATTAGAGGAAGCTATTTCTCAGGAGCTGAGTTTAAGAAGAGAGAGAAAATGGTCAGAATCTCATATTGATGATAAACTGAGCAGTTGTGTTTAGGAGAAACAGACTGGACAGAGAAGAGATTTCATTCAAAACTTTCCTATCCATATATTTTCTTCAAAATATATGTATTTTCCATTAAAAATTTACTTATTTAGGTTTAGTCCTGGTTTTAGCTAGGCTTAATGTATTTAACAAATAATGGAAGCTTATTAGCATAATGCTAATTTATTCTAAAAGGCCCATATCATAAAAATACTTTTTATATGAAAGGGCTTGATGTATGTAACCATTTTAATGTGCTCTGTATACAAAATAAGGTACAAAAGAGCCCATTTTCAGTTCACTGTTTTTATGATGTCACAGAAACCAATGCATTTGCATGCTGTATTACCTTTAGCCCCGCCCATTTACACAGCAGTTTCAGAAGGTTTGTTTCAGGGCAGAGCTCATACACATATCTCTGTCTTGAAGGCCCAATGACAAAAAAATATGTGTCTTTGGAAAACAGTCTTGTAAAAGATTTTTGGTGCATAAAACCACATTGTTAAGAAATGTAATGCAAATTTACACACAAGGCAAATACTGGAACCAGGGAACCAGAGTCTTTAAGTAAATAGTCTTTCAAGTCAAATCAGAATAAAGCAGACTTTCTTATAAAGTAAAATAAATGGGAACAATTGTCATACATGAACATATCACACAGCTTGAACCTGCTTCTCTGCATTTAACCCAAGTGAAGCAGCAGACAGCCGGGAACACAGCGCTCGGGGAGCAGCGTACCTCAGAGATGCTTCTAGCAGTCCTGAGATTCGAACCCATCACTCTCTGATTGCAGGAGCAATTCCCTAACCACCAGCTGCCCCAAAAGTGGCAACTCTGGTGGGATTAGAACCCACAACCTTTAAATTGCCTCCTTCAGGCAGCTAGAAGTCCAATGCGCTATCCATTGCGCCACAGAGCCTGCTGGGTTTGACAGTCACTGTGTGACGGTAAAATTCATGCCTCATTCCTGCTGTAGCCCTGCGACAAACTTTTGTCCACTTTTATAGGGAACTTCAGATCCTGGCTGATTGATTACGTCGTACAATGTTCACAATAGCTTTTTTCTGCTGATTTATCCCTTCAAATCCCGGGCTGTAACTTTTAGAACTACAGTTCCCAGCAGGCAGCTAAAGGATAGCTTGGCTTGGCAGCAATTTAAAGCGCCCGAGTCCTTGATGCGCCATATTTACTGCCTTAGTCCTTTATGGCCTTTTGTACTGAAAACAGTTGTGTCACCGTTTTACACATTTGCAGCCATTTAGGTAGTTTAATGGAGGCCTAAGCTCAGCAAATTACAAGACACTCTCTGCATCTTTTCTTGCGAGCTGTTCTCACCTTGTGGGCCCAAGAGGCTGCTCCATTTACAGCCTGTCTGGACCCTTAAAGAAAGCCTTGTTCTTTTCTGACCACTTAAAAATGCCTGGAGAGGATTCAGTGAGAGGGTAATGCAGTACAATCCATTATAATCGCATTACACTCACTGGCTGATTTAGAGAAGGGTCATTGACCTTACTCATACAGTAATGTGCAAAGTCTTGAGCTGCTCCTCATTTCTTTATGTTTTGATTTGAAACTCTTAGTTGGTGCAAAAACACTATTTTCTGCCTGTCAAAATCATTGTCATATGGAGCAGATTAAATGAAATGAAGTGGATACAAATGTTTTGTGACAGGCTGAAAAGTGCCTAAAGATACAAGGAGCCAAGATAAAGGAGTTCCATCCACTCAGCATTCAGCACCACCAGTATACTGATCACCGCCTGATCATCTGGAATCATCTGCTC
>JBBPDC010000144.1:50376-68685 GCA_037974485.1 Hemigrammopetersius urotaenia | reverse complement strand
TATGTAATATATCGTGTCCAAACTTTTGACATATGCATGAACACGTGTGTGAGAGCTTTTGCTTTGAGCTCGTGGGGAGCTGAGTGTTACGCACTTCTCTCTTTGAGCAGGTTTACGATTGAAATATGTGTTTATTTGTGCTTGGTTGTGGGTTGGCTCTACACATGAAGACAAATGGGTGTGCACTGACTACGTAGGTGTCACAGTAAGCTTATTGTGGTTTTTGCTTGCGGGAGTGTGTGTGTATGTGCTTATGTGTGTGCTTTTTGTGTGTGGTCTGCATTTAGCTGCAGGGGAGCACTGGTCCTGTCTGTCAGGTTTCTCAACTCAATCTGTAAACATTAATATTCTCCTGGCAGAGCTATCAAAGTACCGCACACACAAACATACACACACACACACACACGCACACGCACGGTCTTGTACAGCCCTTGCTGGAAAGGAAATAGGGTGTGGCTTCTTCTGAAAAATACCACGAAGAAGACTCATCTAACTAAAGAATTATTATTCATAGGAACCCACACAAACAGAACATCTCGAAAAAATGTTACCCTAATGGCATGTGTGTGACAACGACTATCTACACACAGGCCTGTGTTATATTTGAGCTGCCTGCTCATTATTATCTCAGTGAGCTGTTGGCATTGAGAGACTAGCAGTGCCTCTCTGTGCACTTGGACTAGGAGGATACAGGAGCAGCTAAAGCGGCGAGAGCATCGCCTCCATCCTCGTATGTGTTATGACGTAGCAGTAAAGTGTAGCTATTTTAAAGCTATTTTAAAGGTCAGCAAGCAACACCTCACTGTGTACACAAAGGATCAAGAGAATGTAAGCTGCGTGTGGATATAAAGCACAGAATGCTACGGTATACGGTAAGCTTGTGTTTCCCTAAAAAACTGAGTTCCTAAAAATGTGTGACGCTGCTCATGTGCTCCCGCACCCTACTTACACACTTCAGTCTCCAGATCTTGACATGAATGCATAGCAGGATCGTTTTTACTCCATAACATGATTAGCAAGCTAATAACTCCAGTAACAGGTCTTGGTCTAAATGCTGAATGCAGTATAGTTTAGAAGTTTTATTTCTGTAGTAAAATCCGTTTCAGGGAATGTGATGTTCACACAGTTATACATTTACAGTAAACCCGGCATCCCCCTCAACCCACCCCCCACCCCCCCACCACCCCCCCGCGGATCAGGAGTCCAGGATTCAGTCATACACAGATTTTTTTTGAGAGCCAAACTCGTAGTTTTACGCGAAAATACCCACAATAACGTGGAAACTGCAAATATCCTCCGCCTTTTTTGCTTTTTGAGGCAATAAATATATTTTTCACTCAAGGGGTGCTCAGGGCAGGCTGTAACCGACCTGGAAGCACTTTTATCAAATTCCACGCCAGGGTTGAGCCCCGCGCTACAGTTCGGTAGATCTCCAGGAGACCTTTCCAACGAGCCCTCATTTGTATTTTTAGCCTCAGTAGATCAGGGGGTATTCCCCTAAAACCGTTCACCTCGCCGCCATGTCCCAATACTTTTGTCCAGTGAAGTTCCGAGTTGCAGATCTCGGTGGGGAATTTAAATTAGAAGGCAAATGTGGATTTACCTTCACATTTTCTTTAAGGGTAATGCGTTAAACTGAGTTTTAAATGAAATTAAAGTGTTCTGGGTGTATATTTGGGGTTTACACTATAAAAACAGGCATTTTTAGACATTTTTTTTAACCAAAAGCAAGCAACGCTGTTTTTCACTATACGCGGGTGCTCTTGGAACGTAACTTACTGTTCTTACAAATATGCACACAATGACCACTGTGCAAACCATGTGCCAGTCGGATGCGCTGAGAGCAGAAGTGACATTTGTAGAAACACAGAGGACCACACACACGTTCACATTCACACACATTTGCATGTTTAGCAGCTTGGTTATGTGTTGCACGCATGCTTAAAGAAAAATGTACGGTCCTACTCGTGCATGTGTTCCTGCTTGTTCAACTTTGTGCAAACCTACACACACTCTGTATTCAGTTGCTAAGCAGACTATATACATTTGCTATATGGACTAGCAGTCTCCAAGTGTCTGTCTCTGTCTGTCTCTGTCTGTCTCTGTCCTGGTGGTAATGGCTCTGTGGTCAGGCCCTGCATTAGCCCTGTAGACTTAGCTCCATCACCACGAACCACTGAGGAGTGTTAAGTCAGCAGGCTCTTGTGTGGTCAAGCAGGTTTTGACCTCAGTGGAGAAAGGCAGAGCCGAGAGGCAGAGACCTCACTGACTTTGTGGCTCAACGTCTCTAAGCGGTCTGACTAATAAGGAAAAGGCTCGGCTTATTAAGACGTCTGAGGTTGGCAGCCCCGTAAACCACAAAGGGTCAGCATGTGTCATCTATTAACACACGCGGGCGCGTGGGCCAACAACACTCATACGGATGCGAGCAAGCGTCTGCCTTTCTGGCAGCGATCTATAGCTTTGTGCAGAACGCATATTGACACTGAAACTGACACTGAAACACAGCAACAGCTTTTATAACACACACATGCTGCGGCGCCATTCCTGGGTATCATCAGAGGATGACTCACGCATCTCTTTTAGCTGGGGGCATTCTGAGAACATCTCCAACTTTCTCCTCACTACCTCAGCCTTGCACATCACCACCTCGATATAAACCCCCGCAACACATTTCAGCCCGGTTTAGCAGAGGGGCTAATGTTACCGGGGCCACCAGTGCTGCCCAGTCCCTCTAAAATCCCAGCGCTTTCTCTGCAGGCTTAAGTGCGAATAGGATCTGATTCATTCCACCGCGAAAAACTGACCAATCACACCCAAGGAGGCTTGTTTAACTAATGCTCCACCTCCTGCCACATACATGCATCCCTCAAACATTTGTCTACAGCTGCCCAGTCCAAAAGCTTCAATCTCTGACTCAGCTAGATAAAAAATGTAAAGTGTTTCTGGCAGAACTCCCTGTGAAGAGAGTGAGTCATTTCAGATGGATGTCGTTTGCATTTTGCCGTTTGATCGACGTTCTTCGCCTCGTAAAGTGTCCACTCTAAGCCGGTCATCACAGGTAGATTTGGGAACTATTTCCTTATCCATAAATCGAGGCCACCAAAGTACCTCTCTTTCTCAGACCGGCACACTGACTCATCCCAACGAAAATAACTACAGAACCAGGCGTTGCGTCGACTCCGTTTATTTTTGCCTAGGTCAAAGACCTAGTGACTGATGGACGCACTGCATGAGACTGCTGGGTCGTATTTAGCTCATATCATATGTCTATTCAGCACCCCAGAACAGACTAGTTTCTCTCTTAAGGCTCTTCAACAGTTAACTCTTCATAGCCCTAATGCAGGCTCGTAATATCTTGCGGCTAACAAATTGCCAATCAAGACGGCGGCTTAACTCCGAATTAACACCTCAACGCTTTCTGTGGGATTATAAAAAATAAACCAAGCGTTCACGAATGTATGGAAAAGAGTCCATATGTGTAGTCGCTCCAGCTTCTCCAGCAGGTTACATATTAAAAAAAATTTTTTTTTAAATTAAAGAAACACTGTGTACTCACGCCTCGGTTCTCGTGGACCATCCACGGTAACTTTGATGGCACGGTGATATGTAGCCACCTGGGGTGGTCCGGTAAATACAGTGATGGTCAGGGTGAAACTTTTCCCTGGTAGGAAACAAACACACACACACACACACACACAATTTACACAACTTACAATGCCTTTACTGTGCCTCTTCCTTAGGAGGAGGAGTGTTTACTCGTACTTTTGTCATCACACTCATTGTGGTTTGAAAGGTCAGCTACATTTGGTCAGCTATGACACTAACAATATAGACTTGATACTAATTTCACTAATAAGGGATTGGCTGTAATGTTCAGGAAAAAAAATGTGACAGCTGTTTCATAGACTGTGGAATTTTCTGTTGACTTGATGTTCCAAACAGCTGGACCATTAAATATCTGGACATATAACAACATTCGTACGTTTTTTGTGACTTAAGCTATAAGAATGGTCCTAGTCGGGTGTTATTAATTTTTCACATAACTGTGCTGAGTTCTCAAATTAATTTGTTGTCTTTTACAAGCTGAACAAGCAAGAAACGGTTACGTGCAAATGATCGGAGCTGGCCTTAACGATAATGATCATAATCAGGTCGTCATCTGTGTCATTTTACAGACAACTGTAATACCAACTGTGCGTAGGAGCGACTGGGAGAAATTTAAAACTTTAGAATCACATCTCAGTGCTTTCTTTTGAGAGAGAACACTCTAATCTGGTGCATTGACTGTAATATTGAATCTAATTCTAAATCTCTAAAACCTATATCAGCCAAAACCAAAGTCCTCGTAGTCAACTGTGTTTCACCAAAACGTTTATTAAGATTAAATGATCTTAATAATCATGACGGAACAGTTTCAGTAAAGTGTGCACATCTTTAACAGCTTTAAAAATTCGCTTGAATCAAATTGAATAGTAATTTATCTCTGTTTAGATTTCTTTACTAATTCGTATCCAGTCCTATATGCTAATAAAAATCCGGAGTGTGTGTGAACGCAGAGTAAACTTCAAGACTAATGACTTGAGAAAGTGTGTGAGGTTTCCGTTCGGAGAGGAATCTAACACGAATCAAAACCCTAAAAAAACGCCTTGTGTGATGTTTGAAAACGTCCTTTTTATGTTAATCGGCCAGAATAATCTTTTCCAGCTTATTTCCCTTTTCCCTTAAACCCCCCCACCTCCCACCCACTCACACACACACACACACCCCGACCACACCTCCTCTGCGCGAGCCTTCCACACGCTTACTGGTAGAGTGCCTGTGTGTGTGTGTGTGTGTGTGTGTGTGTGTGTGTGTGTGTGTGTGTGTGTGTGGCGCGCGGGGAGTGTGATCAACTACAGAAATGAAAGGGCCTTTTTTCGTTTTAAAAATTCAAAGACTTTCCACTCGCGCCCGCCTGCGACTCGTTTAAAGCGCAGAAAGAGGAAAGACTGCAGGAGGAAAGAGGGGAAGAGGGGAAGGAGGTGAAGGAATCTCAGCTATGTATATTGGAGGGTTTTTTTTAAAGGTGAGTAAACAAACTAAAGCGTTTAAAGTCCGTCAAGTCACTACGACGCTTGCTTTTCAGTTTGACCTTGAATTAGTGACATAAAAATGACTTAAAACAAGAAACCCAATCAAAACACACATTAGTCGCGTGCGCTATGTATTTATTTCTTTTTTTATTAAAATAATGTATTTATTATTAACCATTATATGAATATAACACACCCTATTCGTTTAAGACACCACTGGTATTTGTGTAAAATATACTCTCTAATAATCTAATAATAAAGTAGTCATATGAGTAAAATTATTTATTAAAAATACTTTTTTAAATGCTCTGGTTGAAATACAGTAGAGTTCATTACTTTGATGCTCTTATAGGAGTAAAATGAAGACCAGTTGCTAAGAATGCCGGTGGTAGAAAGTGCAAATGCAGCCCTGTAATCTGATCATCTCGAGCTCTGCTGGTTTATTGGATGTTTAGCGTAATGGCTTTTTTTAGTTTAATGCTCAAAGCATTACATAAAATGAGCAAAACACAAACTGCTTATTTACTTATTACTGCACTCGAGCTGTCAGTGTGACTGACAGGTGACCACACACACACACACACACACACAGAAGCAGAAGCGATACATACCTCTCCCGCTCCTGCCCACGAAGCGCAGGTCGTTGAAACGCGCGACCTGGTTCTTCATCACCGCGGAGGCGTTCCGCAGCTCGGCCGAATAATTCTCGTCATTGCCGGCCATCACTGTCACCAGGGTCCCGTCAGGAACATCTCCCAGAGCCACCACCTGCGGACAGGTCACACACACACACACACACACACACACACACACACACACACACACACACACACAAATAGAGATACACACACACACACACAAGAGCAAATTGTAGGTTCTCAATGTTCTTCTTTGATTTCAAATATTAGCATATCCACCGAATTAATTACGTGTTTTATTTAATGTAATGTAAATAATAATTAAGACATTTGACAGGGTTATCGTGCATCACTGCTAATAATAACAATAACTATAAAAATAACAAAAACAACAAAAAGTATAATAATAATTATAATAATAATTATTATAATAATAATAATAATTATTATTATTATTATTATAGGAAAAAGAAGAATATGATATAATGTTTTTAAATGACATCTTAAATCAGTCATCCGTATCAAAACAAACAAAACAACAATATTAATCTCTGTCAGAGTGGCCGGGAGGGGCTGCGGCTCTCTGCAAAAACTAAATCTTCACACAAAAGGGGGATATTACGTGGCCAGTTATTTTACAGGAAGAAAGTTTTTAATGAAAAATAATAGAGAGACGCTGTGTTGATGCACAACGGGAATAAAGCCATCAGCATCAGGCGGGACACCAGGGGGAGAGAGGACAGCAGAGGACCAACGCAGGGACAGAGGGGTAAACTGAGGCAAAGGAGGTAAGAATGGGTAAGAATATGTTATAACGAGATTAATAAGAATAGATACCCTATGTAGTATGTATTTATATCTACTGAACTATATTCGGAAAGCCCCTCTGGGTAAAAGGGGAGCAGAAACATCAAAGAGGTCCGAGAGTGGGTGAAAGGATGAAGTGTGGTGGAGCAGAAGATGAGGTTAAAGGGGGTGTTATCGCTGTGAAGTAGGTGAAGGACAGCCGAGGGTGGTAAAGATGGTGATGAAGGGCAGGAAGTGGGTCTAGGAAGGTGAATGTGGTCCAGAGAGGGAAGAGTGACCGGGAGAGGATGAAAAGAGGGAGGGAAGTGGAATAAAAGTGTGTTTAAAGTGGATCAGTGGAACGGCCCTTTACCTTGAAGGCCACCGGCAGGGTCTTGTTGCAGCGCCAGTGTGAGGGGAGAACGGAGCAGAGGAAGTTCGGGCTGTCGGTGCGCACGAGCTCTCCGGCGTGGTCCGCCAGCACGTCGACCACCGACCGCGCCTCGGCCCGCGCGCGCACCGCAACCGGGAGAGCGCCGCTCATCCCCGCGCTCGCGCCGCCGCCGTCCAACTTAACACCCCCGCACGAGAACGACGTGGAGGGGGGCGTGAAGCGTCTGCTGGTGCCGGGGTCTACGGGGATGTGCATCACCACACAAACACACACACACGGAGAGAGAGAAAGAAAAAAACTGACTCACGGGGGAAAAATGCTCAGCAGCCGGGGGTCCGTGAATAAACAGAGAAAAACTCAAATTTGTGTTTTTCTGTTTCTGGAACAGTCTGGTCTGCTCGCGTGCGAGAGGCTCAGGATGCAGCAGTTCTGTAACCAATGACTTCAAGACAAATACCAAGAAACCACAACGGGGGCTTCTCTCTCTCTCTCTCTCTGTCTATCTCTCCTCAGTCCAAAACAAATCTTCACAAAGTCTTCACTGAAGAAAAAAACAATAAATTAGACAGCGTTTCTTTTTTTGCCAAAAGTCCCCGAGACATACAAAAGTAGTTATAATGCTAAGTGTCCTGTCCGATTGTGCAGAAATTTGTTGTTTCTTTGCTCTTTAAACTTTTCCAAATCGTCCATCAGTCGTAAAGCTGCTGCTTTCTGTTCATACCGCGGCTCCGACAGAGTGGGAACGCGTTAAGAAAGACTCGACCATAATCTTAAATAAGCGTCTCTGAGGAAAAGTTATTCCAGAAGAAAAAGCAGAACAAAACAAAGTTTTAAAGTCCCTCGCTGTCACATAAAGGCGACGCTCCTCCAGAAGCCCAGGGTCTTCCAGTCCTGCGCGTATTTTAACGCAGCTCAGTTTTAGAAGTTCCTTGCCCTACAAGTATCTGGGGTGGGCGGGTGGCAATCACTACCACCAATCAGAAAGTAGGGGGCGGGATTTCGCTAAAACCAATCAAAACGGACTTGAGCAAAAGTGAAAGCGTTTCTGTGTTAACCTGTCTGTCTTTTTTTTTTTTTTAAAAACACACCCATATTCAGGATTACCGAACAGACACATTCAACTGCTTTTTGTGTTTCGTGTATAAAAAATCTTTACTGAGTTTATCTGTCCCTATAATTATATACACTGTTTTTTTATATCCTGTGAAAAGTTGTTATATCATTTTTAAATTAAGTTAAGGTTAGAAATACACATTTCAAACATTAAAATAATACAAATAAAAATGACATTTTAAAATAATTTATTAAACATTATTTGCATCGATAATTCAAACTGTATAATTTAAAGCAATTTAAAAACTATAATCAATGATCATGGCGCTGTGCAACGAAATTGTTTTTTTCTCCACCCGTATTCCGCTCGCCTAGAACGCCCGTCGTAGACCCGCCCCTCCTGCGTAATGATTGGCTAATAGCTGTTCTAGACTTGCAGACCGTTTACAAACATATTTTGTTAGCCAATCGGAGGTCAGGCAAGGGGCGTGGTTTGTCGGGGAACAAGCGGGGGGAAAAAAATAGCCTCACTTGAGCGCTGTCCTCACAGGTGATGCGCCGTTAACACCGTGAGAGCTTTTATAATGAATTGCAGATACAAACACGACCAGTTCTGTACCTGCACATATATTTAATTTATTATTACTTCCTTTATTTATAATTCTTTTTTTAAACGGGATATATATTTTTATAGATATTATAAGCATATCAGTCGCAGAACCGGTTATGCAGTTCCAGATTAGAAGGGCTTTACATTTTACAGTGTTAAGGACTGTAACAGCTCCTTATTTATTTTTTTTTAATTAGTGATGGTGATTTGAATGCAAATTATGAGCAAATTTGATTTTTTTATTGGTTATCGCCTGAACAAGGTTTGTAATTATAAACGTAATTATAATATCAAGAAAACACAACAACAGCAACAACAAGAATAATAGTAATAAACTAAATAAATCAATAAATAAAATAATGATAATGTATTTCATGCAAATGTCATTTTGTCCCGTCAAAATGATTAGGAATGAATCAATTGCGCCGATCCGAATTTTTATTATTAATAATTTGGTTATGAATCAGAGCGCGACACATTTTAAGAAATGGCTTGAAATAAATTACAAATGCAAACCAAACAATCTCAAAAGGCCTAATGCATTAATAGCAGAACGGCATTCGCCGTCACTGAGCACAGTTATGTCTGTGTGTATCTATAGAGTGTACAGTGAGAATGGGAGGATGGTGCTGTTATTAAAGAGTGATAAATCAGTGAGAGTCTATTGCTCATATCTGCTGCAGCGGTTAATGTGAATGTAATGACTTTAATGAGATTTTATAAGAAGGGACACACCCAAGCACCCAAAGACGCAGCACAGCACCACTAGTAGGCGCTTTAAGCATTTACATAGAGAGAGCGCGCGCGCGCGTGTGTGTGTGTGTGTGTGTGTGTGAGAGAGAGAGAGAGAGAGAGAGAGAGAGAGAGAGAGAGGCTGTTCAGTGTCCTTTTTCTGAGTAATTTGTTTAATTCAGAGAACAGGCTACCGCCGTAAACCTGGTGTCTCTCGGGGGTCTGAGTGTGATGCAGTAGATATTCTGAAAATATAACCGAAGATATTCAGGGGTCTCTGTTCGCACAAATTATTTGAAAGACGCTTCACAAAAGTTGCAATAGCCCAGTCCCAATTTATTCATTACCATTTCATTACATTTTATTACATTAAAATTATTTTATTTGAATGTATTTTAACTGTCGACTATACAGAAACCGTTTGCACGGGGTTCGTTGCCAAGTTGCCTTTTTCCACTGAAACAGAGGAAAGAATTGATTTCCTTTAAAGCAGTTTAAACCCATAAAAACATCTGTTCATTAGATGAGCTGAGAGAATTAGTTTGGTTTAAATGTCTGGTTTTTAAAACAGGGTCCGCTTTGATGAACAGCCCAATTTTCAGGAAATGAGAGGCAGTGCATTTATGGATTTCTTTCTTTTTCTTTCTTTCTTTCTTTCTTTGTTTGGTTGGTTGTTTTATACTTATTCTAATGCACAAGAGAATCCAGCATATTATCTGAAAATAAATATATATATATTTTAATTAATTTAAAGTATAAGGCATTTTGAACGCCAGGCATTCGTTTATTTGTTGATTGATTTGTTTGTCTGTTCATTCAGTGTCGTGTAGAACACCGCAGGATCTTTGATATACATGATTTAAACCCATTTATTCAGCTTTAGGTTTGTTTATGGTAAACCTCCTCAAGAAACATGAATGGGCTAAAGCTATCATGTCCATCCACCATCCATTCATTCCTTAATTCCTTCATTCACACGTTCATTCAGTCCAGTTTGGCAGTTTGAAACAATAGGAAGCATAGTTGTAAAATGTATGAGTTCAGTTCTGATTAATTCCTTTCATTATTACTTGGCAGATCTTTTTTCTGTTTGTTTACTGTATAAACAAGCTACAACCCAATCAATAACAGTTTATTTAAGATCTACCCTTTAATCTGCCCCTTTATTCCCTTTTGTCTATCAAAAGCATCTCATCATAAAAAGAAACTCCTGAAATGAGACAAGTAAGTCACAATTGTTCAGGGTCTTTTAGCTCCATCAGTTGAAAAGCGTTGGGGCCCGGGGGCCATATTTCAGCCGCATCTGTTCATTATTAATATAGAAGCTGTGCACAGGGCCTCCTGTCACATTACACTCCTGTCCACATTTCCACATGCACTTTCTATGGTTACACGTGCACAGAGAGGCAGGGGCGCGAGCCGCCAGCTCCAAGGGGCCCCTCACATATTCGGTCCACCGTAGGTGAGGTCTGTATACGAGATATTTGCAAGCCTTCGTCACGCTCACTCCCCACCCAGGATGTACAATTTTAAAGAGGCAGAATAACGTATTGAAAAATGATGTGAGTCTGTACAAATGAGCCACCAGCTTTCACAAAGCGTGCTGCAGTTCAAAGGGCCAACTTCTGAATTGAAAAGAAGCCCAAAGGCCCTCCTATTAGGGTGAACTAGCTGTAACTCACCCGGCTTTAATCAACCGAGATGGCCGGTGCAGGTTTAGCCCCATCATGATTATTTTGTGCTTTTACTTATTCTTCGTCATATCTGTGGACTTCATGAGGGCTGCCTGTTAACTCCTTGAAGTTTGAAGACACATTATGAGGTCCTTATTTTATTTCTCCAACTTCATACCTTTGGTATTAGTTTCATGCAGGTTTTGTCAAACAAATATTAAGCCTTAAAGATCAGTTTGACCAAACATTTCTTATTCTAAAAGTCTGTAGCTTCTTTTGCATCTCTATATAGACTTGCTTACACAGACTAGCTTACATTTTTGACACTTAAGGACATGCTGCTATCTACAAAAGAGAGAAAAGTAAAGTCTCCACACTTTTGTCCATTTTATAGATAATTACACTCTTAAAAATAAAAGAGCCAGAAAGAGATCTTATTGCAGCGCCATAAAAGAGCTACTTCTGTTCAGTGCATTTCAGTAGAAAAGCTTTATTTTGGCACAGAACAAGCACTTGAACTTGGAATTTACTGTTGGTTTATTCAAACTACGTACTAACATACTAATAGGTATGCTATTAGCATGTGAAGCTGCATACAAGTGCAGTGGTCGGTGACATCTGCTATGGTTGCATTTCATGCCCAAACTCCATGTTCCATGTTTGTACCTCATGATGCACCTGCGCTGGACCTCATAGAGTCGCCCCAGTGTTCCAGGGCGCCAAGGGCGGAACTCTGCCATCAGAAGGTTGGTTTCGCATCTCAGCCACTGCGCGGTTCTTTACGTTTCCCAGATTACAGAGAGGGCAGGTCTCAGAGCCACAGAGCGCATTCCTTCATGTAGCCAGCAGGCAAATAAACTCACAGTTCTTTTCTGCACTTTCACCAAAACCAGTTTCACTAACCGTTTGTATAAATATCATAAATGAAGAGATTATTCAATAATAATGTAATACATTTGAATTATATTTGAATATATCTGTCATTTCTCTGAAATGAGACGAGGGCATGTAAGGTCACGGGACACAAAGCTCTGTATTAAGCTTCTTAATTCTGTAAAACACGGCTTGTACCGTCCAGTTCATCGCTACACGTCACAGGTACTGTGTAGCTCTTATGTGTTATGTCTATCATTGCGCAAGCACATTAGCATTGAAAGAGGCCAATGTATGGTGTTTTTCCACCCATGCAAAAGAGCTGGCGTTGGTTTTAGGTTGGTATGCTCTGTTTACCCGTCTCCTGGAATACAGATAGCTGGGTAATGGGCCTGTGGTGAGAGATTTGGCATAAACAGTTATATATTATATATCTGGAGTAGAACATGTCTGATGAAAGCATGCTGTGTTGGTGGATGGAGTTGAACTGCATTTTTTTGCACAGAAATGTTCCACATCGGTGTCACAAATAAAGAATGCCATTTTTCCACTCACACACTTTTCAAATACCAGGGATTTAGTTTGGTTCTGCTGATGCAGAGCATATTTCTTTGGGGATAATTATGTCTACTAAAAATGCATGCTAATGTCCAAAGTCAGCTTCTGATCCTGTTCATCTTTGCTGATGGTCACGGGAGGTTGTCAGATGCAAGGTATACATACATAGTGCAGTCAATCAACGAACAAAGAAAATGTGAATGTAGCTGCTGTGGTAGAGAATGGTCTTTTAACGGTCCAGCTACATGCTAATATGTAATTACTAGGGATGTAACGGTACATGTATTCGTACCGAACCGTCACGGTACATGAGTTACGGTTCAGTACATGTTGTCTTTATGGTACGACGGAGAACACGTGATTGAAGTCATACGGAATCACAGAGGGACCAAAAAGCGCAAGTAAATAATAAACCTGCGTCGTAGTGTGGTGCAATAGTGCCACCTACTGGCGTAACACTTACACATACATAAAATATAAGCAAGAGTGTGTGCTTACTGGTTAATACACTGCTGTTTATTTAAAATAAACAAAAACAAACCAAGCCTCATTCTTTACAACTTTTTGTTGCTTAACTTTGCTGTATCGTGAACCGTACCGAACCGTGACCCCAAAACCGAGGTACGTACCGAACCGTGACCGTACCGTTACACCACTAGTAATTACATGTATGTACACAGCCATTTCCAGAGCAATTTAATAAAAATGCAGTTATCTTTCATAACTAAATGTATTGTATACGTACCCTTCAGTGTACCACTAGGTGTATCTCCCTGGTGTCTGTATGGTTTCTTTGTTCTGTAGCTTTTCAAGATGACCTGGTGTTTTTTTATTTAATCAAATCACAAAAAAGAATCGCTTGCCGTCACTCAATCAGAATTTACTCTCTGCTTTTCCGTCATTAGAAAAACAGCAGAGTAATATCTTTCCAAGAACACCCAGTTTCCCATCCTCCAAGTACTTTATGAGCTCGGTGGCATTTCCTTATAATTATGGTTTCAGAGTGGCATGACTGAGTGAAGTACCAAACAGCGTCGCAATGCACCATATGGAGATTTATCTTTGGAATCAACTTCTAAGGGGGAGCTGAGGACTTGAGGCTTGCCTTATTTTGCCAAGAAATCTCTCAGGAAGTCTCTCACGTTAAATAAAATACAGTTATTTGTATAGTGCTGCTATTTGGATAGGGCATTATTCACAACAGACACTTCCAAATGAGCTTTACAGAGTGACAATAGCAGAAAAGAGCATGTCTGCTGTCAGTGTAATGTGATTGTGACTCACATTATGTACTATGACAGTGATTCATATCATACATGATTATTATTATTACTGTTATCCGGTTTAATTTCCATACTGACCGAGCCTACCATACCTGTACAATGCTCTGTAAAGAATTTAGAATATAGTTTTATATATATCACCAAAAAGGCTGCCTCATATCAGCTGAACTCTAAAGGGACTGCACTCTTTAGAGATTCCTGTTGTTTCATGCACTGTCGACATGCACACACTCACATCGTATTCCATGCTGTATTAAATCCCAATAGATGTGTCGTTTACAAGCATTACTCTGCAATAACGCTTTTTGGTGCAGATGTGGAAGCCTGCACAAAATATAGACATACATGCACACTTGTATACACATGCATGCACTTACACTCACAAATGTGCACAGCACACACGGCCTCTTTCATTCTTGCCAGCAGTTCTGATGCTATGAAGGCTGATCTGTAATCTGTAGTAATTGCATGTTGCAGAAAAACATTTTTCCGCTGTGGTAATGGCTGCAATATGTGTGTCAGTGTTGCCAAAGTGACAGTAACATCCCTCCTAACCCCTCCTCTCTCTCTCCTTACCACAACATCAAACCAGTATCTCTCTCTTTCCCTCCCTCCCTCTTTTTTCTCTTTCCCGCCCATCCTGACTAACTCCTTGCAAAGTCATAAACCAGTGAAAAGTCGCAATGCTATACAGAACTAACAGTGTTTCAAATACTGAAATGTGCAGAAGCACATTAACCATTTTATATGGTTAAAAAAAAAACATATAAAAGTAATTATATGTAAACAATTAAATGCAATTGTATTGTATTGTGTAATTATGTAATTAATTAATTTAATGTATTTATATTGTTGGTCATTACATAATTAATTACATTTAAACACGTTATACCTCTTTAATGTATCCTTGTCACCCTTAAACAAACACAATGTTTTTAAATTGTCCTTCAAGAAAAAGGAAAAAAGGTTGTATAACATTAACTAGCCCTGTGTGAAAAAAGGTAACCTATTTACTAGCGGAGAACTACGATCAGTTAGACCAGACACACCCATTCCTGATTACTGCCGGGTCTGTTGAATCTAAACAATACTTAAACAGAACCATCCCAGCAGTATGGAGTAGGCAAAGGACAAGCAGCACTCTGTGATGTGATGAGAAAACAGCTCCAGAGGAGATGAAGTTATTAATATATCAGCCTGGAAAGGGTTACAAAGCCTCCGAAAGCTCCAGAGAACCACAGCGAGAGCAATTATCTCTAAACAGAGAAATCTTGAAATAGAAGTGAATCTTCCCAGAAGTGGCTGGCCTACCAAAATTGCTCCTGTGATAATTCATTGGACCTCACGGGACAAAAACGACTGCAACCCAGTGCAGTGCAGACTGTCTGAAAGAAGAGTGATTTAAGTTAGAAGAGAAAGTCTTGCTCACCAACTTCTCCTGGCCATTTTGAGGGTTTGACTGAGATTTATGTGAACACCTGCAACCAAACATTTTTGGTGGATAAAAAAGAGTTTGAAACCATAGTTTGGCTCTTCTCTCCCCACACTTGTGGTTCTCTTGAGGCACCCGTTTATGAAGCTGTAGCCTATGGTACAGTGAGGCGCACTGTGGAGCATGGTTATGATGCAACTGGCAACCACACGGCCCTCTGTTTTTTCTGTATTTGTGTGTGTGTGTGTGCGCGCAACTGCTCATGTGTGACGATCATATCACCGCCACTCATCCCACTGGTACCAAGTTGGTATCCCACTCATTCATATGAGGTGTGTGAGTGTGACTGAGGTTTGCTTTATAGCCGCACGGTTTACCAGCAGCATACTTCGAGACACAAACCGGCCGTGATTCCCACATCATATACACTACAGGCCAGAAGTATGGAAGCAAGCAGTGATCTTTAAAGTCTGAATCCCTCATGATATAAACAGTTTAAATGTACCCTCAAAGGTGCTCTCTTTTTATAACCCCAGCAAGTCACTGCAGCTTATTGCTGTAACAGAATTATTTACCCTGACAAATGGTACCAAAGACATAGCCTTGATGGCACCACCCCCGTGACTGCGTTTATACCCCACAGTTTCTTTTACAGAGAATACTATGTTCTGTGGGAACCCCTTCACTGTGCCTGTAGTGTACACACACACATTACCCTCAGATGTGAATTTGACTCTGACTGACGGAAATCCACAAAAGATAGTTGAGAGTCGAGAGAGAGACAGAAAGTAAAAGAGAGAGAGATAAAGGGAGAGTGATCCAGACGATGGTGGGCTCGCGTTCAGCCCGCACCCGCACCCCACCCAACCAGCTCCCAAAAATAAGCCGCGAGGCGTCCCGCGTGAATAAAAGCCCCGCCACCGCAGCTGCCATAACTCAGGGCTTTCCCAAAATGAGCGCTGGTGTGAAGGCTGCGCTAGGAAGCATTTCTGCCTGCCAGCGACCACTGGGGCCGTCTACCAGCGTCTGCTAACCACATTTTCCCCCCACAATACAATGCTTCTTTGTGTTCGCGTGTGGCGGTCCCCCTCACGACCGGAACAGAGAGACGGAGACGGACAAATGGAGACAAACAGTCGGACGTGGGGTGAGACATCGTTGGGAATGTCCGAGAAAAGAGAGAGTAAAAACCGGAAGTCCTCTGCCCATAAAAAGTGCACCTATACACTTTCTAATGTCCTCGTTGTTACTTCATTTACGTGAAGCGGGAACATACTTTTTACACGGGTTCTTTTTGTCCCCTTACAACATTTATGTGGCCCCAGAAATATTTCTTATACTTATTTAACTTTTCCATTGCTTTCACACACTGATCTTTTGATCACCGCTTTTTTTAGTGAAGCAAAATGCGTGGCTGCTATTCAAAACGCTCTATAAAATACAGCACGAACTCTTAGGTTTGGCCGGAAGTCTTTGGGGACGCTTTGGAGAGTCAATCCCTCTGTCCTCTACAGCAATAGGCCAGACAGCAGACAATCTGCATAACAACAAAAGCCACACTTCAACATGTATGGGCAGGTCTAACCTGCTCCAGGCGGAATGGGTGGACACGATGGAATATTCTCTTGGTTATGATGTCACATCCATGATAAGTTGCCGCTGAATGGTTTGAGGAGAGAGTATCATCATTGGTTGTGTGTGACTGTGATTTATGTTCATGCTCCTTCACTTACATCCTTCTTTACTCATTTACAAATGCATCAATCCTTAACTGAGACAAAAAGTTCAATGTTTATTTCACTGGTAAAACTGTCCAGAGAAAGGATTCCGGGGAACAAATGATTGAAATATCATTGCATTATTGTTTAATAAGGAAAATACATTGCATGCAGTTTGCATTTATAAAACATGTTTCTATTCACTGGGGGGTTGTTATTCAGAATCCTTCAGTCTAGGGTTAGGATCGCACGTCTGAAATGTATCGATGCATGTATTCTAGACACACATGTAGAGAAAAGCTCTTTAAGGATGGGCCTCAGAGCTGCGCAGTCCCAGAAAACATGTACCATTATGTACATAAAGAAAGTTATATATTGATATTCTGTTTCTACATGATCAGTAGTGTTTATATGATGAGAACTAGAATGCCCAGAGTGAGCAGAGCTAAGACAGGGTTCAACATGATTAAATGTAGCACAGTGAAATAAATGTATCCGTGCGGAGTTTTGACTTTCTGTATCACAGCTGTAAGAATAAAAGAATATCATCTCTGATATATTCAGGAACACTGATGTTAGACCACCATACCCCCCCCCCAATAAAATAGTTATTATGAAGTGTCTGAATGAACATTCAAAAATAGGTTTTGTAAACAAAATATAAAAAGCCGGTTGCCTCTGAATGACACTGTGCTCTGCCAGTTCCAGTCCAGATGCATCATTAATTCAGCTGTGCCTTAGTTGTGGTTGGGTAGCAAAACATCCATAACTCACTGCCTTTTCTTCCTCTGTAGCTGAAAATGCACGGAAAAGGCTGCTCTGCGATTGCACAATCTTTCAGAAAGCATTACACCAGCTTTGCCCCAGAACCACAGCAGCCTGGTTTAGGAATCTAAACACTGTCCGGCGAAAACGAGACCCAATATCTGCTCTATAAATATATTTCTGCTTTATATTTACTTTAATATTTATAGTTTTGCTGTTTAATACAACAGCTACTCGCAGTACAGGCATATCACACTGTATGAAGCGTTTTATTGTCTGGCTACTATGATATTACAAAAATATTGTGGTAATACGGCACACCGTATCATCAGCTTTACAAAAAATAGTATCGCCCCAAAAGCAGCGAAGGACGATTGTCTTAACAGCAATTTAATTTTGTTTCTCTTCACTCATTTAAATGCTTGTCAACAGATGAGAAGTGCAAGAAGAAATACAATATTGGCTAAAATCGACTGACGTAATATTATGTCACACAGTGGATGCAGAAGCTGCTTTTAAAAGGGGAAAGTGTGAGCCTCGTGTATTTGTACTGTAAAGCGATTCATTAAAATTAACTAGTTAATCGCAAAATCTGGGAAAAAAATCCAATCGCATCTAATCGCAATTCTATGTCAACCCGATTATAATATATAATGAACTCAGTCATCAATTTTACAAAGAAGGCTTTGTTTATTTGTTTTTTCCAACTCTGTCACACT
>JBBPDC010000144.1:34216-49169 GCA_037974485.1 Hemigrammopetersius urotaenia | reverse complement strand
ATCAGATGACGACTTCGAGATTCCTGAAGTGTTTCCAGTTAAGTGTACCATATGCATCAGATGTTTAGCCAACGTTCCGTGGGCGTGACGTCTGAGGCTGAGACTAGACTACTTGTAACCGTAAATATGAAAGAACGTTGCAAAGCCAAGGCATCTGCACACTCTTCAGAGAGAAGATGCATTAAGAAAAGCAGCAACTGGAATTTCTGAAAGGATAATCAAATACTTAAGTACTGCGATGTGTGAAGGCTCCAGTTACTGAAACCCACATGCTCTTATATACACTTGACTTGGATATGTTTCTGAGTAAAGCCTTTAAAAGCATAGAACTTTTACATCCCATTTGTGGCTAGGAGTCCAATAAAGCATCATTCGGTTTTGCTTTGGTTTATCTGTAACTGATCTGTAAGAGATGCAGTGGCCCATCATGGCTCTCAGAGGAAGCGATTCCTAACCTTCAGCCTTCCACTTTGGTAGCAGACCTAGCTCTGGGGTTCTTCTCACTTGTGCATCTTATTTTTCATTTACTTCAACAGGTTCTTTAGAGAACCCATAATGGTTCCTTGAAGGTTTCACATGAAAGAAACATTTCTGGGACCTGTATTTGTAAGAATGTGTGCATCTCAGTTCCTCAGGCATCAGGTTCTCATGCAGGCTTATTTTTAAAAGATGCTTGAAAAGAAGTTTGAAGGCAAAAATAAACCGCTCTGCATGAGGAGGGAGGGTCCTGAGTTTGGTCAAGTTTGGTTTGTGGTTGTGTAGGTTGAAGCTAATGCTGAAGACAGTTTTTCCCTTCGCTCTCTTACTCTCTCTCGCTCTCTCTCTCTCTCTCTATTTCTGAAGCTGTTTGAGAAAGCTCATGCACTTTCTAGTGCTGTGGACTAATAGAAAAGCAAACATGTTGTGATGAGTTGTTGGCGATAAGCAGTTAGAGCATTTGCAGGTGCTAAAGGTGTGGTTAGAAGACTCCAACGGATCTCTCAGTTTCTCACAAATGCACACCCTCTTTCGTCAAAAACACATACAATCAAAACAGTCGGGCAAGGTCCTGCTTAAATATTTCATTTTGGCCACATCGCATCACTGTTGTGCTCACGATTCCAGTGTGAGACCCATACAGTTCAATGTGAGCACTTGCCCCACTGCCAGCTGAAGACTAGCACTGAAAAGGGGAAAACTCAGAGCTATTTGCACGGATCCTATTAACTAAATACTTGTGAAATGCAATTTTGCCCATATTAATTTTGGAACCACTCTACATTTTGAAGGTTGCCCTGTAGCTTATGCAGAAAGGCTGAAGCTGTTAAGTGCTTTATTTTACACTTACATTTACGGCATTTAGCAGACGCTTTTATCCAAAGCGACTTCCATTCTCCCTGGAGCAACTTGGGGTTAAGGGTCTTGCTCAGGGACCCAGTGGTGGTGTGCTGAAGGTAGGATTCGAACCCATGACCTCTTGGTCCGGAGGCAAGTATCCTACCCACTGAGCTACCGCCACCCTTTTCGTGAGCAAAAGAACTCTCACAAAGTTTATTTATCACTGTCTTGTGAGATGGGTCAGCATAGGGCTTAACGCTCATGCTTTCAGATGTGGAATCATATCACACGCTGGTTTTGTTGTGGCTACAACGTAACACTTGCTCTAGTCTAGCTAGAGCGATGATAAATCCCTGTGCTAATGGAAACACGCCACACACACACACACCAGGTCTGATCATAATGTTTATCCCAATATGAAAGAGAAGTAGATGAGGTCATGGAGACCGTGACATTAGGGCTGTATGGGTTTATTTAGAGCAGTTTGGAAGGAATATTATCAGCTACTAGGAGATTTCAGACAGCCATCCAAAGCTGTGATCAGTATAAACTAGAGCAGTTTTGGATCTGCTTACTGTTATTTACACAAAATTTGAGCAAAAAATGATTCTATGCCAATCATTACCACCGACTACGCCAATGATGTCAAGTATCTGTTTGTGCAAACGTTCCAGCCTTTCTCTTTTCCAGCCTTTCTCTTTTCCATGGTGGTGAGGGTCCCTTTAAAAATCAACATGAACCCGGTTGACATTTGAGCTCAACGTACCAGCAGTTTGATTCGTAATAATGATGCAAGAGTCTTTTTTGTGCTTTAGTGTGTTTGTCCATTTATCTGTTTGTTGCACACACATGTGTGTGGGAGAGAGAGAGAGAGAGAGAGAGAGAGAGAGAGTCTTGTGGTAATGTGCTTAGCACACACTCTCAGAATTCGGTTTCTTTTACAGCTGTCACACACAATCGCACTCTAGTTCCTAACGCGCAGACTAACTCTGCATGAACTCTGAGCACTAACATCAAGTTCCCTCGCATACATTAAACTGAGCACACTATTCAAAAGACACCTCTCAAACATTCCTTTTCTCTGTGATTTAGAGCCAAAAGATGTTTATCCAAAGGCAAAGGCAACTCATAAAGACACGCACAAAGTAAAAAGACAAGGTACAGCATGATTTCTTCAAGAACGGCACTTAAAATAAATAGTATTTCCAGTAAAACGAACGTACAAACATAAAAAGAAATGTCCTTTGCTTTGTGTTTAAAACTACACCTTAGCCACTAGAGGACACAACAGAATTAGCAGCGTCCCAATAAAGAATGAATGATCCATTAAGAAACTTAAAAAAAAAAAAATTAAATGAACCAATATTCTCTTAGCAATTATAAAATACGGCCTAATTTTTTATTGTTATGTATTTTTGAAGCATCTCCAGACGTCATTATGAGTGCAAAGATGTTGAAGAGCACTCGCCAATTTTTTCAAGCATTGCTTCAATTTCAGAGGCTGGATCAGATTTGTACTGAACATCACCAAATACGTGAATTAAATTTTGATTAGACTTTGGAGTAGAGTATGTCACAATAATTAGCCTGTAATATTAGAACATTTTCTATCAAATTTGGTATCTTGCTATCATGTTCACGAAAACCCAATACGACTATGTTGAAATAAAATAAAATGTATTTATAAATGTCCAAAAGGCTCATTCGATTACGGAATATAACACACTAATATTAGCAAGACTGCTAATTCCAATAAAAGCTAAACGACGAGAATTACAGTCGACTAAAGTCCACCACAGTTTGGCTCTCCTAAACCACTACTGAACCTGACAGCCATCACTGCTGAAAGAAATCAGGTTTGTTTAATGATGTGAACAAATAAACTCTAGAATTGGGTTTAAGCCCTATATGATGAATACTAAAGTGCTCAATGGCTAAGTTTGTTCTCTCCCGTCTCCGTGGCCAGCTGGCCACCGTCAAAGCATCTTTGCTCCACAGACAGCTTTGGAGAGACTAAAAATGAGTAAGAGAGCAGACAGAGCAACCTTAGTAAACACCCCCCCCCCAGAAGTTTACGTCGGTAATCAGTTCCAGGCTCGCCAGTGCAGTGCTTTTCGAATTGAAATGATATTGGACGAAATGAGACACAGCAGTGAGACCCTCCGCTGTCGCTCCATGCGCTTCTTATTAGCCTCCCTTCTGTCCAAAATCGAGAAACTCTTAATATCTGGTTACAGATTTCGGCGCTCATAGTTGATCCTGATGTTTTTGGGGCAGAAGGGAGAAAACAGCAGAAAACCTTTGAATCCGCTCCAGGGAAGTGATGCGTCAATTTAGGGGAGCACGAACCATGTGTTTATGAGATTAATAAACTGAAGCCAGTGTAGTTTTACAGTGAGCAAAGTACTTCCAGCGCTGGCACATCAGTGCAGCCTCGTCAAAATTTAGTTCGTTTTCAGTTGGCTTTTGTGAGAAACGGGTTTCAGAGCCCTGGAGGTTATAAAGAGTTTGGTATATCGATTGATTCTGAAAGTTAAATCAACACATCCTGCTTTTAGAGGTGGACGTTAAGAAGGGCAATGAAAGTTAAACAACTACAATTACTCTTACATTTTACCCTCTAACTACACTAAATCATTATACTTCTAAGAAAGTGAGCATTTCAACTTTTAAGAGCATTAAAGAAACACGTTATAGAAAAACTGTGGTTTATTATATTCTTTTAAGTTTGTTTTTTTGTAATAACAAGCACAACAGAACTTTATTAAATCTAAAGCTGTTGCTTATTTTATTGTGAGTGATGGTTTCTATCTAATTTGGATAAAGTAAGCTAACAGTCAAGTGGTGCAGTGGGTAGAACTGTCATCCCTCGGCAAAAAGGTCCGAGGTTCAATGGAATTTGCATGTTACATAACTCAAAATAATACACTGTTAGTGTCACAATAAATACTCTTACTTGAGCAATTATCTAATATTGTGAGTGAATTAAAGTATCAGCACTCTTAAGTTGGAAATGTTGGTATTTTTCCACCCCTATTAAGGCCTACTTCCTTGTCCCTATGTACACACGAGTATACAGAATAAAGTTACAGAGTAAAGTTACAGAATAAAGTTACAGAGTAAAGCTACAGAATAAAGTTACAGAATAAAGTTACAGAGTAAAGTTACAGAATGAAGTTACAGAGTAAAGCTACAGAATAAAGTTACAGAATATAGTTACAGAGTAAAGTTACAGAGTATAGTTACAGAGTAAAGTAACAGAATAAAGTTACAGAATAAAGTTACAGAGTAAAGTTAACGAATAAAGTTACAGAATAAAGTTACAGAGTAAAGTTACAGAATAAAGTTACAGAGTAAAGTTACAGAATGAAGTTACAGAGTAAAGCTACAGAATAAAGTTACAGAGTAAAGTTAACGAATAAAGTTACAGAATAAAGTTACAGAGTAAAGTTACAGAGTAAAGTTACAGAATAAAGTTACAGAGTAAAGTTAACGAATAAAGTTACGGAATAAAGTTACAGAGTAAAGTTACAGAATAAAGTTATAGAATAAAGTTACAGAGTAAAGTAACAGAATAAAGTTACAGAGTAAAGTTACAGAATAAAGTTACAGAGTAAAGTTAACGAATAAAGTTACGGAATAAAGTTACAGAGTAAAGTTACAGAATAAAGTTATAGAATAAAGTTACAGAGTAAAGTAACAGAATAAAGTTACAGAGTAAAGTTACAGAATAAAGTTACAGAGTAAAGTTACAGAGTAAAGTTACAGAATAAAGTTACAGAGTAAAGTTACAGAATAAAGTTACAGAATAAAGTTACAGAGTATAGTTACAGAGTAAAGTAACAGAATAAAGTTAGAGAGTAAAGTTACAGAATAAAGTTACAGAATAAAGTTACAGAATATAGTTGACCAGAAAGGGTACTCTATAGGCAAACTTTTTAATTCTGTGGCATCCTGTAATAGTCTTCACTACAGGATAGTCTTCTTTTTTTTTCACTAAAACCACTCCAACACTTATCAAGTCATTCACTTGCTCTGACTCCAATTAACCAACTCCAGTGAGGCACCATGAGTTAAGACATCTGCGCTTCAGGCTACCTCTTCATTTTGCATAGAGCACCAAAATGGAAATGGAAATTGATACGTCAGCAGTGAAGATGATGCCATAATGATAGCCCATCAATAACTGAGTCATAATTTATTGAGTCATTGAGCTCCGTATGACATTGAGCTCCAATGAACTTAATTTTATCTCTTTGAGTCATGAGCAACATAAAACACACCATCATACAAAAGATTCGTCACACACTGGTGACTCAATCTCTTCTGTTTACTGCTGCTGTATTTCCTGCAGTCTTTTTCAAGTTTTAGAAATCAAAAAATCAGTTTTTGGTTCGAAAGTTTCTGAAGAAGGTAATGCAGTGCTTTTAAAGCGAATGTGCCGTTCTGAAAACCGAACGAGTCTTCAAGCTTCCTCTGAATGGATCTCTCTGCCTCTATACCACATAACCACTAGAGGCTCCCAGACATGGTTACACACTGTGGCTCTTCAAAACCTATACACCGCTTAACACCTCACCTCATATCCTAGTTTGCATGTGCGTTTTTGTAAATAGAGTATGTGCTCAAAAATAACGACGCGAGAACGTGTTCGTTGGTATGATTTCACAAAGGTGTTCTGCAAACGTGAAGAACTTTCAAACATGATTAAAGAGCCTCAACTTTTCCTTCGAAAGTTATTTATCAGCAGAATGATTTTCTTAGAGCCATACATTCAAGTCAAGAACATCTATTAGCTGTGTGTATGCAAGCGTAGGCATGAGAGTTAGTCTTTATTCGAGTGTGTGTGCATTAATATTGGTTTTTTGGTAAATTTGTAAAAGTGTGTGTGCCTAGTGGAGCATTAATAAGCTGTTGTTCCAGAGCAGCAGGTGTGACCTCATTGTGGTTACTGGTGAGCAGCAGAAGCAAACAGGGTCTGCATCAGATTAGCACGCTATAGCACACACACACACACACACACACACATGCATGCACACACAGACACTACTATCTATCTATCAGTCTATCTATCTGAGTGTGTGTGTGTATGTGTGTGTGTGTGCGTGCATTTTTTTCCAGCTTGAAGGCACAATTAATTTGTTTAAATGTCAAAATGTAGAGCTCCGTTCCAAGGTGGGACTGTTTTGTCGTTTTCATATAGAGTATATGTAAGTGACTATTTCAGTGACGGTGATGGAAACACTTGGATAAATAGCTCTCTGTCACTCTCTGCTTCCCTGCAACTGCCACTGTCAAGTTTTAACGAAGCTCACTCTTACCACCTTTTCAGCTGGTTACGAACCTGCTGACGTTTGAAGCCTTTTTTCCTGATTAACTTATAAATAAATATAAATGTCAAAGACAAAAATGTATTTAAAATATAAACGTTTATCATTCATCAGTCATTCATCCATACCTCTTTGTAGCCCATTTCTAAATGCATTATATAGTCCACATTCACCAAAACACGTAAATGTGATTAACTTTGATGAATTGTTATTTTTGAAGGTAGAAAACTGTCGTCACACATTTCATTTGTAATTCATAGACTCTGGGGTAAAAATAACACTATCCATTTATTTTTACGCAACAGTTTATTTAATGCACGTATGTTATTTGATCATATAACACAATTCTTTTACACGTCTGTTTCCTCACCAAAAGCAGTTCACTATATAACGCTGCTATTGGACTAGATTCAGACTATTTTCAGAGGCTTAAGTTTTACTTCTGTAACTTAAATGCATTTAAATAAATCTAAATAATGGAGCACCTTTTTCATCTTTCGGTAAAGACGTTTCCACGACAACCACAAGCACTGCGCGTTCCAAACCGGAGACCGTCCCAAACTGAACTAGAGCTGTTTACCGTGTTTCCTTCCTCTTAACTGCAAGACAAACTTTCTTTCTATTAAATGATCAACTGTACGATCATAACCTCCATGAATGTATCAATGTCGTGACGAATACAGAAGGATACAACGAGGCAAAGGTGTGTCAGGGATGGATCTGCCATGCCTCACAAATTTTCCTATGCCATTTGGACAAACAAAACACGCACATCAGAATAGACAAATGATGTAGTCTAGACACAGACGAATCATAAATAGTGATGAGGGGAATGAGTCTGCGGTGCTAAAATATGTTGTTGATGATTCCATACTGAGTAGATAAATAATAAACAAATATTAAGAATGAACGAAAAATGTTAATGCTTGCAAAAACAATATTGAACATATTTTCAGCGAGCCTGTGCAGTCCGACTGCCTCTATTTCTATCGGCATGAAACCGTTGAACGAGGAGCCTAAAGCACATTATAATCGTTTTAGCATTAGCTGCAAGTTGTAAACAACAAGCCAATACAACAAGCCAAGAAAATGACTGAACATAGCGATTTTAGTGCCATTTCGCAGTTGTGATTACAAGCCAGTGAAGTCTATTTTATTTCAAAAGGTCTCAACCAGAGTTTGATATGTGAAACCACATATCTTGTTCTACTTGAAAAGCAATTGTAATGGCAGCGCTACGCTAACCGCTAGGGCATTTGACTTCCTCGAGGTGGTTCATTTGTGAAAATTTCGCGAATGGAAGAACTTATTGGTTTTTGGCTTCTCTATCAATTCCTCCGCTTTGATCTTCGCCGAATGGGCCGAAGAAGGATATTGCATCGCGTGCTCCCTAATGATTTCCAATGGTGATTGCAGTCGTTTAGGTTTTGCCTCAGTTGTCGCCTGCCAGTTTTCAGCACCACCACAGAAATGTTACCGCCAGAAAGACAGTGAAAAATATTATCCCTGACTCTTCTCCGAGCGAACTGATCAAGGCCTGTGATGTCCTACTGACAGTGAAGAGTGTAAAGGAATATTTAACTGATGGGAGATCCAGTTTTGTACATTTCTGAACAAATAGCTGTCAATCCAATGAAAAAAAAGCATAAAAATGTTAGTTGCTTGTTTTTGAGAATTTTCCTTCTAGTGGCTAAGCCACTAAAATGCACATATGACAGTCATGGTCAAATTTTGATTACGAACCCCGGTGGTCCCTTTCGTTTGCACAGATTAATAAAAGAGAAGAAAGAATGAGAGGAACCTTCGCTACCACGGGCGCAAATCGCTGTCCTTTTTTTTTTCAGCAAGAGACGTTCTCAAGAACATGACTCTGTGTGTGTGTTAGCACTCGAGCATGTGTGTGAATCAGAGTGGGTGAGCACTCGTGACTCTCCCTCGGCACGGGCCACTTGGAAGCGCCGCGGAAGAAAAAAAGACTACTCTGCAAACAATTTGGGGTTGGTACTACTTCTCCCGAATCTGTCTCTTATTAACCGAGCCACAATCGAGCGGGGGGTTTTTCAACCTTTCTCTGTTTTCTCCTGTCCTTTTTATTCCTCCCACTTTTCTCTTCTCTTCTCTTCTTTTCTGTCCTTTTTTTTTTGGGATGTCACCGTAACCCGGAGAGGAAGTGAGCAGCGGCGCTCTTGTCCAATATGAGATTAATGGCCCCGCGAGCGATGCTCTGATTCGCTCCCATTAAAACGCCATGTCAGGAGTTTAGCAGCAGATTACAAATGTAAACCCCTCTTTTATTGTTCTGTCACTACTGCCACATGGGAATGTGACATCTGGCTTTTGTTTCAAAACACCATCAAATCTGTACCACTCGGCTGAACGTGCTGAGTTTGGTGCAATTAGGCCAAAAGAAAGTCGCAGTTCTGTGGGTGAACCGAAGGTATGTGTTGGAAAAGACCTATTTTGCAACAAGCAAAGCTTTGCTCTAAATCCTTTTCCAGTAACTAACCATTTACTTAATTTCAGCGAATTCAGGACTTTGCATGACTTTATTTAGTCACTGAAGCTCTCTGCAGTGCTGACCAAACTGAACATGATTGGTCATAACCAGTCAGCTAATTTTTCTACAGCCTAAAAGCAGTTACATTTTACCCACTAGATATCTTACCACTGTGTCTTACCAAGTCTTACCACTTCTCTATAGCCCAGGATGCAACTTCCCTGAAAACCAAGGCTCATGTGTACCCAGCTGTCCGCAAAGGCTGATCTAGGGCCAGTTTTCTGGCTCACCCTAAAGGCTGTCATAACGACATTTAGCAAGACACGGTTGACCCAGAAACAGCAGAGCTAAAACAGTCCTCTTTGCGGACATGTCCTGCTGTTAGTATCTTGCAATCTTGTAGCCTTTGGTCATTGTCTTTCAGCATGAAAGCGTCTACGTTCTTGACCACCTCTTACAAGGCACTTTTGCTGTTCTGCTTTCGGGTCAGTCAGGGTCAGTTTGTAATGATTTAACTGTTAAAAGTTAAGAGCATAACTAAATGGTGTAATTTTATGTTACTTATTTGAAACAAAAGTTTCACATTGTATTGAATCTCGTATGTATTTTCAAAAAGAAGGAAATGTTTTTTTTTTTACATTTTTGTCCTCGTTTGAAATAAAGTACCTGTAGTGAAACGACTTCTTCGGGTTTAAAGTGCGGTGAAAAACGACCCAACCCGCTCAATCGGACTTCTTAGTGATTTCGTCCATCTTTTATTTATATCAGAAGCCTGTCTGTCACAGTTGTTGCAGTAATAAATGGCCCTTTCTAAGGAACCATTCTAATACACAACCTAGTGCACACGCACACAAACACACACAAACACACACATACACACCCTGAAGACCCACTGACCACAAAAAGGCAAAGAGAGTACGCTCATCATGGGGAGTAAGTGGTAGAGAAGTGGACTGGTTTTGTTTTATGGTTTCTGAGTTCCAGTAAAGGTTGGTCTAGGTGGTGCCACCCATGTGCTCAGCTGTGAGAAAGAGCTTGTGCTGATAATGCACGGGGCGCCGGGGGAGGCCATTATTTGACTGCGCCATCAACATTACAACCAAACGTGCACCAATACAAATAAATACAAATGGTTAGAGTTATTGTGGACATCACTGAAGCGACCTTAAACTGTAAGGGCATTGTACTCTTACAAATAAGTGTTTCCCAACAGTTGCCTTGGACATAATGGTTCAAGGACAAAACTATAAACAATAAAACCTTATTTACATAGTAATATGTCCATAATAACTGAATAATAAGCCTTTAAATGCTTGCCATGCTTTAGTCAGACTTTACTATAGCATTTCACATCACACTTGCAGAGGCAGTGCCAATAACTGCTCTTTCAGTCGCATCCGCTTACTTGCTTTGACAAACAAACACTTAAGGAGTTCCTCCCTCTAACACTTGTAACGGCCACGGCCACACTTCGTTCACAGGCAACGTTTGCCTTACCAACTGCTGTTCTCCATCAAACATCTTACAAGTACCAGCAGAGCAAGGGATGACTTACCTCTGAGTAAAGTGGAGGAGTAGTTAGTGAAGGAGTCAAAGATGCTGTTAGAAGCCATGTGTCGCATCCAGGAGGGCTAGACCCTGCGCCACTGCCGCCCTCTCCAAACAGCTCGAGGAGCCACAGCCTGGTGAGAGGAGTGGACGATGAGAAAGAAAGGGAGACACAGAGAGAGAGATACTGAGGGAAAAGTGTCTGTAAGAGCTCCTTGGAACACGTAGGCTACTTGCAACCAAGAATTTGGGGTTTTTGTGAGAGCCGCAGGAATTTTTAGCCACAAGCTCACTAACAGAAATGCGTATGTGCAGTGGTGGATAGAAGGAGAGTGGGTGAGAGAGAGAGAGAAAAAGTGTGTGAGAGAGAGAAAGAGAGAGAGGGAGAGAAAAAGGAAGACTTAACCCCTTGTACGCTTGACTTATTACTATGTTACTACAATGTAACTACTGTGACTAACTAATGTATACATTGTATGTATGTTAATGAGGGCCAATTTAGAATTTAAAGGGTCAAACAGGAGAAATAGAGCGGGAAACTCACAGAAGTGACAGATTAGAAAGTGTCCTTACCTGCTTCACTTGTCCTCTTACTCTCTTTCTTTTTCTCTTCCTCCCTGCCTCTTGCTTTCTGGTGGTTTTGTAGTAACGGCGTGGTTTTTGGAGTGGTCTGAGGGAGGCCGTTTCGAGGTCCAGGTGTGCCTGCCACCGCTGTTGTCGTGGTAATCGCCGTGGCGACGGCCTGTCAGTCTCCCGTCTGAGGTCACAGCTCCCGCGACAATCCTGCCACTCTCTGGTGTTGCTCTCTGATTGGTGGAGCCCAGGGCCACATGATGTGTGAGGTCACAGGAGCCTTCCCTCCCCTCTGCCATCATTCGATCTTCTCTTTCTCCTCTCTGCTTCTTTTCACACCAGCATTTTTTTTTTGGTTTGCTTTTGTTTCTTCTTCCCTCCTTTTCTATTTAGCCAGCAAATGCTTTTGAACAATTTTTGTACTCTTTTCAGTCAGAGGCCTTCAGAGTTTCAAGAAAAGAAACTTTTAATTGAATAAAACAAGCTCAAAGAAAGTAAACACAACAAAATAGACGGATGCAAGCTCAGAGATGAAAAGAGCAGAAAGAGCTCTCGGCAGACGAGTGAGTGTGAGCCGCGTGTGTGTGTGTGTGTGTGTGTGTGTGTGTGTGTGTGTGTGTGTGTGCTGGAGTGCTGGTGGTTTTGGGCCTGCTAAACCAACCCTCCACCCTCACTTACCACTTGATAGTATCATAATCTTAGCCTCATTAGAAGCTCCCCTGACAACTTTCTCTATTTTACTCTTTCTGTTTCACACACATTCTGTTTATAAGACCTTTATGCTCATTTCAGTTTTGTATCAATGACATGTGCTTTATAATAATGTTTTATAGAAATTTTGGCTCCTTATAGATACTTTCAAAGGATGGTTCTTTAATCATGTAGGCCATGCAGTTTCTTCTTCTGGCATTTCACAGCAATGTCTGCAGAAAACATGAATTTTGATGGCTGCAGTGGACTGGCAACCTGTGCTGGGTGTTACTCTTTATGACTGCTGGGATACGCTCCAGCACCCCCTGCAACCCCGGTTAGGATACGCGGCTCTGATAATGGCTGGATGGGAATTAATAGTTTAATTAAAACATTTTTACACACTTAAACATTCCTTATTTTGATGGATGTCCCAAAAATGTTTCCTTTCCTAATGTCCTTTCATGTAAAGAAACACACGAGTCTGGCTAGATTTTGGGTTACCAACTGTCACGGGTCGGGCCGCGAAGCCCAGACCCGGAGCTACCTGGAAGCGCGCAGGAACGAGAAGACAGGCACGGATCCATGCTAACGTGAACTTTATTTAAACAGGAACAGAAAAGGGCACGATGGCCACCAAGAACATGAACAGAACGCTTGTAAATCAGGCGTAACTCAGACGATGGACTCATAGTGAGTGTAACAGAAAACAAGACTTAAATGCAAAGGATAATCAGGAACGAATACAGAACAGGTGAAACACAACACGTGACAAAGCAGAACCCAGAACACATATCAAAATAAAAGCATCCCAAAACCTGAACAGAACAGAAAAGGCAGCATAAAAGCAGTGGCCCTAAACGGCCGCTGACCAGACCATGACACCAACAAAGCAACAATGATACATTAGTAAGCTGAAGCCTTAAATTGCTAAACTGTTGTGCTCAATGATGTGTTTTCACTGTTTACTGAATTTTGTATATCATTGTTTACTGAGAGGTCCGAGTTTAGATCCTTCGCATGTGAAACGTCTAATTTAGCATCGATAACTATTCTTGGGGTTAACCCTTTCCAATCCGCTCACTGAAAAACAATTTTGAATGACCTGTATTTCACAAACAACCAGTCGATGATTTTTTATTTTTGGCCTGTGAATCCGGCAACCTTGAGGCAGGCTTGTGGATAGGAAATGATTTCAAATTTGTAAAAAAAAAAAATGCAAGATTTTCTCAGCTAACACTCTCTAGTCCTGCTGACGTTTCTTAGTTAAGTTCGTAAGTATGTTTTTAACTTTATTAATTGTACTAGCAAACGAAAACAACCTCAAATTCTCAAGTCCGCTCTTGCCAGCTCGTCTACAGAGTGTTACAAGGAAGTCAGGCTTCACACCTCAGCAAGAGCAGAATTACGGAACTTTAGATTTATAAATTCTTTCTGTTGAGTTTGAAATGGCGCCTCAACCTCTATCGCAGATTTCTACTTCACTTCTGTACAGGATATCATCTAAAGTCCCAAAGCGAAGGTTTTGCATTCATTTCTGTATTTGTAGTAAACCAAGACGATTGAGTAATGCATATAACTGAATACTACATGTGTCTAATTTATTAAATTATTACATTACACACACATTTATTATCATTTTTATATTTTTTCAGGTGATGGAGAGTAAAGTCAGTAAATGCTGGAGTCCCTGAAGAGGAGGAGGAGGAGGGAGTGCCCTGCTGAAGAGATCTGCTTTTCCACAAACATTCTATTCACTATTGTATACACGAAAATATGTAAACACAACAGTCTAACAGAAACATACAATACATGTCGTATGTGCACAAACAAAGGCCATTATACATTTTTTTTTTTTTTAAAAACATCACTATCCAACATGATGATTGTTGCCTGGGCCAAAATAACAACTGCTGAACTAATTCAATATATTAGTAACACTTAAAGGTTACATTTGTGTTTTTATTTTCTCATTATTGCATTTGTTATCTGAGCACATCGTTCTTTAGCTTATTAGGACAAAAGTAATGTAAGATTGAGATTACATTGACTTTCTAAAATTCTAATAGATCATACTCATACTCGTTAAGACTCGTTAAGTGGATGTGTCCACTTTAAAGATTAAGATTACTTTTCCACATTAAGAGTACTTTTAAAGTGGATTTCATTCTCTAGCAGCTTTAGAAATTATGAGTAAGTTTTTTACACAGAAATATGCAAATATTCAGCTCATTGTCCTTCAACATCGTAAATCTCTGGTGCCATGGCCGTGAGGCAGGGTCTCATCCTGGGCGGGGCACCAGCCCACCACAGGGCTCACACACACGATTCACCTACACCTACAGTCAATTCAGAGTCCCCGGTTCACCTCACACACATGTGTTTGGACTGTGGGAGAAACCAGAGACCCTGAAGGAAACCCACACCACCACAAGGAGAACGCCACGCACACACAAGGCTAGAACCTGGATTGGAACCTGCAACCTTGGAGGTGTGAGGCAACAGTCCTACCCACTAAGCCACCGTGGGGCCTTGATACGAGTCTTATAGCCCAATTTCACATTCAGTATTACATAAATGCTCTTAAATATCAGTCTTCTTGTCAGTTATTAAATTCTTTAATTTACTGCCTAATCACTATTACTGTTGATTTTGCTAAGGTGTCATGCTTTAGCACTATTTCATATCATCTATAGTGACTACCACAACCCCCTCCCCCAAACTTCCAACTTCTTCTTCTTCTTGGTCATTTATCTGAATGATCAGTTGTTTTCTCCAAGTCTGTTCTCATCTCTGACCACCGAACACCAGACCTGAGCCGCTGCTGTCTGGCCACTCAGCTGACTGTACAGATTTTGCAAAACAGTGAGACGGTCATTTTGGAATATGTATTTTGCATGTGCTGTACTGTCATATGCTTTTGTGTGTGTGTGTGTGTGTATGTGTGTGTGTGTGTGTGTGTGTGTGTGTGTGTGTGTGTGTGTATGTGTGTGTGTGT
>JBBPDC010000142.1:14157-33213 GCA_037974485.1 Hemigrammopetersius urotaenia | reverse complement strand
AACAGAAACATTCCTCTGAAACTGGTCAGGTTCAGGGACTGGACTGGAAATGAGAGGCTCTGAAAGTCCTTCAGGAAACTTGGAGAACTTTTCCTCAAGAACACAGTAACACAGAACACAGAGAGTTTGGATCTCTGGAAGAGAAATATGGAGAAATGAGGGGGGGGGTCAAGACTTTGAAATGTATAATTCTGTATGTGTGTGTATATATAGGGTATCCTGAATGTGAGGGATCAGTGAGGACGTGTTTGGTCTTTAAGTTAGTTTCTTTGGATTTTGCACCTCTCTAATGAAAAATACAGTGTCAGAAACCTAAATTAGCAAGTCTGTTAGAGCTCATAGAGACACGTGTGATGATTTAGGCGTTATTTATTGCCATGATCTTTGCCACGTTAACCTCGTATCTCCTGTGTGCCGAAACAACCCTCGAGCACCAAACACGTCATTTGAAGAAAGAAATATCTGGAAATATTTGGTTTTCAGTTGCATGATATTTCACTGCAGTGTTTTTTAGAATCATCTACTACTGTAGATTAAACTGTAAAGTCTAAATAAAAACTCTGTAGAATAAAGAAACTCTACACTGTAGAGAAATGCTGGAGATAAATACTGTAGATCAGTAACACAGTTGAGTGAAACCTACTGACAGAGATGGTAGTTAGTTATTGACACTTTTTTTTTAAAGAATATGCAGGTCCAGAATAAGCTGTGAGTTTTTGGGGGGGGTTTTGGTGGGGGGGGGCTCTGAGGATGATTGCATGTTTGGTCACTTGTGACTGTAGTGGTTTTTAAGAAGCTTCAGATGTGTCACGGCAGGGTCTTTTTTCCAAGAAGCCACAATCCTGGAGAGCCACGGCATAGACGTGCAGAGTCCCGGCGGACACTCCAACAGCGACGACATCGACGCCAGCGACTACACCGAGCAGGTCAGGGAGTCACGCGTGGTGGTAAATGGCCAAAAGTTTTGGCACCCCTGGTCAAGTGGCATTTTTTTAATCAATGTAAACGAAGACAGCCGACTCCCGAAATTCGCGGGGGGGTACTGTCCAAGATCAGGATCAGGAGTCGTGGATTCAGTCACAATTTTTTTTTGAGAACCAAACTTTACATGAATATCCCCACAATAATGCAGAAACTGCAAATATCTTCCGCCTTTTTTTTTGTGCTTTTTTTCTGGCAATAAATAAATTTTTTCTGGACGTTTTCACACAAGGGGACTCGGCCGGCTGTAGCTGACCTGAAAGCACTTTTTTCAAATTCCACACCAGGGTTGAGGCCCTGCACTAACATTATTACATTAATATTTAAAATTAGTAAATTATATTTTTCTTAATTTAGCACCAATATGCACAAAAAATTATATATTGGCATGAAAAAAGCAACAAAAAAATGTTGAGGATATTTGCAGGGGTTTCTGAAAAAAAATTATTTATTTGGTTCTGGAAAAAATCTTTAACTGTGTAGACTTATTCATACTTCTGCACATTTTAATGCATAATTATTGTGCTGGAAAAAACATAAAAGAAAATATGGCCTGTGTAGAAGTTCCATATGGTTGTTTATTGTCTTGTAGTATATTTATGGGTTTGCTTTTCAGTTTGTGAAGAGAATGGCTTGTATTGTGAATGTAAACAGAGCGTAAAGTTGATTTCCTGAATGATTTCTGGAAATGAGGGAAATGTGTTTGTTTATGGTCTGTTTCCTCCACAGGGGTGTGAACTGCAGTACTTTGAGAAGAGACCCATCACCCGGCCGTTTGGTTTTTACCGGCTCGAGCCCACATCGCCCACACAGGTAAACGAGAAGCAAACAATAGAATATGGCGTCATAAAACCAGTTTAACGGCGATATTTTTTTTAATCGCGCAATAAGAATCTCGCGCTTATATACATATACATATATATATATATAATGCCCAAAAGTAGTGGGACGATCCCAGCGAAAACCAGCCGTCACACATAGCGCTCCCATTGCTTTTGTCTACTTTTGTCCAGACTGTTCACATCCAATACAAGCGGCAGAAATGAGGTTCACCTTTAAGGATAGACTGAGGGTGTCAGAAATGAGGGAGATGGTCAGAGTAGAGATGTTACTCCTCCACATTAAAAGAGACTGTAGATCATTTATTCAGAATGCCTCCTGCCGTTGCCTTCCTGTGGAGGATTATACACCTCTGGAAAATGTGCAGAACTGCAGAAATGTTGAGTTTCTCAGGTTTTATCTTTTCTAGCTGCAAGTATTGAACTGAACAGCTTTGCCTTCATTTTTAAGAACTGCTGACAATATTTCTCTTCATTTCCAAATAAAAACATTGTTTTTTGACACTTGAAGGGGTTCATTTTTACCGCCCCAGTGTTTTCTGTAGTTCTGTTCAAATAAAACCCCGACATCTTTACATTCATGACTTTTCCTAAGATGGCTTCATTAAGCATCTAGTTGATTTGGTGAGTGTGTGATGAAAAGAAAAAATAAATACGACAGTTTATACCCAGAACTGCCGAGGAGTCATTTTTACACCCTCATTTTGATCATCGTGTACAGCCCCACCCACTGGTTCAGACGCTTGTGGCGTCATCCGACTTTGACAGCACACTATCGATTTAAATACTAATATAATTTATTTGCTAGTGAAGAATATTGAGTGTATTTTAGTTAATGAATGAGACTGTGTTTGAACATGTTTCAGTGAATCTCTGTACTCATTTGCACAGTACCGTGCATTAAAGGGGACATATTAAGCAAATCTCACTTTTTTAATAAAACAAGTTATAAAAGGTCTATGGGCTGCTGACCATGTTCATGAAGTTCTTTCAACAGAATCACTCTCACATAAAGAGATTCACCAGCTTTATTCTCCACAGTTTCAGGCCCTTTCAGAACCAGCCGTTTCAGGGCTCTGTCACTTTTATGCAAATGAGCTGTTGCTGGCCACGCCCCCACACTCTACCCATGAACAAGTTAGTTCATACTGAACTGTGATAGAAACACAAAAGTCATTATTTGAAAGTACTCATCTGCTGACTCGGACAGCAGGTCCAGATCCTGCAGGGCGCTGAAGATAGCTCCTTATTCCAACAGCAGTATTTAAGGTGGAGTTAACCCGAGTGTTCCTGGGACATGGTCATGGAAAATGAAGTGAAAGCCGCAGTTCTTCGGTTTTCTCTGTCTGGGAGAAAGTGCAGGATTTGTTCTGACCTTTACAGCAACAACACAACACTTCATGAGTGACTCGCCTCTTCCTGTAGACACAGCGCTCGGCTTCTCCATGCTCTAACAGCAACAGACAACATGGAGGATCTTCAGCTAATCTAGTGGGTGGTGTCTCAACAGATGAGGGGCGGTTCTATGCAAATTGGCCCAGTATGACCTCACACTGGGGCCTCCGTCCAAACGGCTGGTTCTGAAACTGGAGAATAAAGCTGGTGAATCTCTTTGTGAGAGTGATTCTGTGTAAATAAATGAGTTTTGCAGAACATGTCCCCTTTAATAAAGGATGTGGCTATAATGGCTGTTTTTTTTTCTCCCCTTTAGGACGACGGCACCAACCACGCAGACCATCAGGACCCCATCTCCCTCGCCGTGGAGATGGCAGCTGTCAATCACAGCATCCTGGCTTTGTCCCGCCCAGGGGCCGTGTCCAGCGACATCAAGACAGAAGCACTGGACGACGACTAAGACGGCCTGCCGGACAGGGGCGCGAGAGAGAGAGAGAGAGAGAGTGTGTGTGTGTGTGTGTGTGTGTGTGTGTGTGTGCGCGCGCGCTGCTTCATTGATAGGGTGGAGGTCTACTATCGCAACGACCAAAACAAAGACGCTGTCCCTCGCTGTTAGAAGTGGCAACTCTTTCAGGCTCCACCCCTCCGTTGTGTGTTGAAGGCCAGGCATGCATTCGCTCTCCTGCTCGAAAAATATGACAAAAAAAAAAAACGGGTTCGTGCATCTTTTCGCTCGGATTCCTTAAAAAAACAACACCTCAGAGTCCTCCTTTTTCTGGAATCTTCCACAGTGTGGGGCTGCTGGTCCTTCCCTCGTACCTCACCCTCCTTCCCGAGCTTCAGGCCTCGTCCTGCCCCGGACTTTACCTCGTTCCGCTCCAGGAGTATAGACCCTGCTGTCCTGTCTCTCCTGTCGCTGTGCTTCAAGCGTCTTTTATATTATTATTATTATTATTATTATTATTTGCAGATTGCAGGAGGAAGATGTTTAACGTGTGTGTTTCTGAGGACTGACTGTGTGCCGAACTCCGGTATCGACCGACTGATTTCGCAGATGAAACACTTTCATTCCGTCTGCTTTTGAGTTTAAATGGATGCTCAGCAGGTTTTTCAGCCCAGAATCCATCTGCTGCTCTGTAGCGCTCTATTAACTCAGAACAGTTAAACAGGTTTCTCTGATCCGACCCACTACAAACACGCCTGACTGGCTTCTGATTCTAGAATTATTATTGTAATTATTATTATTACTATTAAGTTTAGCAGGGGTCTTTGATCCTAGAATGAATGCTATTAATAGTAATATTACGATTATCATTATTAAGTTCAATGGGTTTCTCTGCAGCGACCAACTCTGTTTCTATGCAACCAGCCACCAGGCGGCTGCTGATGCTAGAAATATTATTATTGTAATTATTAGGTTCAATTCTCTACACTGACCGACTCCAAACATGTCTATGAAAGAAACCACTGGGCGGCTGCTAACGCCAGAGCTACTATTAATAATAATAATAATAGTTATATTTTTGATGTGTTTCTCTGCACCAACTGACTCCAAATAGGTCAATGGAAAAAGCCACTGATGGAGTTCCTATTATTGTTATCATAACGACTCCATCCTGAAGTGAGTATCCATCCAGAGTATTAAAAATAATAAGAATTATAAGAATTTATCATTTTGATGTATATAGCACCTTTCTCAAACTCAAGGTCACTTCATCAATAGTTGATACAAAAAAAACATTAAACACATAGTAATAAACAAAAAAATCCATTAAACACAGTAATAAACAAAAAAAACAAACACAGTAATAAACAAAAAAAACATTAAACACACAGTAATAAACCAAAAGTCTGGAGCCCTTGAGAGAAGAAGAGCAGAATCCTGGTTCTGGACACTGAGGGAAGCGGCAGGTGGAGTTCAGGCTGAGAAGTGCTGGTGCTCCTTTAGGTTCTTTGATAGTTATTTTCCACTTTTTTAGCCGTTCTGTACCTTCCTGTCGGAGAGAGAAGAGACGGCGGAACGCGAGCGGCGTGGACACGCAGAAACCAAAGGAAGGTGTTGTCCTGCACAAAGTGAGAGTCCCTGCGACTATAAACCCATCGAAGACAAGAGGAGGTGCTTCTTCAGTTTGGATTTTATTTCTGATGTCCAGCTTTACCCAAAGTGAACTGGAGAAATTCTCAGCTTTGCTTTAGTTGTTCTTTTTGTTTTTTTGTTTTTATTTGTATGTACTGTGTTTTCTGTATTCACGTCTGGAGATTTGGGAGTAATAAGCTAAAATCTCGATGATAACACTCGTTTTTTTGTGCAATTGCAGATTGAAAATGTGACATTAGAAACCGGGCGTCAGAGCATTCCTCTGAGAGAGAGAGAGAGAGAGAGAGAGAGAGAGAGAGACTGTTCTTATCCTGACCCTCCCGATAATCCGGCCAGTGCGTCGCCTCCTGCGGCGCTGATTTTTTTTATTTTCTGCTGTTGACTAACATAAGCTTGGTACCGTTTCAGACATGTAGCTTATTTAACTGGGGTGGGTTTGTGCAGGGTGGGGGCGGGGTTGGGGTTGGGGTTGGGTGAGTGGAGTCTAAAATGCTTTTATGTGCCCTTTCTCTCTCCTAGTGTAAAATTATCAGTATTTATAAAAATGCGGAATTAACTAATCAAGGGTTCTTGTTTATTATATCTACTTTATTTTTTTTTAGGGATTTTACGTTTTTTAAGAGCAGTCTCTTTTGTTTGTCCGATTCATATGTTTAGAGAAGACAAAGCACCCCCTATTTAAAAAAACCACAAAAAAAAACCACAGGAATAAAAAGCCTCTGAAAGGCCGAGACTGAGGCTGGACGCTGAAACACTGTGTTTGTTTGTTTGTTTGTTTATGTGAGGGAGGGTGGAAATACTACGTCATATAATCCATTATAATCGTGACTTCCTCACTACTTCTGCCTCGTTCAACGACTGTTTTCTTTTTTACAGGGACGATACAAATAATCCAACTGTAATAACGTATAATATGTAATAATCCCGTATAACCTCGAGCTTTGTAAAGGAGTGGAGAACCCGGTTCTCTGCCTCGTTAAGAACCTCGTTTTGTTTACTGGGGACGATCAGATCAGTCTCTGAGTCTGTAAACATGCCTGTGCCAAACTGTCTGAGACACCCGGGCTTGATGAGCCAAACTTTACGGAGAACCTGGAGTGGAACTGCAGTTCTCCGCTCGCGTTCTGAGGCTGTTAATGGGGGGTGCTTTGTGTTCCAGTCTTCAGGGTTTCCAGCTCCATCTGTCCATAAGCTCCTTTCTCCTTTAATATATGGACGATTCAATAAAGATGTATAATAAATAATAACTATAATAACTGCAACCTGTCAAATGAATAACTGTATTAAGTAAGTTTGCCCTCAATCATCGTCTGTCCCATTTAAGAATTTAGTGCCTTTTTTGGACAGTAGACTGTTCTGTAATTAAACTGTAGTATATATGAGCGTTTTTGTACAGTTTCTTTGTTTAAAATGACTTTTTTTAAAACTTGTGTTTATTTTAGTATTGTATCTACTAGAGAATAAAGGTATATTGATGAACATCCTCCTCTCTTCGTCGCCTGCCTTCCTTTCGCCTCAAAAAACAAACGTAAACGTGATGTGGTTCAGTGTTTAATAACAGATCAGCAGCGTCTGAAGAATAAATTACTGGACATGCATACAAATGATCATAAATTACAGTCAGGAAAGATACAAATAAATCAAACAAAAGATTTTATCACTTTTCCATTTATTCTAAAAACCCATGGAGTGTTTTTTCTTCCTTCCAATAAATGATGGAAAGACGATTCTGCTTTCTAATAAAAATCATAAAAATCATAAATGATACATTTTTCTAGTAAAATGAGAATTTCAAAACCTTATTTACTTTAGATTTTCTTTCTTAAAATCAATTAAAAAGGTCTTAATACACTTTATTTTTTGTCATGATAAAACAGGCTTTTTTTCTTCTTGTGTCTTTAAGACTGATATGTAAATGAGCTCTGTTATGATTGGTCCTTTATTTAAAAAGCAGGTGAAACACAACAAGCAAAAGGAGCGGACAATTGTAAATGTGTTTTTGTGAGATAAAATTTTTTTTTATTCACAGGACTGAAAGGTGTTTAGTTGAAAAAAATGAAAAATTCATTTTTCTGTGATATGGGCCCTTTAAAGTGACAAACAGCTGTTTTTCATCAAATATGTTTGATTACACAAAAATCTGATTCGTTTCCAAAGTAAGATGTTTCAGGTATAAAAAAGGCTTTTGTGTTTAAGGATCAGTGTTTAAAGCTTCGAATTGTACAAACTCCCACAACACAAAAAACAAACAAAAAAACAGGGATTAAACTCAAACTCGTTCACATCAACAGATTTATCACAATCAAAAACAGTTTAAAATCACTCACTTTTAAAAATAAAAAAAACACCTTTAAAAATAAGCCTCCTGCCTGTTTTTTCTCTTTAGAGATGTTTCTCACTCGCGAATTACGAATCTCAGTTGTAATTTATTCAAAAATTTAGCACAAGATTAGACTTAATCCATGTCCTGAATCTGGCACTGTGAGTCAGTTTCGGCCCAGTGTTCTACATGGAGATTCTCCTTCGGATGGAAATGTAAACAAGGGGCCGTATTACAGAAACGTCCTCTTCAATATAAAGTTAAGAGAACGATTTAAGAGGATTTTCTTCAGTTTGGTATTTCAGAAGCAGATCTAACTGGAGTTAGGAATCCTACATACGCGATCTAACATCGATGATCCCCTTTTATGTCTGTTACCTAGCAACTAACGCAACATGTGATCTGGCGAAGTCACTGTTACCTGCTGCCACTGTAACTTTACGAGGCTCCAGTCCATAACATTATATCACCAGAGTATCTTCATTACTGTCTTCAGAATATGGAGATTAAACAACGTCCTGCTCTGAACTTTAAACCAGAGGAACTGGCCAGTGTGGACAGAAGTATCGGGGCAGATCTGTCATACACAACTATGTGGACAAAAATATAGAAAGTATATACACTTACACACTCTCTCTCTCACTTCGCTTTGAAAATCACCTTTAGCAAAAAAACGAAGCGCATTTGTTAAGATTTTTTGCGGTTAGGATGCTTCTGTAATACACTTTCCTTAATTTAAGTTAGAATAGAAAACTGACTCAGGAACGATTGTTCTGTAACTGCTTTTTTTCCTAAACAAGAGACTGAACTGCCGTTACCATGGTTACCACACAATTAGGAAGTTTCTATAATATGGTCTCAGGTCTAGAAGTAAAGAACGAGCCTGGAGAACAATCACATTCACCCGAATTCCCACTTACAGGTCATTCAAGTCCCGTTTGGAGAAATTTAGATGTGAGGCTAACAACGTTAAATGCCAGGAGTCAATAGTCACCCAAAATGTTTCCATAAACACATTCAGAACATCTCTAGAACCACATCCATCTCTTCATTGAGGTGGAGCGGCCTTGTCCATGTGGTTTAGGACACGGTCTGACATACTGTGAGATGATTCCAGATGATCAGGCGGTGATCAGTATACTGGTGGTGCTGAATGCTGAGTGAGTGGATTCATTCTTTAGACACTTTGCAGCCTGTCAGTAAAACATTTAAGTCATACTGTGTCCTAAACCACGTCCACTAGTCTGATCCACATTAATGAGCAGCTTAATGCATTTTGGTAATGTATGTACAGAAAAGATTTGGTTTACTATTGACTTTTTTGCAGTTTCGGTTCTAAACGAAAGAAGCCAAATGATTCCTTTAACATGTCGTTTATTAGTTCAGGTTGTAAACCACACCTAGTACAAAAACGCACATGAATTAAAACACCAAAAAAAACAACCAAACGCTCAATTATTCTGAGCCCCCGGAACAACTATGCCTCGCTCCTCCCTGAGGTTCCCCATAAAGCCATGAAGCGTAAATGATGCACCCAGACATCACTTGAGGCACTTTCTGTATAAAAGAAAACTACAAACCAATCAAAAATACTGATCACAGCAGCAGGATTATAAAGTATTCGGCACTGCGGTTGGCTTTGAAGCACTGTGTTACGAGCTCATCAGTTTCACCTCAACTCTGTGGTCCTCAGCACTTCTTTCAGGTGTTCCAGGACTTCCTGTTTTCTCCTCTGCGTGCCCCGCCTCCCCCCTCGGCTTTGGCGAGCGCGGTCAGGGCCGCCAGGTTGGGGCTGGACCCCGAGAGGCTGTTCTGCTTGCGTTTCTGTCGCCTCTGTTTCGCCGTGCCTGAAGCGCGAAACACTCTGTCCGGTCTCACCAGGACGCCGTATCCGGGGTTACAGTGGAAATAGTGACGGCCTCCGACCGAGCCGTCGTTCTTACCTGAGGGAGACAGAATTCATAAACAAAAACAGTAACATTTACATGGGCAGTGTCCCAAACGGCTCCCTTCTCCCTACATGGTGCACTTAGTTTGTGGCATTTTATGCAGAGCGACTTCTATAAAGAGGGTCTACTATAAAGTGTATGAAATGCACACCAGATGGAACCTTTAGGTGCTTTATTAATTATTATATCATCATGTGAAGTTAGTAAAGAAGCAGAACACCCCAGAACACAGATACCTGCCGGGACGTCAAGCTCCACACCAACCCAGATCCCGTCCGCGAAGTCGGTCGGCCCGATGTAACGAACCGTGCCGGTTTTGTTGTTGCCCACCGTCACATACTCATCCTCCTTCAGCCAGTCGGGGACCGGACCCCCCTCCTGGACCTCTTCGGTGTCTGAGAGGATCTCTAGCTTTTCCAAAGGATCGCTCAAACCCGACAGCGGGTCGATAGCGTCCTTCTCTTCCTCCACCACTTCGTGAAGGATCCCCTTAAACGACTTCAGGCCTGAGGCTTTTACCTTCTGGATTTTGAAGGGATTGGACGCTGAGGTCAGAGGAGTCTGGGACTGGAGGTCCTGCACTGGCTTTGGTGGGTTTATATCAGGAGGAGGGCTTGGAGTCTTCATTTGGGGTTTTGTGGTCTTGGTCTGAGGATTTGGAGCTGGAAAGCCAGGCAGGAGTTCCTGTGAAGAAGGCTGGGTCGATAGTGGAGGTACAGGTTGGAGAACAGGTTCTATTAAAGCAATGGGATTCTCTTTGTTGGCTGAGGCTTCAGAAGCACAATCAGAAAGAGAAGGTGTCATTTCTGAAGGTGAAGTAGGTGGAGTAGAAGTGAGGACGGGAGGATTCACAATCATCTCAGTGTCCTGGAGGGTGATACTTTCTCGAGCAAGATTGACTGGGTCTTCATCCTTGGCTACTTCAGACTCTTCACCGCCAGAGCAAGCAGGTTCTGGAGAGATGTTCAGCTCCACAGCAGTTCCAGCGTCTTCCTGTGACTGGAGTTTGTCTGAGGTCTGAGGAATCTCCATGCCAGCCTCTGAAGGCGAGTCAGTGCTTGAGACGTTGGTGTCTGAGAGAGTTGCGGAGGAGACGCTGGTGGAGATGTAGCCGCTAGATGAGCTGCTAACAGGGCTGTGGGTGGAGTCCTCAGTCTCTGGCTGAACATGAGGAGAAACATCTACGAGCTCAGATGGGTTTTCTCTTTGATTTTCTGTGACCGGGTTCTGCAAAACGAGGGAAGAGAGAAGATCATTCACTTTGGGCAATATCACAGTAACTGAAGGTGTCATGATTTATTTGATTATTTATTTGATATTTGATTTAATGGATGATTTATTGGATATTTTCGGTTTGCAAACATCTGGTCACAAACAACGTGTTGTTGTTTACACATATCAGTATTAGTGCTGTGTCTGTCTGATACTCAGTACCAGTATCGGTCTAATACAGGCCAAAATCTGGACTCAGGAAAATGTTAAGACTGTAATACGCTGTAAAGATGAGGACACGAGGATCACAGGTGAGCAGCAGGGCTACGTTCCAAACAGCTCCCAGCTCCCGACATAGTGCACTTAAATACAAACTCCTGCACAAACAGTGTAGAACACTTACACAGTGTTTAAGTTATAAACTTTAGGGAGCATTTCAGATTCAGACAGACATGACATTAACAAATTATTAACAGATTAGGTGTTAAAGAGGGAAAAAGAATTGATATCGGACCAGATAAACTACCACTCAAAAGTTTGACCACACCTCATTCAGTGTTTTTTCTTTGTTTGTATTATCTTTTACATTGTATCTTAATATTGAAAACAAACTAAATGTTGAAGGAACAGATAGAATTATGCAGTAAACAGAAACGGAGTTAAAGAAACCAGAATCTGTTCTGTAATAAGGGAATGATGGACTGTTGTTACTTAGTTAAGTGGTTCTTGCCATAATGTGCAGTAGAACCGTAGTGGAACAGGATCATTAAACTGTGGACCAACCCGACCCTCACAACTGATGATCCCAAACACATTAAGAAGGAGAGAAACTCCACTAATGAACGCTTGATGAAGAAACTCCTGATATTTAAACACCATTCCAGGTCGATTCCTCATGAATCTGAGGGAAAAGAGTGTGCAAAGCTGTCATCAGAGCAACAGGTGATGTTTTCAATTCCTCTGAAACTGGTCAGGTTCAGGAACTGGACTGGAAATGAGAGGCTCTGAAGCCTGAAGAACTGTTCCTCAAGAACACAGTAACATACAAGAACGTCTGGATCTCTGGAAGAGAAATATGAAGGAAAGGGGCCCAAGAGAAATGTGTTACCTGAGCCTCAGGTGTGTTTGTGCAGGTGTTTGATGCTTCAGGAGAACAGGATGATGGAGAGAACACAGCATTCTCCATGACCTCTGGAACCTGTGGACACCAAAACACAAGATTATACTGTTCTTCACTCCTTAACCAGTGCCTGTGATGTTTAGTATTTTTATAATATGTAGGTTTGAACAGACCAGCTGTGGAGAGTTGAGGTTCTCGATCAGACTCGCAGACTGGATTATAATACGAGGAACATTCTGTGAAGAGTTCAGCAACAAGGTTGTTTTTTTAAAGGTCAGTGCAGTATTTTTTGCGACTTTCTTCAAAATCACCAGCCTGAAGATCATGTCTTGCTAAAAATAGCCGTCAAATTCACTTAGATTGGGCTTGGAAATCATATTCCATCCCTTATTTGATTTGTCATGCTCGATGAAGCCACAATCAAATTACAGCACCAGTCAAAAGTTTCTGCACCCACTTTTATTCCAGAACCTGCAGGTCTATATTCTGGTTAAACTGAAAGGTGTTGGTTGAGCAGCTCTAAATGAAAATGTGTGAAATAAAGCCAGTTTCCTCTCTAAGAGAATCTGTAACAGTGCAGGTCTGACTCCTATTAACTGGTTGTTGGTGATACAGAGTCAAATTCTAGACTGTCCTTATACTTTAAATGCACTCGTTACTGTTTCAGCCCTTAATAGCTCCTTAAATATCTAACACTGGTCTGGAGATCCACACTATCATTATCATTATATTAGGGGGCTTTTTGTAGGTCAGTATTGATGAATAATAAAAATACGACATTTTCTGGTTAATAAAGGAACTCAGACGGTGAAAATACTGTAAATGTGTTACTGTAAATATTCTTTGTCACTAAAGAATATTGAGTGCGTTTTCTGTAAATATTAAGTGAGTAACATGCAAATGGAGAAAATCTCATTGTGTGCACTTTTGACTTGGAGAACAGAAAGAAATATTTAGCCATTAAACTGTAGGTCTGTTAGCCATTAGCTGATGGTGTGGTTTCACATCTCTGCGGTTTAAGGGGTTTGGACAGACAGCAGATCAGTTTAGTGGATGATTGTAGCTGCTTGTAGATCATTTCGAGGACCTTTTTATTGGAATTTATACTGAAATCTGCACCAAAGGTTATCCCAGCATGTCTCACCTTTAAAAATTCTTAAGATAAAAAAGATTCTGAGTCGCATTTTTCAAATTTTGAGCAATTCATAGCAGCTTGATTAGAGAACTGTGAAGCCAACACCTACTGAACCTCCACCAAACAGGTCAAACACTACAACTCTGGCCCTCTCTGGGTCCTCCTCACTGAACAAGACCTGAAAAACAACCACTATCACCTCTATGAACCATCACACCGCACACTTAACCTTCTAAAGTCCAGCATTCATATCCTGTTATCCATGTTAGTACAGTATCAGGCTTAAACCGTCCCTCATTCCTTCACATTTCACTACTTCACTGTAAACCACCCTGTTTGGGCAAGACAGGGGGGGTTTTACATTACATTACTGCACAGTTTTACATTACTCAGTAAACCACAAACATAATGTTTCAACATTTTGTATTAAAGAGCGGAATCTGGATCTTTTGCCTTAAGAAGATTCACCTACGTAATTATAGAAATACAGTAATCCCCAGTTTTTCGCGGGGGTTACGTTCCAAGAGCACCCGCATATAGTGACAAACCGCGTTGTTTTGGTAAAAAAAAAAAAAAAGCCTAAAATTTTTTATTTTTATAATTGTATTTATTTTTATAATTTTTATAATAACCCTAAATCTGCCCCCAAATCTGCTCCCACAACACTTTGATTTCATTTTACACTCAGTTTAATGCATTACCCTTAAAAAGAAAATGGAAAGGTAAACACGTATTCCCTGCTGAGATGTGCAACTCGGAAGGTTGTGGGAGAAAAGCATTGGGACACCACGGCGAGGTGAACGGGTCCCCTTGTGTGAAAAAATATATTTATTGCCACAAAAAAGCAAAAAAAGGTAGAGGATATATGCAGTTTCCACATTATTGTGGGGATTTTCCCGTAAAACTATGAGTTTGGTTCTCCAAAAAATCAGTGTGTGACTGAATCCGCGACTCCTGAGCCGTGTAAAACTGGGGGTTACTGTATTTTGTAATTAGGCTAACAATGGTGTTAATAATTATAATAAAGTAAAATGAAGTACAGTAAAGTACAGTAAAGTGGCCCTTTATAGTCACACATAAACACACCACAGCACTCACTGTGAACTTCTTTCTCTGTAACCCATTTAACCCATTAAATCCTGCCCTAATAAGTACAGATTAATAAGTACTGAATAATATCAACCGGTCCGTCTCTGGATGGTGTAGAGAGTTCTAAGGAGCTGAGCCCTGTACCTGCTGCTGCAGTGGTGGCGGGATGCTCAGGTCCTTCCTCTCTTCTCTCTTTGGGAACAGGGACTTGAGCATTTTGGGCACTGGGTTCACCAGAGCTTTAACTGGAGAGAAATAAGAAGCAGCCAATCCTGAAAGTCCTGCCGGGACAGAGGGAGGTGAAGGAGAACAGTGGACAGACGAGAGATCGGTGAACAGAGAGAGGAACAGCAGGAGAGAACTGATCCAGGAAACCAGAAAAAAGATGCAGTTAAACAGAACCAGATCACAGAGCTGTGCGATATATCATCTGATAATCAGTATCGCGATATCAGTCTCTACAATACAAATGAGCCTGTAACCAATCACAGTGTTTCTGACTAGGTGACCAATCACAGCTCCAGGTCAGTTACTGGGTCTTCTGATGAATCGAGGTCCAAGGTCTGTCTAATTATTTTAATAGTTAACAGTTAAAGCCCCTGATTGGCCAAGGTGTTTTTAAAGGGTCCGTATACTTTCCCTATATTTTATTCTTCTCTGATGTTGGATGGGTTTGTGAGCCAACAAGATTTCACAATTCATCATAATTCACTCTTACATCACCATTTTCTGCCAATATATATGTAAATGAGCTCTTTTCTAATTGGCTGCCCTGAATTGTTACACATTCAAAAGACAGCTTTGGGCTTGAGACAGCTTTTGGGCATGAGTGGGCAGGGCTAAACTGCTGTTGTCTGAATAAAGAGACATATTGGAATATGTGAGTTTTGTGACATCACAAAAACAAATTTGAAAAGTGATTATATGAATGTGTTGTTTAAACTTTAAATGATCAGAGTTATAATCATTGTTTTAAGTTTAAAGAGTCTAAGGGTGTATTGTAACGTAACTCTGTGGCTACGGCAGGCAGGAGGAGACAAACCCAGCTCATATATTAACTGGAATCACTGGAAAACGTTCCTGCCTTTTCAGAAACACAGACGGAGTGGGTGTGCTGGAAGGGTCTCACCTCTTCTGGGCTCTATCGGGATGTTTTGATTTTATATGATAAATGAATCCCGACATTGAGAAAGTCTTTGTGAAAGCACTCCCTTTAGAAATTTCAGCATTGCTCGCTTTACAAACGGCTTTCCGCGTGTCTTTCTTAGATATATGGAAAACACGGCAGACATGCTGACTCTAATCCAGTCTGGAGCTGCAGGTTGCGGGTGTTGATTGCGTTTTGGTTGCGTTTAAAAAAATTTGGTGGCCAAATATTTGGTGCATCCCTAGCTTCTACCTCCAGAGCTCCACTAGAGGGTGCTCTTTATATTATTCACCTGTTTGGTCTCTTGGTTTATGTTATATTTTCAGTCTCTTAATGGGTTGTAAATGCTCTGTTAAACTGTAAATAAGAGGAGACCTCTCAGTGTGGCTCAGAGATCAAATAAATACAGATTGATTGATTGATTGATTGATTGATTGATTGATTGATTGATTGATTGATTGGATATGTAACAACAAGCAGAATTAATTTTTCATTCAGTTACGGCTTTAATGGAATCAGCATGTATCCTCTGAACACACAGCTCAACTCTTTGAGTCCCATCGTGTGCAGTTTGTGCACCGGTGGTCAAATAAGATGTTGTGTAAACAAGCACACTCTACATCTTAACACACAATTACTGTTGACATGCAAATTTAATTAGTGGAAAAAATGACAATGACAACATGGCCTGCACAAAGCTTATAATATTGATAGTTCTATTTTTTCCCAATATTTTAAGTTACATAAATAGAAATAATGCACTAAAATGTGTAGAAAATTCCATATTGAAGTAAATGTACACTACCAGTCAATAGTCTGGACCCACCTTCTCATTCCACGATTTCCTATGTGTTTATTATCACCTACATTGTAGATTAATACTGAAAACATCACCTGTTGCTCTGATGACAGCTTTGCACACTTTTTTCCCTCAGATTCATGAGTAATCGACCTGGAATTCTTCAAGAGGTCATTAGTGGAGTTCCTCTCCTTAATGTGTTTGGAATCATCAGTTGTGATGGTCGGGTTGGTCCACAGTTAGTGATTCTGTTCCACTACGGTTCTACTGCACATTATGGCAAGAACCGCTTTAAAAAAACATCAGTCCATCATTCCCTTATTACAGAACAGATTCTGCTTTCTTTAACTCTGTTTCTGTTTACTGCAGAATTCCATGTGTTCCTTCAGCATTTCATTTGTTTTCAATATTAATCTACAATGTAGAAAATAATAAAAACAAAGAAAAAAACATTGAATGAGAAGGTGTGTCCAAACTTTTGACACCTGATTTGCCTGGAGGGGTTTACAGGTTTGCGTCTGGCTGCAAGTAAAGCGGTAGTACAGGGTTTACCTGGTTCTGGGTTCTGGACTTTAGATGTTCTCTGTAGAGCTGGTTGTGCAACAAAATGGTCCTGATGCCGGTCCCAAGAACCCTAGAATAAAAAATAATAAACTAAATAAAATGTACACAACACAAGGTGTTTATGTGCTAGTAATCAGAGCAAATCTGCCACCAACAAATATTTTACAGGACATTTAATGGAAATCCACATATTAAATATTCTTTAGAACTTGAAATGCTATTCAAATTAGAAACAATATAAGACAGCCGATCCGAACACAGCTCATTTACATACATGCGTCTTAAAGGCACAGTAACAAAATTTGCCAGCTCTTACCAAGCCATTTATGGTTAAAGACGTGTAGCAGCATTAATGCACTGCTTAATCAAACTACAACAAACAGCGAGACACGTCGTTTATTGTGACTGACCTGAGCTTTAGTGTCTTGAAGGCTGTTTATGAGTCTGCTGTGAGTTTTACTCCACATTTGTTTCTTCATGTTTGTTTGTTTTTTTTGCTTTGGCCCTTTTGGTCTCCTTATCTGTGACATCACAAACTTTCTCTCCGACCCACATTTAAAGGGGACTCAACCATCCTCTCTCTTTCAGTATACAGTAATCCCCCAGTTTTTTGCATATTTCAGCGGGGAAAGCACTCAGACACTTTAAACTCCACAGTTCTCCAGGAGACCTTTCCAACGAGCCTCTTTTGTATGTTTAGCCCGAGTAGATCAGGGGTTATTCCTCGAAAACCGTTCACCTCACCGCTGTGTCCCAATACTTTTGTCCCGCAACCTTCCCAGTTGCATATCTCAAATTTAAATTAAAAGAGGCGAATACGGGTTTACCTTTCCATTTTCTTTAAGGGTGATGCATGAAACTGAGTTTAAAATGAAATTAAAGTGTTCTGTGAGCAGATCTGGGGCCAGATTTAGGGTTTACACTATAAAAATAGGCATTTTTTACCAAAACACAACAACGCTGTTTTTCACTATACGCGAAAAGTGGATGATTACTGTATATTACAAAGGGGATATGATCAATACCCAGCCCCTGACCATCTGATCGATAAGCTGTGTACACGTGTGGTGAAGGGGGATATTAAAGGATGCTTTGATGCTGGAACCATGCAAATATTTTATCCAAATTTTAACTATAAAAATAATAATAAAACTTATAGTATTACTGATTCCGCAGCCACACTCATCACGGCTGTTTCTAGTATAAAAGTCCCTTTAATGTCAGAAAAAAGAATGTGTGATATGGGCCCTTTAAAGCTGGTAAGGTCTGACCTTGGAGACGGCAGGCCGGTGGTCTGGAGAAAGATCTTGCCTGCTCCCGGACAACTGGAACAGAGCAGAGACAGAGACGCTGTTAAAGCAGACCTTCTCCTGAAACCTAGAGAAGAACCAGAGTTCAGATCTTCACTCACGCGCTGAACGTTCGGGGAGCTCAGACACCGCCAGGGACTCCGAGCCCTACACTGCTCCTTCACCGCCACCTCCTGTACATACACACACACACACATGCACACACATATATATACATACAGACCCATATATACATACACACATAGACACAGACACACACACACAGGGAGTTCAGCACATGTTCCATATCTATATTTATATTAGGAGGTTTTTGTAAAAAAAATATGTGTGTGTATGTGTATGTGTGTGTGTGTGTGTGTGTGTGTGTGTCTGTGTAAGTGTGGATTTGTAAGTGTGTGTGTATCTGTATGTGCGTGTGTATATCTGCGCGTGTGAGTGTGTATCTGTACGTGTGTGTGTGTGTGTATCTGTAAGTGTATGTGTTTATATCTAAGTGTGAATGTGAGTGAGTGTATATCTGCGTGTGTGAGTGGGTATCTGTTAGTGTGTGTGTGTGTGTGTGTGTGTGTGTGTGTGTGTGTGTGTGTGTGTGTGTGTGTGTTTGTGTGTGTATATCTGTATGTGTGTGCGTGTGTGTGTGTTTGTGTGTATCTGTCTGTGTGTGTGTGTGTGTGTGTGTCCATGCCTGTCTCAGTCGGTCCAGGGTGAGGATGTTCTCCACTGCCAGGACGCTGTGCAGGTATTTCTCTAGGGCTGCCTGACTGTCCTCCTTTGGTCTCTCTGCACTCGCCGCCAGCCTGGCCAGCATCTCCCGGTCCTCCGGACCCTGAGCGTCCTGAACACATCCAGAGGCACAACTAGGGTTAGGGTTTAGGGTTAGGGATTAGGGTTAGGGATTAGGGTTGAAGATTAGGGTTGGGGATCAGGGTTAGGGATTAGGATTAGGGATGGGGTTTAAGGGTGAGGGTTAGTGTTAGGGTTTAGGGTTTAGGTGTTGGTTTAAGTTTGGGGTTGAGATAATGATCCCAAACTCCTTCAGAACTGCTCCAGAATTCTCTCCAGTCCAGAGAAGAGCAGAGAGTTTAGAGAGGGGCGTCT
>JBBPDC010000141.1:19970025-19985182 GCA_037974485.1 Hemigrammopetersius urotaenia | reverse complement strand
ATGTTTCTGCCCTCTTCTCTGTGGCTCTGGGTGAAGAGTTTTGGAAAAACACCATTTACTGCAGTTCAGTCAATAAATGCGATGTGGATATTGCACATGTTGTTATCGCAGTGATGGTAAATATATTGTGCAGCCCGAATTAATAGGTTTATCAGAAAATGTTGTGCGTCTCTTTCGCAGTCACTGTGTAGTGTACGTCTCCACATCTACAAAAGTGTTAAAGGCTTAAAGCCCCTTTCTACACTTTCAAGTGCAATTTAACCAAACACTTGATCGGTTAGTATACGTTAAAGGAATTTCATTGGGTTCTCAGTGCTGATTTAATCTCCATGTAGTTAAATCTTTGGCCCGGGTTATTGATGCACTGTTCCAGGTATTTTATTAATCGGGATACGAGAACCAAAAATGCCTTAATGACCTGAACCTGCAGTGTGTTTAGCCATCCTGTCTGGGCTCATTCAATTATTTAACTAACTTCCTCAAACCTGAGTGACCTGAGGAGGTTATGGATCGACTTAACCTGAAGTTAGGCTTCAGGTCCAGGTAAGAATTGAGCTCTCAACCGCTCGTAGATATTAATTGGAATACTAAAAGCAAGATGAGCACCTACAACTTATCTGTTCACGCAGTGTTGTCATAGAAACTTGAGTTTTATGTGCGTTTCTTTGAGCTGCCGAGGTGCAGTTAAGTCACCTTGAGTGCATCTAAAAGAGCCAGCAGATCTGGCGCCTTCTGCGTGAGTTAAAATGTCTGTAAATGAGCAGCTGCAGGAGTGTCGTGTGTTTCTCCTTGTTAGAGCACTCGGCGGTTAATTGACTCTGCAGGGTGTGTGTATTCTGCAGTCGGGTCCTGCAGAGCTCTAATAGTGTTGATCCTTTTCTGAACTTGTGTCTTCTGACCCGAGTGGTGACGGCTGGAGCAGCTCCTGTGTGTCACTCTGACCCCGAGTTAGTGATGATGACCCTGAAATTATCCCGCTGCCCAAGTCCTCACTGTCTAGCTTATATTAGTGTAACTATCATTAATGATTAGCACAATAAAGACAAAATAGCCCAGTTTTACTGCTACATGTTGCAGTGCCTTGGAGTATAAAATAAATCCATATTATAATTTTCTGGAGTTAAAGATTTAAAGTCTGTACAGTTTTTAAATGTGCTGCCACTCCCCTGCCCGTGTCGTCCGTAAATTCAAGCCGTAGTGTTTGTGATGTCACAAAACCAGCTCAATAGCATATCTCCTTATTCAGCCTACAGCAGTTTAGCCCCGCCCACTCATGCTGCAATACAGGACTGCCAATCAGAAAAGGCACAGTAACAGTGATTTTAGTTCTTCAGCAGTGAGTAGTTTGTACGCCGGGGAAAATTGATTGGTTAGCGGCTCATTCACACGTTGCTGGACAGTGTTGTCGAGACCGATTTCGCAATTAGGCTTATAGTGGATAATATACCATACAAGTCTAAAAACGACGCGTTTGCAGGTTTAACCAACAGCTGTTCGTATTTTCTGAAACGTCGCGGTCTGCCACTATCGTTTATCAGTAATTGAGGTTTCTAGCAATTATTTCCACTGTTCAGTATTTATTTGTTTATTTTAAGTCTTAAACATATTTTCCACAGCTCTGTCATTTTAAACAAACACTAAACTTACTCACAACTGGGGGAAAATATAAATCGCTTTGAGTGATGAGTTAATTCTGACAGTGTGAGAGAGTAGGGGCTGATTCTTTTCTCCATTCAAAAATGTCATTATTAGATGGTGGTTTCCTGTATTAAACCGTGTGTAGCTGCATCAAGTGATTAGTTTTTTTCTTTAAGGTCATTAGCTTGGGCTGATCGATTTGTCCGTGTTTGATAATAGTCTGCGAAGCTTCTTGAACCCTTCTGTTTATGATTGTGGCTATTCAATGTTAATTGATGGGTGTTTTTAAATCAGTGCTACTTCACTTTTGTAGGGTTCTTTAGTTAATGGGTTTGTCCTTTAAGTCCTTTTCCTGCTCAGACACTTATTAAACCTGATACTGAACCGGAGCTGAATCATGAAGCTGTGCTGGACTGAAGTCCTTCACAATTACGGCACTTATCAGGCGCTTTTATCCAAAGCGACTTCCATTCCCTAACTACAGGGGACAGCTTGGGGTTAAGGGTCTTGCTCAGTGGTGGTGTGCTGAAGGTAGGATTCAAACCCATGACCTCTTGGTCCAGAGGCATGTGTCCTACCCACTAGACCACCACCCAAGTCCTCTGGTGACCCTGTGCTGTAATTTTAGACCGGCGTGTGGTTTTCTGCTAATCCGTTGTGTTTCAGTGGTGAACTCTACTCTGATCACTGTAAGGAGCACCAGCTCTGGTCGAGGTTTAACCTGTTCTGCTTGTTTGTGTGTCAGGACCCGGAGCAGCTCCAGGACAGCGCCAACCACATCCTCACCGCCATCATCCAGGGCATGAGGAAAGAGGAGCCCAGCAACAACGTCAAACTCGCCGCCACCAACGCACTTCTCAACTCACTGGAGTTCACCAAAGCCAACTTCGACAAGGAGGTACAGTCTGCGCCCTCGGACAGCTTTACATCTCCTCCTCGCACTTTAACAGCTTTAACTGAGCCTGGAGTTTCTTTACAAATCCAGACCACAAACCAGAGGAGCAGCAGAACTACACTTTTTTTTTGTAATGACTTGAGTTGTCTTGCAGAGGAGATGCAGAAAAACAAGACAACAAGTAAACTTTAAGCTTTATTTGAGTAATCTTTAACAAAATTCACCCATTAGTGGCTTGAGAGATTTTTAGAAAGTTTTTAGTCTGGGCAGTCTTTACATATCATATCTTCATGATTGTATCACTTTGCTACAAAGGTCTGCCAGATAAACTGTTTAAGGTAATAAAAGTGGGAGAAAAAGAATAAAGTGGGGCGATGGACCGAGGACACTTCATCAGAGTTGGACTCCCTGGAGAGGCAAATGGGTGCTTGTCCAATCCTCATGGGATCCGAGTGTCCGGATTGGACTCTTCACCTGTTCTTCTGATCAAAACTCAACTTAATATCATAGAATGAGCTGTTATGCGATTGTCCCTTAAAACGATCAGATACAGGCACTGGTCAGTGGCCTGATTATCTGTTGGAGGCTCCCTGTGATTGTTTCTTTCACATGAAGGTCTTTATTTACAGAGCGTCTGTTAAGAGGTCTATATTCAGAGGCACGCATCTGAAGATGGCAAACGCGTTCTTACTGTTTTTTCTTGGTTTCTCTCCTCTAGACGGAAAGACACTTTATCATGCAGGTTGTCTGTGAAGCCACACAGTGCCCCGACACCCGGGTGAGTGACCTGTTAGTTATTGGTGAACGTTTTTTGTTCACTGTGTTGAAATGTGGTCTGTAATAACAAGGTGGAGTCTTTCCCCTCAGGTCAGAGTGGCTGCGTTACAGAACCTGGTGAAGATCATGTCCTTATACTACCAGTACATGGAGACGTATATGGGGCCGGCACTCTTTGCGGTGAGTTTTCAGTTCAACATAATTGTTTAATTACAATAATATCAATAAACTACTTTGATGGCTGTGGAGTTGTCACTGCTGATAATCTAGATACTAAACAGCACTTTTACTGAAATAATATAAATGCAGCATGGATCAGATCTGCCGGTGTGAGTGTCCTTCAGTGATGCTCAGTAGCTCCCACTTGTGGTGAATGTTTAGATTGCCGGGTTCAGCTTTATAGTTTGGATTCCGTCAGCGTGCAGTAATTGCTAAGCTGTGTTTTAGACTGTACCATTTAACTTATAATTTCAGCAGCTGTAGTATCTTAACTTTATTTATGTTGATGCACTTAGACGGAAATTATACGGACCCTTAAAGTTCAGCCTGTTTTCTGAATGAGGCCAGCCAATCAGAAGAGAGCTCATTTACATATTGGTCTTGGATACATGTAAATAAAAGCAACCTAGTAATTATAAGAGATGAAAAGGTGCTGGAAAAAAAGTCCTCTAATGATTGATTATGGTGTTTAAAACCAAAGAAACATTATAAAAGGATCTCAGATGTTGCCTCTCATTTCATACAGTTTTCATTCAACCATGTGGGTCAAAGACTGCGCTGCTCTGAGCTCACGGTCTTCAACCCTGCTCTCTCTCTCTCTCTGTCCTGTGTTTAGATCACAATAGAAGCCATGAAGAGTGATATCGATGAAGTTGCCTTACAAGGGATTGAGTTCTGGTCCAACGTGTGTGATGAGGAAATGGATTTGGCCATAGAGGCCACAGAGGTAAGAGCAGTAAGGCGAGTTTCTGCTCGGTTTCTGTAGTGTATGGGCAAACAATAAGCTGGAAATTAAACAAAGTCTGTGTGAGAGGAGGAATGCAGTGCTGTAGCACAATAATACAGCGCTGTGTAAAAAGTCTCATGTAACGGCAAACGAGTTTGGGATTCATGCGTCTTACTTCATGCTGTAATCTGCATATAGACGAATGGATCAGTGTAAGTCAGACGAGTGCAGTAATTAACACGAGGAGTTCTGTGTTGAGGTGACTTAATTAAAACCCCTGCGTTTTTGCTTCAGTCTACTGTACATTTATATGTCCATGTATAAAGACAAGTGTTTCACGGTCTCTGATTATGTATAGTGTGTGACGTTTGTGTTGAATATGGGAGACTTTTAATGACTATTTTTGATGTTAACATTTTCAGGTCTAAATAAAAAAGTGAGTTTAGCTGATAGATTTAAATCAAAATAGAAACGGACCAAATGTCCCAGAGACGCATCCACTAAACTGATTTTCATTCAAGATTCTTTGTCACATGCAGTCGCACAAGTACAACACACAGTGGAACGTATCCTGCTCCGCTCCTTTCTGACTGGGCAGACATTAAAACAAGTAAATTATAAATTAAAATCTGGACAAACCCAAATAAAATAATGAGTAGAAGTATAGATGTAAGTAAAATAAAAATATATATATAAATCAAATGTTCTGAAACACAAATCTAAAGTAACCTAAACGAGCAGTTAAGTGAGTTTTTTTTACTAAGCATTTAATTAAATAAATGTAGCAGCGATATGTACATTGTGCAAATGGAATGTTAAAGTGCTTTGTGCAATAATAGCACAGCAATATAAAACAGAGTAATTTAAACAGAGTAATTTAAGCTTCCCCTGTATTTAGCTTCGGGGTTTTTGTCTGTTGTGTGCAGCACTTTGAACACGAACTGTTTCTCTATAAATACTTAACTTACCGTTTGGTTCTGTAACTGTGAAGACCCTCAGTGTAAGATTAAATTCTCCTCCTGTCTCAGGCGTCGGAGCAGGGGCGCCCCCCGGAGCACACCAGCAAGTTCTACGCTAAAGGAGCTCTGCAGTACCTGGTGCCCATCCTCACACAGACCCTCACCAAACAGGTACCCGCCTGAAACACACTGCACCCACGTCCAGCCTGGAGGCACAGGGCTGCAGTTACTGGTGTGCCTTTCAAAGTGGTTCCATTAGGGTGTCCTATATGAGCACTGTGGAAATTACAGGTTAATATTTATAATGTATATAAACATGCAGCATCGAATGTGTATATTTGAACCTAAAGTGTTATCGTTTATAGGTGGAGCTGTGAAAATGGACTTAACTCAACAGCAGTAGAGTCTGTTTAGAGCCGTTTATAGAATTAATTGAAAATGGAAGCCTTTCAGAAATTGTTTCTCAGACCTGAATTAAGCCAAAGGCTATGTTGCATTTCTAAAGGACAAACGCCGTCAGCTGTTCGAGACCAGTCTTGAGGTGTTTTCATATAGTCTCCTTTAAAGAAAGTCGTCCAGCAGAAAGGGAACTCTGTTCTTTATGTCCACAGGACTTGGTTCCCTTTCTTCTCCACTTCATCTCAGATAGGTCTCAGTTCTTTTTCTGTTCGCACTTTAGTTCCTCCTGCTGCCGCGGTTTCTTATTTTTGGGGGGTTTTTTCTCCATAAGAGAGAAAATGGTTAAATGCTCTACTGAACTTTTACATTTTACAAAAAAATATCTGTCACTATTCAACCGATGGAGAGAGAGAGAGAATGCTTTGAGTCTCAGCAACTTAGTAGAGAAACTCTGACTTGACAAGAATCTCTAGGTCCCTTTTTATTTGCTTATTTGGGATTTTATTTTTTTTGTATTTATTGGTTTATTTCTTTATTGCATCTCTTTCCCGGGGCTGTACTGCGTGATCTACCTGCGGCGACATTTCAAATATGCATTAGATCGTTATACCCACTGCAGTGAGTCGGTGCCGATTTTAAAACTGGGGCTTCTGTTGGGTTCTCAGTTGGTTGAGGGGGGCTGTACTGGGCCTCTAACACTTGATGTGTGATTTGGATGCGGGTCAGAATCTCGGTGCTGGTCTGTTGGTGTTGCATTGTGGACTGGAACATGATCCTCTTGTTTTTCTTTGGGACGGTGGGCAATGTTTGTGCGATCGAAGTCATATTGAATCGTTTCTTTTGCTGCTTTCGTCAAGAGGCTGTGGCCAGAGAAACTGACGTGTAATAATTCGGTGATCACGTTACTGTTTGTTCTCGAACCAAATCCAGTTTGAGGAACCGAACGCTTCACTGCACTCTTGAGACTCTGCTCTGCTGCGCCGGCGCGTCTCACATCCTGCAGGTTTCACCAGAACACCACAGAATTCCAGATCTTTCTCTGAGGCCGCTTGTCTGGGTTCATCTCAGACTGATGGCTCAATGGGGGCGTGGCTGCAGGAAACGGCTCCACCGGCAAATAGAAACACTATTGAATAATTGATTTATGTGCAGGTGTCTATCTTTTTCTGAACTACAGTAATTCAGTGTGTAGGGCTGGGCGATTAATCGAAATCGACATTCAGAACCTATAATCGATCAGATTTTTCCAGGTGGATTATTTCGATTACTGTCCCTTTAAAAGCACGACCGCGTGTGGAGTCACGTGACCCCGCTCCGTTATGTTACGTTACTCCGCCGACATGTCGAGCACGGAGAGCTTAAACACTGAGACAACTGAGCGACTCGTCAGTGAACTATGAGGACAAAAAAAAAAAATCGTTCATTAATCGTAATTGAGTTAAAATTAATCGAGATTTAGATTTTAGGCCAAACGCAGCTTTTCTGTGGTCTGTATTCCAGCAGCTTCTCTTGTTTCAGTTTCTGATGGATGTCTCACACACACACACACACACACACACACTGCTCTTAACATCACTGTTTTAATTATTGCAGCTGTAAAATAATGTAAGAGTGTAGTTTAACATTTCCAAGCTATAATTAATTATATCTATTTTAACTTTTTCTCCAAACATTGATTGGAAATTAAGTGTTGGTCAGAAGTGTGTAAGACAGTGAGACACAGACACACTCCCCCACAGGAGGAGGCAGAGTATACGGTTAACCTGAGTGGAGTGTTCAGGAATGTGTGTTCAGGAATGTGTGTTAGAGCCTGGTGTGTGTGTGTGTGTGTGTGTGAGCAGGATGAGAATGACGACGATGACGACTGGAATCCCTGCAAGGCGGCCGGGGTGTGTTTGATGCTGCTGGCCACCTGCTGTGAGGACGACGTGGTGCCTCACGTTCTGCCCTTCATCAAAGAGCACATCAAGCACCCGGACTGGAGATACCGCGACGCCTCGGTCATGGCCTTCGGGTCCATCCTGGAGGGACCAGAGCTCAACCAGCTCAAACCACTCGTCATCCAGGTGAGCAGCACAGACCCCCCTACAGTCTTCGGGAGTTGGGTGTTTAATCTCTGCTCTCCAAACTACCTTTTACTTCACTGACGGCTTCTTCAGTGAAACGGTGAAAAGATTCTCTCACATCCGTAGTGACACAAGTACAGCATGCAGTGAAATGTGTCTTGAGCTGCTCCTATCGTGATTGCAAATATGATTTAAAAAGTACAAATTTACATTAAACATTTCTAAAAGACGAATATGAATTTCAAGTAGAAATAAGTGTAAGTACAATTTTATTGTATAATATGAATTTCTAAAACACAAATCTGAAAACTGAAACAGCTTGAACAAGGAGCAACACTATGTAAGCGAACTCTAACTGCACAGAAGGAATGTTGGGGTCAGATGGTTAATGTAATGTATAGAGATGCACACTATCATCTGTTAATCGTTTTCATGATATCGGTTTCTGCAATACTGATATCACAGAAGGCTGCAATATGCAAATAAGCATCTAATCAATGTTTTTGAGATGGGCGACCAATCACAGCTCCAGGTGAGTTACTGGGTGTTCTGATGTACCCCCCCACCTTGGGGCCGTTTAACACACGGAGAAATGCTATAGCAGTATGTAGCAGTTAAATCCCAATGCTCACATTTCCATGCGTACTGTGCAGCTCTTCAACATTCCGTGTCTCCGTACAGTTTTAATACTGAAAGTGCTTATGATTTCACCCCCTGATTGTTTTCAGATGTTTACTGGTTCTGAGGGTGTGGGCTGGAGAGGAGAGCATTATGCAGAGGGTTGAGATGTTCACTGATCACTGCTGATCACTCGGGGGGGGGGCCCCCTCTGGGTGGGAGGGATGGCGGGAGCCCCCTGGACTCAGTTACCTAGCAACACAGCAGCCAGTCAGGTGTCGGCACTGCTGAGTTCAGTGCCCAGTGTGCCGAGAAACAGTGAATCACTAGACCAGCAATTAGACTCTGAATTGGGCTTTAATGTGTTTTAGGTTTTAGGTTTGTCTTGTGGTCCTCTTGGATTTGTGCGGCTAAATTCAGGCTGCAGGTTTTAACGAGATGACAAAACAGCCGAGATGTTGGATGGGGATGATGTGACTCATCAGGAAGAAGTTTTGCAACACGAAGTGATTTTTTTTCCCTCTTTCCTCCTCCTAGTTCCAGGCGGATTGCGTCACCACTGTAGATGTGTTTAAGCCACGCTGGAGAGTAGCACTTCCACTGACATTTATTTATTTTTGATCTAACTTTTCTCCAGTTCAGTGGCTGATCTGTTTTAGCACCTTTGGGTTTCTTATGCCTACATCCTGGCGTAAGTCTGGCAGACTTGTGGATCTTTAGAGCATTATAAAGTTTTGTATTTTAATGAAATGACTGAAGCCGTATTGTTAGACTGAGTGGACTATATGACTGAGTGGAGGTTGTTTGAATTTGATCCGTTCTGGTTTTCATCGATTACCCGTTTCAATTCCCTGAACTAAGAAGCTAAAAAACATCTTAAATTCTGAATCTTCACCCAGCAGTAATGGGAGTAATGTGATGATGCTTGATGCCCCTCAGTTAAACCAGTTTTAGTTTCAGGTTTAGATGTTCGGGGTTTCCGTTAATCTCTGCTCATCTTTACCTCACACTGAGCCGCTGTGTCCTGCAGGCGATGCCCACCCTGATCGAGCTGATGAAGGACCCGAGCGTTGTGGTCAGAGACACCACTGCCTGGACGGTCGGCCGGATCTGTGACCTGCTCCCGGAGGCTGCCATCAACGAGATCTACCTGGCTCCCCTCCTCCAGTGCCTGATCGAGGGGCTGGGGGCGGAGCCACGTGTGGCCTCCAACGTCTGCTGGGTAAACAACTTCCCTGATCGATATGAAGGAGCGCCGCGCAGGACACTTGAGCCCATGCGCCTCCCACCATGAGACATGCACACAGGCAACCCCCACCACCACACAAACCCGCACGCTTCCCCCTGCGCCAACAAACACACGCACCATTTTAGTCCATCTCCTTACTGGACCTGTCTGTTAATATTCTGGGTAAAGATCTGCAGTGTGATGTATTGCTCCATAGTACATTAAACACTTCAGTGAATCCCTTTATTGTGATTTTACAGCATTTATAACACTTTTTAAAACACATTTTATCGTAACACCCACAGAACTTCATAATCGGTCACAATATTAACACGCTGTCCTGCTAACAGGAGTGAGTGACCGTTAGCAGTCCTGCTTCAGACATCCAGCTCAAGCATTTCAGCTGCTGCCTGCATTCTTCGTTTCTGTCCGAGGATGTTTAACAGCCCTTTGCTGTTGTCTGGTTAATAGTTTTCGTAGGAGTCCACAGAAAGAATGAAATGATGTTGACGACCGTTCCTCCTGCTGCTGGGAAGTTTTAGCATGTCAGGATTTTAGGTCGTCACAGATTAAAGAGTCTCTCTGAACCGGTGTGCGTTTCTGTCCACTCTGAGTATTGAGAGACTCCACACTTTATTTATGTTCTAACCGGGAAACTTGAGTCCTCTTGGATTAGTTTTACCAGTAGAGTATGTTACCAACAGTCATTTTAATCCAGAATGAATCTGCAGAGTTTGTGTAGATTTTACAGTAATTGTGCTCAAATCCCCCGCGTTACACAGACTGCTCTGGGAAAACTGATCCAGCTACAGTTGGGCTTTAAGTGATGTAGGTAAATTAATAAATTGCAGTGACAGTCTAAAGATGTGGTTTAATAAGTCACGGTTTATGACTCTGTGGCTTGCAGGCGTTCTCCAGTCTGGCTGAAGCTGCTTACGAGGCCACGGACGCTGCGGAGGATCAGGACGAGCCCAGCACCTACTGCCTCTCCTCCTCTTTCGAGCTCATAGTCCAGAAGCTTCTGGAAACCACTGACCGGTGAGCTGTGGAGCCCTTAGAGTGGGCCGTAAATCATGACGCTGTTGAAACCGATGCTTTGTAGTGATTGGGGTTTGTGTGAAGTGTTCAGCACTAGTTTTCCAGAGGAATTCATCTATTAGAACAGGGGTCTGTTTCACTTTGTTGCATCATTTTGAAACAAAGAATCCCCATTCTTGGCTTTCCTTTAGCACTCAGGTCTTTTCAGTGTTGAGGATCATTATTAATGTGCGGAGGAGGCAGTTCAAAGGTTTAAACTTGAGTGGGAAATGTAACGCTCTGCATCGTGGCTGTATTTTAGTTCCTTATCCTTCATTAAAAAGAACTCTTCGTCTGTTGTGTAAATGTAGTGCTGTCTTTTATTAATTGATGACTTGGAACTCGTCTTACAAAACAATAAAATCAGAAATAGCGTACTGTGCAACAGACACAAAAATGTTTCTCTGTAATACTGATCTCACAAACGTTCAATATGCAAATGAGCCTGTGACCAATCAGTGTTCTTGACAGGGCGACCAGATATCGCGATAACGATTAATAGGCAAAATATTGAGCAGCCTTAGTTGCACTCAGATATTTTCAGATATTTTACTACTGATCTACTGATCTTACAGGCAGATTCGCAGTTTGTCGTTTCATTTGCATAATGCTAATTAGTGGCTACTTTGGTTTTCACCTGTTTATTTTTAGGCCAGACGGACACCAGAACAACCTGCGCAGCGCGGCCTACGAGGCCCTGATGGAGATTGTGAAGAACAGTGCTAAGGACTGCTACCCTGCCGTGCAGAAAACAACGCTGGTCATCATGGAGCGGCTGCAGCAGGTTCTGCAGATGGAGGTCAGTTCCACCGGAGCAGCAGAGCGGCCGGGGGCAGATCTGAGCGTTAGCTGCTGTAAATCAGACCGTGTCGAGTTCGGCGAGTTTGTGAACGCAGTTCCTTCTGCTGCTGGGAACTCGAGCAGGTCGGGCTGAGAGAGCCTGCAGGGGCGCCTCTCTGTACGCTGGGGGTTTGACAGATCTTAGTTGATCCGTGATCCATCCGGTTGGGTTCCAGTACTCCCATTAGGATAATGTAAACCGTTATCAGTGGGAAATTTGCATGGTCACTGCAGAAAGTGGACGGAACAAAAGAGCAGCAATATCAGTAGAATTAAAGCTATACATCACAACAGTACAGTATAAAAGTACCCTGTACAAACATTCACCATCAAGCAGTGAAATGTAGCCCAGATCACACTCACGGCTAATTTCCAAAACAGATAAACTAAGATTTATTTGCAGATGGGAAAAGAAACGACAATATAATAACAGACTAAAAGTACAGAAATATATATAGACAGAGCTAGATGAGAAGTGAAATTACTATGTTGTGCAAATGTACATCTGAAAAGAGCAGATTGTGCAAAATTGACTTGAGTATATACTGTAGAGGTGTAGGATACTGAACATACAGAAGTTGTGAATCCAAATGTATCTATGTATATAAACACTGAACACATTGGAGAGGCACTGACAACCGTTCTGTACTTTTACTGCTGCCCACTGTTTAACAATGAACCAGACAAACTGCTCAGTAATATTTCCCCACAAAAATTGCACGTTACGCCAGAAACCACAAAAATTGCGAGTTTTACCAGAAATATTGCACGTCAGCGAAACTTCCACTTATCTGTGTGTCAGTCAACTGCAAGATGTTGGTTGTACAGTCTGCCAGCAGCTGTAAGGACCAATTACTTTCTTAAATTAATAATTTCTCAAATCTTAGTGTAGAGTTGCAGTAAAACCAGAAGCTGTTTTGTTCACATGAGCAAGCTGCGTTCACCCTTCAGAGTGTAGCGTCACGCGGTTGCACCGCCTGACTACCGGCGTTCAACACTAAACATCCGAAAAATAATACAATTTGAGACACAAGAACCGAATCGTGTGTTGAACGCTGCAGCCCTTCTGTCCACACTGGATATGACAAAACTGGGCACTTATCACTGATAGTGAGGGAGGGAGAGTGGTTCAGGATCCAAAACTTAACTGGTGTTTTGACTCTTGATCCATATCAGTAGGTTCACATTAATGCTTGTTAAAAATAATTTGATAGACATGATGGATAGATCTGATTATGTTCAATGACTTTAATTTAAAACTAAATTTTAAAATGAGTAAGTTGGTGGTAGCTGTCTCTTGTAGAATGTTATTCTAAAATATTAATTGAGAGACTTAAGTTTAATAAAGTTGTTCAGGTAGAGCTGTGGCTCTGTTTCCACTGAACTCTGATGTTATGCTTGAATGTCATTATAGAAATAAAGGGTGTGTTTTATAACTCGTCTCTCCCGTCTTCCTGCAGTCTCACATCCAGAGCACGTCGGACCGAATCCAGTTCAACGACCTCCAGTCTCTGCTCTGCGCCACACTGCAGGTCTCAGCACTTTTCCGAACCTCTCTTCATTCAGCAAACCTCATAACTCTTCACCCCCAAGTGACTTACACCTCTCTCTCTCTCTCTCTCTCTCCTTGTCCTCTTTTTCCGTGAAGAACGTGCTGCGGAAGGTGCAGCACCAGGACGCTCTGCAGATTTCGGATGTTGTGATGGCGTCTCTCCTGCGGATGTTCCAGAGCACGGCCGGTTCGGGCGGCGTTCAGGAGGACGCGCTCATGGCTGTCAGCACTCTGGTAGAAGGTCAGGAGCTCCTGATCTTTATTTCTCTAAAGAAAGATGGTTTATGGAGCCGGATAAATGCGGCGCAGCCACGCGGTCCAGAGCTGTACGATACGGACCGAATATCAGTATTGCGATTATTCTGTCACATACTGTGACTGACAATACAGGCCTCTTGAAAGGAATCTCACTTTTCTGGCTTGAAGTCTGTAAATAAGATTCAAGTGGTACATTTACTCCCCATCCATACAAACTAACCTACAAAAAAAGCCCATTTTAAAACTGCTTTTTGTGATCTCACAGAACCAACATGTTTTCATTCACGCACTTATTCCCCGACACCTTTAACGGATCTCATCAGAACACCCAGTAACTCACCTGGGGGCTGTGATTGGTCGCCCTGTTAAACACTGATTGGTTAGAGGCTCATTTGCATATTGAAGTCGCCTGTGATACCAGAACCACGGTGTACTACCCTGATGGTAGAAATGTCTTTTTAAATGGCTGTTAAATGTAGCCACAGGCTTGTTGATCAGAATAGTAAAGGCTTTGTTCTCTCTCCAGTTTTGGGTGCAGATTTCTTGAAATACATGGATGCCTTCAAACCCTTCCTGGTTATTGGACTGAAGAACTATGCTGAGTATCAGGTAATCCACCTGTAAATGACACTAAAGCCAGAGTGCAGTGAGCCTCACGGTGACGACTGTTCCTCCTGCTGCTCTGAGTCGAGCATGTCGGGATTTTAGGTCGTCACAGATTAAAGTGTCCCCTCGTACCCCGGTGTGTGAGGCAGCGGTCTGTCTCTGTACACTCTGGATACATCGGGATTCTACATACGGTTCCGCTGACGCACATTCTTGCCTGATTTTTGTGACCTATATTGATTTCTTTTGCTCTTTCATGCTTCTGAATTGAGCCTAACTGAAAAACCAGAGTCATGAATCCAGTCCTTTGGGTGTTAATTGGGATAGAGGACTTGCTGCAGAAGCTGCTGAGTCAGCACTGCTCAGTACCGGAGAGTAAAGGGACTTTATTTTATCTCTTTTTCTAACGATGCTTTGTTGAAAACTGTTAAAAATAGGACAGAAACTTTACTCTCCAGCCAGCAGCCGAGTAAGAGCCAGAAATGTTTGGTGGCCTAGATTTCAGTGCATCCCTCCTTTATTTACACCGTAGTGCGGAGCTGAAATACCTGGAGGGCCTGTGGTGCATGCTCTTGTCTTCTGATCCAGTGCTTATTTTGGATCTGGAAGGTTTTTAATTAATGAGGTGGATTAGATGTGTTGATTAGGAGGATCAGACACATGGTGATTATTAGGATTAGATGAATGGTTATTAGGATCGGACAGAGTTTGATGAGGGATTAGACACAGGGTGCAGAGTCGAAGATCGTGTTTGAGACCCGCAGATTTGAGTCCATAACCTCCTGTTTGTATGCGTACAGGTGTGTCTTGCTGCGGTGGGGTTGGTGTGTGACCTGTGTCGAGCCCTGATGTCCAACATTTTGCCTTACTGTGACGAAATCATGCAGCTGCTGCTGGAGAACCTGGGCGTAAGTGCTTTTCTCCTCCTCTCTGACTGTGAGACGTTCTAATCTCCTCGCTGCGCTGCTGTAAAACCTCCCCCTGTGTGCAGAACGAGAACGTGCACCGGTCTGTGAAGCCCCAGATCCTCTCCGTGTTCGGGGACATCGCCCTGGCCATTGGAGGAGAGTTCAAGAAGTACCTGGAGGTCGTGTTGGACACCCTGCAGCAGGCGTCTCAGGCACAAGTGGACAAGGTCTCTCACTCGCGCTCTTTTATATACACACACACATACACACACAGCCTTGAATGAGTGGTGCTTCGTCAGCGTAAGACAGAGCAACCTACGTCTGAATCATTCAAGCAGAACAAAGAGCCTCTAACTGAAGTCCTGAACCAGTGAAGAACCAGGAGCAGAT
>JBBPDC010000141.1:19927284-19956277 GCA_037974485.1 Hemigrammopetersius urotaenia | reverse complement strand
CTGGGTCGCTGTGGTGGGATCCGCCCTGCTGGGGGACGGGCCTTGGGGTCTTGGATCTTTTCAGTGCATGGATGGCCCTCCACCAGGGGGGCCCTGCACCGTGTGAGTGGTCTAGGGGTTCCCTACCCATTCCCTACACGTAAATAGGTCAAATAGGTAAAAATAGGTGAAATTTAGACTATGTAGTTTCCCATCGGCAACAACTGTTGCCGAGTATAAAACCTACAATTTCACTATCATAACCACCAAAAAATGTAAAAATTCAAACATATTGCATATTAGGGAAGTCTAAGGAGTAAAATGCATGCACTTATTTTGCAGGGAAAAATTTGGGATTTAACGGGTTAATCAATAAACCTCAGAAATCTTACCCTGCAGTGTTCTAGGAGAGAGTGAGAGATTTTCTTTTAACAAAGTGTGGCACCTTAAGGAATTTGAAAAGATTTTCATGCGAGATGCCAAAACCAGCTGTTGTGTGTTGTGTTGTATGTTACACCTACAGTCCAGGAGGACGATATTTCGTCTCACTGTACTAAATGTATATGGCTGGGTTGACAATGAAGCTCTACTTGAATTGACTTGAAGTGAGAATGACAAACCAATTCATAGAGAGTCATAAACCAGGTCAAGATATTTTTAATCTGCGCAGATCAATAATTTGGCCCTAAATATTTCGGTTTGGTAAGTTTAGAAAACTCAACTCTCGGGTGTTTATTGCTCCAAAACTCACAAGAACTAAGAGAGTGCATAAGGTGTCGGTGTAATATAGCATGGAAGATTCTGTAACAGATAACTTAATCAACAAAGTACATTCATTTTTATCACAGTAATTCTGCCATGAGAGGAAGCTGGTGGAGATGACCGTTACTCCAAATCCTTTTTAATTGTTTGCACTAAGGGAGAGACATTAGCCCCAAAACAAACGGCCAAGATTGGAGGCAACCAGATCGTTTTCAGAGATTCGAAAAGGATTTGTATGGATTTGTCTTCGGGAAGGTCAGAAGGTAATGCCATAGACTTTCCTAAGTTTTATTTATAACCAGATAATTCATTAAATGGGACATATTATGCAAAACTCCCTTTTTAAAAAAAAAAAACAGGTTATAAACGGTCTATGGACTACAAAACATGTTCAAGAAGTTCTTTGCACAAAATCACTCTCACATAAAGAGTCTCACAGTTTTGGTCGATTTCAAAATGAGCTGTTTAAGGGCTCTGTCTCTTTCATGCAAATAACCTGTTGCTGGCCACGCCCCACCCTCCCTATGCTCCACCCACCCCCTATGCTGCTCGTTTGACACGCGCGAAACGAAACAAAACGAAACGAAATGAATAAGCGAGTTCAACTACGATAATAAACCAAAAGTCATTGTTTGAAAGTTCTTCCATCTTCCTCATCTGCTGACTCGTCACAGACAGCAGGCCCAAATCCTCCATGGCGCTAAAGATAGCTCTTTATTCAAGGTTTATATATTTATTTCTCTGGTACACGAAACTTCAGAGTCTTAGCTTTGAAATGAGTCTAACCGAAAACAAACATAATTACTTTTGAGCTTTTAAATTTTAAAGCTGCAAAGACCCAAGATGGCCGCTGAAAGGGGTGACAAGCGACAGGTTAGTGGGTGGGGTCTCGACAGATGAGGGGTGGTATTATGCAAATTCTATGCAAATTGGTCAAGTGGGACGTCACACTAGGTCATCAGTGCAAATGGAGCGTTTTGAAAGGGACCAAAACTGTGGAGAATAAAGCTGGTGATATCTTTTCATGTGAGAGTGATTTTGTGAAAATAACTTCAAGAACATGTTTTGTAGCCCATAACTGAAGTGAGTTTTGCATAATAAGTCCACTTTAAAAGAGAATATACTGTTCAAAACGGCTGGGACTGACCTATCAGGATTTTAAAAATGAAAGAACATGGTCTGCAAAAATAGAGATGCGGTGGCTTTCTTCAGCCACTGTGATTCCAGAGATAATTGGATGAACCCTGATGGATTCAGCTTGGGCTTCAGTAACTAATGTGAATAATCAGGGTGATAAAGGGCATCCCTGTCTACAGCCTCTACATACAGAAAAGCTCTCAGACGCCAGAGCGTTCATATAAACTGTGACAACTGGAAGAGATTATAGAATTCTGGGGTGGTAGCAGTCTAGTAACACTCACCTGTCAACCCGATGACCACAAAGTCCCAGGTTCAAACACCCTCACTTTCTGTCATTGTGTTATAATTATTATTAAATAACTTCACGTCACTAAAGTGCAAATACAATGAAAATGTATCTATTGCCATAAAACCCACATTTATAAAACTGATAAAAGTCTTCACCCTCGGTGTGCCGGCCTGAATTTACCTGAATATTTTTTTTATTCCTGAACAAATATAGTCTATAACCAAATCAGAACGATTTAGAATCAGCTTTGTTTGTGTGGATATCGGAAAGGCTGCTTATCAAAGTGGTGTGTGTGTGTGTGTGTGTGTGTGTGTGTGTGTGTGATTTCTCTCTCTCTGGCACTACAGTATATTGGTCCCAATACTTTTGTCCTCTCGAGATAGATTTATTTCACAGTACCTCTCAGTGGACAAATGTATTGGGACGTAGCCGTTCAGCTCTAAGTTCGGTTGTCCCTATACTTTTTTCTCCTCTCCCTATAGTACAGGAAATAACGTCTGAAGAGGCATTTTAGCAGTTTTTATTTTGTAAACCACACTTAGTCTCGTTCTTATTCATCAACAATATTACACGATATATTTCGTTATAGTTATCGTCACATGACCAGCATTTACAGCCGAAACCGAAAAAGCTTTTTTTTTTTTTTTTGTTATTTCCGGCGGAAATTTTTTGTGGCCGAATATTCGGTGCATCCATAATATGAATACATATACACGTGTTTCAGTGTTCATTATCAGGCTGTATATGACAACAGTTTAATAAAGCACTAACTGAAAAGTGCATGGAGATGACACCAATTCCACTGATTTCCAGTAAACCTCTCTAGTTTCACATGAACAGCATGTAACTGGTTTGTAACTGTGCTGTAACTGGGTTGAGCGATTCAGTCATACAGTTAAACACCTAAAGCATCACTGCGTGTCTGAACTTTATTTGTTTTTAGCTTTAGCACTGATGCTATGAGGCTAATGTAGCTAACAGGTAATGGAAACTTAAACCACACCGATTAGTCAGACGCATAAATCAGGTGTTCAGTAATCTGTAATGGACTCACTTATGTGGTTTCTGACACGGTATACCGGTTCACTGTTATCTAGGACCGTGGATCGAAGAGTGTTAGCCTCAGAGAAACAGCCAGAACCGGCCCTGAACAGAACAGCACAGGTCAACTGTTTTACTGTTTTTACTTACTGTGACTTGCTTTTCCTCTCTGACAGGGTTTGTTATGGTGTGTAACTCCAGCAGTAACTCGGTTAAATAGCTGTTGTTGATTTAAGTGTAGCTGTACAGGTTTAAGAACAGTTGTGGACTACGTTAAGCACGTCGCTCTGGACAAGAGCGTCTGCTAAATGCCATAAACTTAAACGTAAACGTAAGTCCACGGGTTCTGCGATTAGAGATTGTGCTGATAAAAAATCCAAAACAAAATTATGGACAACATTTTGACCAAATTTACAAGTGAACAGTTGTAAAGGCGCCATATAAATAAATTTGAATTTAATTAATTTCTTCACGGACCTAATGATTCTCCTGCTGCAACATCAAACCGGAATATACCTGTAAATTTAGAGAATGTTATATCAACACAAACATTTCATTAAACAACTGTATTTCGTGTGTACCCTTACGAAAATTCACTATGGTTTCCTATGGTTTTTATGCAGTAACCATAGTTTTACAATGGTACCCCATGGTACTTTGGTTTTACCATAGTTTACACACATATATATATATATATATATATATACCACTTCATAGTTACCCAAAAAAACCCATGAAAACCTGGTTATTTAGTCATAGTAAACCATGGTTAATTTTCGTAAGGGTAAACCCCTGCTTTGTAAACAAGGTAACGAACCAGTTCCTCGTAAATGTTCCAAAGATGTGAAAGCCGCTCACTTCGAAACGCAAAGTATTTAAAATTAGCTTATCCCTATTCTAATTTACCCTGAAAATACACCAAACTGCTTCATTTGAATTAAGCGGCAGTTAGTTTGTGAAACCGACACCTTATTTCTTCTTGTGCACTTCACCCTCAATTTTCTTTACTTTCCTTTAAGGTGAAATTAGGGTCAAATTTAAGGTAATTTTAAGTTTGTATTCTTAGCGAAATAACTCGTTATTTGTTCTATTAACATTTGATTTCAGACACACATTAATCAGCGCCTCGTCGGGCGCTAACTATGCAGGTAATCTGCGAAATTCACTCGGAACATTTCGTCTGCGCTGTTTGGACTGTGTGATTATGGCGCATTCTATTTGAACTGGGAAGACGGAAAATCCCAGTATGAAATTTAAACTGGAACACCCCTTGAGGTTGGATTTCCAACTCAGGCTCCAGACTGTCTGCTCAGATAATCATCAGCAGCACTCGGTCTCATTAGTGTCTCACTGAGCCGGTCGAGGTGCTGTCCAGGGCCCATCTGTGGACGTGTTCCTCTGGGATTTCTGAACTAAATACAGCTAAATGGATCTTCAACTGATGTTTCTACCAGTGATTAGCCTGGTCAGAACCTCGCTACTTGTCCTGGAGCGCAGTGCTCTTGGGTTTGACGGAGTTCCCAACTCTGACTTTCCACTTCCGAATTCACTTGAACTTGGAAAATTCTGAGCTCTAGTTCTTTAAGTTAAATAAACCTAAAGAAAAAAGTGCTGATTAAAGAGTTAAACTACTGGATAAAAAATAGAACCTCCTTAATTAACACCTTGGGGTTTCGCACTCATGCCTCAAATCAAATGTAAGGAATATTTAGTCGGTTTCACAACTTAACGGCCACTTGGTTCTAACGAAAGAGTTGTGTTGTATTTTCAGGGGTAAATTAAAACAGGGTTAAGTGCATTTTAAGTACACTGTTTTGTAGCGATTACCCCTGAAATCAGACTCTGCTGAATTCCCAGTAGGAAATTTAAATTGCAACAGCCCTGAAGTCAGATTTCCAACCCCAATGACCCCCGACCTCAGAAGCTGCAGTGTTTTCAGCACTTCTGTCTCATTAGTGTCTCGTTAAAGCAGTCCAGTGCAGCCCAGAGTCCAGGTGAGGACGCGTTCCTGAGGGGTTTCTGTATGAAATACAATCAAATGGTATTTCTATCAATGGCTAATCTCACTAGAACCCAGCTCAGACTTCCCAGTTCCACGGCAAACACAACACATTTTTCATAACGGGGTTTTGTTACAGTGGGTTTCACTTGAACTGGAACGCCCCTGAAGTCATATTTCCATGATCCTAGTAGGAAATTCCATTTGGATTGCTCTCTGAAGTCTGCATTTTCTGAATTCCCCGTAGGAAATTGTGACTGGAACACACCCTGAAGCTCAGGTGGTCAGAACTTCACCAACCCAACCCTTTTCTACATCTACACTGTGTGTAAATGTGCACAATAGTTACTGCTTTTTAAACTTTATCTTCTTAAATATTCCATATAAATATTTTATATTGCTTTACTTCAAATGCTAGTAGGACACAAACGCTGAAATGTTGAGCCGTGTTAACATACATCGATCTAATACAGGTCAGACTGGTGACTTATCAGAACGATCAATATTAAATAATTAAAAACATCTCTTCAATAAAACACATTATGCTGCTATAAACCGGCAGCCATGACTTATGTTTTCCCACATTCGAGGGAAAAGACCCCTGCACTGGTCTACAAAGCGTGAGCATCATGCAGAAGAAAAATATTTTAATGCTTTTATCTTTGCTTGTGATTTAATAAACAATAAATGACCAGTGAATAATAAAAATCAGCAACAAGCGGATTTGGCTTTAAAGAATTTGGAATAAGCCAAATTCGGAATGAGGTGGTGGAGGCCTAGTGGGTCGGATACTTGCCTCTGGACCAAGAGGTCATGGGTTGAAATCCCACCATCATCATTCCACCACTGGGTTCCTGAGCAAGACCTTTAACCCCAAGTTGCTCCACGGTGAGACTGCCCCCTGTAGGGCCGGCCCGTGTCATAGGCAATATAGGCAAATGCTAAGGGCGCCATCCATCCAGGGGGCGCCACAAACGGAGGAAGAAAAAAACATTCCGCTTTTCTTAAAACGTGTTGGTATTAATGTGTCTTAATATGAAAAGAACAAGCTCACGTGAATTCACCTGCTTAGAAAAGCCTATCAAGTAGTAGTAGTAATAACAATAATGATGCGTAACTTTCCTATGAGGCCATAATAATGTGTTTATGTGTCACATACTCCTTTTCTGTCCTCAGACGCCTGCTGAGGTTTCTCAGTCCCACCCCTGCAACTCCTCCTGTCGCCTCCACCTCAGCAGCACAATCCAGCAGTGATGTAGCAGCATCAAGCGCATCTTCTGCTGCTCCAATAGACCCTGCTGACTGGCCATCTTCTCTAACTGATAAGGTACGAACAGAGTTGGTTCACAGAGGCCCGTTTGAAATTGAAAACAGCTTCACATTCCCTAAACAAAAGGACAGACGAAGGTGTCAACAGAATCTTAGTGAATGGAGAAAAGTCAGAAGAAGCTGGCTTATGTACTCTAAAAAAGATGATAGCCTGCACTGCTTCGGCTGCAAAATCTTTTCTAAAAGATAGTACAAACTGAATAGGACTAAAGGACTGGAAAAATGCAATCACTTGCTCAAGGTCCATGAGGATAGCCAGGAACACAATGCTCACATGGCAACAAGGAAGTACTTGGAGGTCCGTTTTGCGAAAGGACTCACAATAGACAAACAAGAGATGGCACTTGCTGAGGCTGAGAGAAAACGGTGGCGTGATGTCCTACATCGATTGGTGGCAATAATTCAGTTTTTAGCTGAAAGAAACATGGCTTTTAGGGGGTCCACAGACACATTAAACAAACCGGACAATGGACATGTTCTAAAAGAGGTGGAGGTTATGGCCAAATTTGATCCAGTGATGAAGCAGCGTGTCAGTAGAGTAGAAAGTGGAGCTGGCGGTCACGTCAGTTATCTTGGCAAAACAATCCAAAATTAACTGATAGACTCCATCAGTTCTAAAAGAATAGAACACACTGTGAAAGACATCAAAACATCCAAATACTTCTCCATTATTATAGACTGCACCCCTGATCTGAGTCATAAGGAGCAGCTCTCTATCATGAGAGCCAGGACAGTGTCACAAGAAGACAGTTCAAGGGCATTTCTTGGGCTTTCTTGTTGCAGAGCAGTCAACAGGAGAATATTTGTCATCTCTAATGTTAAAAAGGTTAGAGGAACTTAATATCCCATTTGAGGACTGCAGAGGCCAGTCTTATGACAACGGCGCCAACACGAAGGAAAAGAACAAAGGTGTTCAGGCAACGTTGCTTCAGCCGAACCCGAGAGCTTTTTTTGTCCCATGTGGTTCCCACCCTCACCAGAAGCCCTCAGCTCCTTTGGGCATTTAACTAAGTTATTCAAGCTCTTCTCAGCCTCTACCCATAGGTGGGATGAAAATCACATTGAAATCATGGTCTGAGACCAGATGGGAAAGCAGAATAAAAAGCATTGAGGCAGTAAGGTATCAGGCTCGGCAAATCAGAGGGGCTCTTCTGGAGGTGAGGGAAACAACTGCAGACCCGTGGTGAGAGCTGAAGCCCAGCCTAAGGACTGAGGAGATTGGATCCTATCACTTTTGCATTTGTACTGCCATATGGCATGACATTCTCAGCAAGATCCAGTACGTCAGTAAACTGATGCAGTCACCCTCCATGCAGCTTGATGTGGCTGTCGACTTGCTGAAGAAAACCAGGTTTCCTCACCAGTTACAGAAACACTGGATTTTCTGACGCACAGACAACTGCACAGGAGATGTGTGAAGAACGTGGAGGCTGAACTCAAACAAAAGCGGTTGAGAACCACAAAAAGGCCCTTTGGCTATGAGTCTCCAGATGAGCCCATACAAGATGCTCTGCGCAAAATGGAAACCACATTTTTTAATGTGGTCATGGATACTGCCATCTCTTCTCTTGATGAAAGATTTCAGGTGAATAACAAGTTCGGTGTGCTCCTCAATTTCCCCTACTTAGGAGAAGAAGACCTGCTACAGAAGTGCTGCTCTGACCCATAGCAGCCAGCCAGACATTGATGGCACAGAACTTGCAAAGGAAATGCAGAATTTCCCACCATTGCCATCAAAGAATATGACAAACATGGAACTCTTGACCTTCCTGCATGAGAAGCAGCTGGCAGAAACAGACCCCAACATGAGCGTTGCTTTGAGAATCTCTGCCACTCTTCCTGTTACAGTGGCTGCTGCTGATAGAAGCTTCTCTAAGCTCAAACTGATCAACACTTACCTGAGATTCTACTATGATGCAAGAACGTCTCAGTGGACTTGCCATTATAAGCATAAACCCTTTGGTCTCAGATCAGGTGTCATATGATGATATTGTAGACGACTTTGCCGCAGGAAAGACCAGGAGAGTAAAGCTGTAGCAGGTTTATGTGAAGGTTGAGGAGATGGTGGTGTAGTCATTTAAGTTAAGGCAGTACCAAAAATCACCACCAGGGGTCTTTGTAAGATCACCTTTCTGTTAAAATGTTGGTTTCTTTAATGTCTTATTCTGTGCAGTGCCTTATTTATATTGTATTTATAATTTATGTCACTTTTTATTTTGGTAATATTTAAATCTAATACTTTATGTAAGCTATTTATATTGTATTTCACGTATTCAGTTCATATTGTTTTTGTATTTCTTTCTAAATATTTGAATGTGCAATTGTGCAAAGAATGTCTAAGACAAAGCTGTTCAGTTTCTTGTGAGTATTTGTACACTAGCAGTGGAATTTACTGCGATGCAAGGGGGCGCCGCCTAAAATCTTGCCTAGGACTCCAAATTTGTTAGGGCTGGTCCTGTACGTAGGGAACGGAAGTCGATAAAAGCGTCTGATAAACGGATGTAAATTTCACTGCATTTCTAATTCAGGCAGCCTGAAACAGTAGGAGGGACCTCGACTCTTGTACCTGCTGTCAATCAATGGATCTACACCAATTACTCTGAGCAAGACATTTTTCTGAAAGGTCTTTTTCATTGCAATTTTTGATGTTTCTTAATCAAGTTTTGATGTTTTCAGTGGTTCTAGAGATAAACTAAATACTCTATTTTTCCTTCTAATGTTATAATACTGCTATTATTTTCATATTAGTCTCACTGATGCGTGAGAGTCGGCGACCCTGTTATCTACATCTACAACAAACAATAGATTAATCTGCAGAAAGTTATCAGAACGGAAGAGCGTCGGCCGAGCGCCGAGTTTAGTTTTTACTAAATATGACGTTTCTAACTAAAGCCTCGAAGCTCCATTAAAATAAATGTTACCACTGAAATCAGCACCGAGATTCTAGAAGAAACACCACAGAATGAAATTAAACTCAATTTTGTTGCCTGGTGTTACCAATAGATAAGCTTATTTCATTGAACTGTACCGAATGAGAAGCCGGTCACATAATTTCACATAATCGGCTTCAAAAGCCTGGAGGTTCCCATGGGTGACGCCGGGTCCTCGTTACTGATTCCAGCAATTCAATATATGGGTCAATGACCTGATGTGCATTCTTGTTAACCCATTATAGAAACGAACATACTGAATTCTACACTACCTCCATGTAAATACAGCTTCAGTGCACTGATCTAAAATAGATTTTGGGCATTTGTGCCTCCCTAAACCCATGAAAACAATACAGACAGAAAAGACAGTACTTAATTTTTTTAAACTCAAAACTGCTTAAAAAACGTTTACGACTGGCTGAGAAATTACGGTTTCATCAAATGTCATGTCGCACAACCGACAAAACCTTTATTCTGACAGGCTTTTAAGAAAGAGCACCAGTTCATATCAAGACCTCAAGCGGCCCATGAGGTACAATCGCAAGGCTAGACTAGTTTACAGTAGTTCGGAATAACTTCTGGTTGCACCACCTGACATCCGTGTGCTAAATCGATGAGCTTTAAAACTACTCACCGGATTCCACAAACACGACACAAAACATCAAATCGATTCTCGCAGTTACAAAAAACAGTTAAAAAAATGCACATCGTATCCTTTAATAGCAATGAAAATGTAACACGACATCGTCATTGACCCATATAATGACCTACAGTTGAGGCACATGCCCTTTGTCTCATTTGTTTCTCACGTGTGAGAAATTGCCGGGAAAACATGAGCGATTTAAAAAGTTACTATAATAAATGGATACATTTTCCTAATTTCTGTAAACAGTATTCAAGAAGACTTTAATGGACTGCTAATGATGGCTATTTTACAATTATGAGCAGAAAAGAAAAAACCTGGAGGTCGGTGGACTAAAAAAAAAAAACAAACAAAAACAAAAAAACAAAAAACACATGACCCTGAAGGTTAGTATGAGTGCCAAGAGGGAAAAACGGTGTTTAATAAAGCATCAGTGTGGGACTCCATAAACTATAAACTGTACATTTACAATCACGCACAGGTGTTTTTTTTCAGCTATTTATTTTCATTAACTTGAGAGCATTAAGGTTATAATCCAAACAAGTTCTGTTAGGAAATGAATTATCAAAATGTAGTTTAAAAAAAGTGTATAGTCAGCAGTACATATATATGCATGAAAGAGGGAAAACAAAAGGGTTAAAACTTACATAATAATTCTCATATTCGCTCAAAAGTCGATCCTTCCCAAATTAATGCACCTAGTTTGTTATATAGTTTAGCTTTTTTTTTTCCTTCCACACCTAATTTGCAGGTTATAGGAACATATATATATACACACACAATCTTCCTGTGCTCTAGTCATATCGGTTTTCTTTTATCTTTTTTTTTTTTTTTTGGACAACTTTCAGTCAAAACAGAATGGACTCCCTAGCACCAGCGCTCCCTGGCCATGTGGGTTCAACGAGCTTGAAATAGTCAAATGCAATTAAATAAAATAAACAAAAAAAAGGATACTAATAAATACAAGGGATACTGTAAGGATGTAACAAAAGTTATAAGATTGCCTATGTGATTGTAATGTTCACAAAAAAAAAATCAAAACAAAAAATAAAAATTATCCCTTAAAAGTGTGTGTGAGCTTAATAGCAAGAGACAGAGGCACATCCAATTCGACTTGGGGGGGTCTGGGGGTGGGGGGCGACTTTTCACGACATCACGTGAGGAAGGCATAACAATACAGTGATATCTTTACACTCATTTGTACTGCAATCAAAAAAACAAAACAAAACAAAAAAACACACATTATTACAGCTCCCTGTCTATTGTACAAGGGTTTAAAAGCAAAAAACGGAGACCTAAAATAAAAAAACAAAAACTTAAAAGCCGTATGGAGATTACAGTCACTATAACGAGTGTTCTTTAGGAGTCCCATCACGTCCTCGACTCCCATGTCGATCGTTTATGAAGAATTCAGGGATCGAAACGAACAAGAGAAGGAAGGAGGGAAGGAAGGAAGGAAGGAGGGGCTCCTTTGATGGGGATGTCCTAAAACTAGCGTCTTCGGTTACGAGGGTTAATATAAATAAAATGCATACTACAGCGATCTTTTTTTTCTCCTTTTTTGTTATAAAAGTCTTCCTGTAAATAATACAGTCAGTACAGATACAATACAAGGTAAAACCAAATGCCAGTACAAGCCTATCAATATACATTTTTAACCCCCAACAACAACCCCCAACCCCCCACCCTCCCCAGAAATGTTTTGTTTTTTTCTTTTGTCATTTTTTTCTTTACATTTTCCTCAAAGTACGACCTATTGTTTCTATACACTAGCTACGTAGGCGTGGTGTTTGGGGGGTTGGGGGGATAAGGGTTCAGAGCAACATCTTTGAGGGGTGAGGGGGCAAAATTATAGGAGGGGAACGCACAAGAAACGATGCGGCAAAGAAGTGAACCCTTATAGCGCAACGCTGTCATCTGCAGAATAATAAGGTTTGAAGCTCATCTTCGCACTGCAAGAAACACAGTTAGAAACAAATTAGAACATCAAACGGGAGAACCAAAAATAACAAAACAAAAAAAAGAACATCCTTGAAAGTTCTACACAACATGGTGACTGCAGTCAGTTCTCAAATACGATCTACATACTGTCAGATCTAACTCCTACACATTTATTTATTTATTTTTCTCTCCCGACAATCGGCGAATGACTTCTTTGTAGGATATAGGAAATGTCAAATGCTGTCAAGGTGATCAGAGAGAGGATGGAGATGGGATGATGGATGAGGTTTTTCCTAACCGTGTGGCCTTGCTACCCTGACCAAAGCGCTAAGGGTCAATCTGTGGGGTCTGATACGGTGACCTCAGCTGAACCTACAGTGATCGTCTCTCTTAGTGCCGCATCTTTCTGAACGACCGTGTTAATGAGGAAAAATAAACAAACAAATCTGACCTATCAATAGTCCGCTGTGAAATGTAGTCCTCCGTCAAGCCATTCTTAATTCAAGAGTTCAAGTTCAACTGACTTTAAAACAGTTAGCCTTCAAGCAGTTTATACTATACAGAGTGATCATCCTAGAACCACGGAGTGCAGGGTAAACCCGAGCACCTCCCGGGTAAAAGGTAAATCAAGTGACGCAAGGATGCAAGTAGGGTCAGCTGCAGTGTTTGAAATGAACCGAGGTGCGGCGCTTGTGTGGCACGCCAGCCTAAGACTGCCTTAGTAATGTAATGGTTTGGTACCGAGTCCTTGTTTTATTCAGAGTCTCTGGGAACAGACAGGATGGATGGAAGGGTAATCCTCTAAAAGCTAGACAACAACCTGCTCAACGAAAACAAAAGAGGAAAAAAAAATTAAAAAGAGGAAACCTCACAGCCTCGCCTCTTACTTTATGGTAACTACAGATGGAGTGAGAGGAGGATGGGGGCAAGGGATATATATACATATAGATATATATATATTTGGCACCTCCAGAAACCTTGGCATTTATCTCCACAAGAGAAAAAACAAAACAAACAAAACAAAAAACGCGTCCTTCTTCCCCAACCCCCACATTAACTTAGATAAAGGGCCCAGAGGGCATACCCAAGAAGTTGGCGGCGCCCATGGAGATGGTGCTGGTGGGCGCCGAGCTGTTCCAGTGGACCTTCTGGTGGTGGCGCAGGTTGGACTTGCTGGAGAAGCGCTTGTCACACTGCTGGCATGAGAAGGGCTTCTCCTTGGTGTGGATGCGCCGGTGACAAACGAGCTGCGTGGAGACGCGGAAAGCTTTGCCGCAGTCCGGGCACTGGTAGCGCTTAGGCTCCGTGTGGATGCGCCTATGGTTTTTGTATGCCATAAGGTTGGAGAATTCCTTCTGGCATGAGTTGCAGAAGTAGGTGCCCGCCTTGTGGCTGTTCTTGTGGTTCAACAGGGAGCTGGCGTGCCTGTAGCCGCGTCCGCACTGGTCGCAGACATGCGCCTTGCGGCCCGTTTCACTGCGGCCCTGCTGCTGGTGGTGATGCTGGTGGCCGGACGAGCGGCTGGAGCCAGGGTCGTGGTGAGAGGACATTTTGGAAACTCCGTTTGGGTCCAGTCCTTGGGCCTGCATCAACGTCAGATCAAGTCCCGAGCCCCAGCCAAGGTCGGAACTGCCAGAGTGATGCTGCTGCTGCTGATGGTGATGGTGGTGGTGGTGGTGATGATGATGTGAGGGCTTGTGGCCTCGTCCATGCTGCATTTGTAAGTGCAGGCGGAAGCTGGACTGGCTGGGAAAGCTCCGCTGGCACAGCGTACAGGCGAATTCGCGCTCCTTCTGGTGCACGCGGCGGTGGTTCTGGAGTTGGGAGGAGACGCGAAAGGCCTTGCCGCATTCAGGGCAGCGGTGCCTCCGCGTCTCTGAATGGATGCGGCGGTGATTCTTGAGGGCGAGCAGGTTGGAGTAGGTCTTGAGGCACACGGCGCAATGGTAGATACCGACTGTGTGAGTGTTTTTGTGGTTCAGGAGAGAGCTGGCGTGCCGGTAGGAACGGCCACACTGCTCACATCTGTGGAGACAAAGAAGGAAACAGAGAGCAGAGAAATAAATTTCTTTCACAGTCTCCTCTTTATACAGCTTCTTATTAGTGCCCTGGGCTAATCTGAATGTAAGTAACCTGACACTGCACATCTGACTCAATAAAGGAATGACTAGATGGAGAGGCAAGTACAGGTATATGATCTTGAATCCAGCTGCCAAACATAAACTGTCCCAACTTGGACAAGGGAACTACAGCAAAATGTGCAACATAAAAAAAAGGTACTGAATGGATTCAATAATTAAACTGCTAACAATTCACAGGAAACCTATTATTTTTGATGCTGACAAGGCAGTCCTTCTTTGGTTAAGCTGGAACTGCCACAATATACAATGTTCATGCAATTTTTGCAGCCTTTTGGACACAAACCTGGTCATGAGAATCTGAAAAGGTGAGCTTGAAAACAATATTAAAAAATTGTGATAAATGTTTACGTTGTGTTAGTACAGCATTCACAGAATGTGCGTTAGTATGTGTATCATTATGTCAGTTTAGAGAAACTATTTTTTACAACTATACTTTAAATACAATTTGTATGAAAGCATTACAAGTGAGATTTAGGGTTAATTTTGCACTTGGAGTCCCATGACAAGGTCTGCTCATCACTTAGAGGCCAAACCCAATTGTTATGCCTGGCATCACCAAATCGTCTCTGTTCGCTCAGTTAACCAGGCAGTAAATTAAAAAAAACAGGGCAGAACATCAGTGCTAAAAAGGCTAAAAGTGCTAACATTGGCAAACAACAGACATTCAATAAGACATCAATAAGGAGGGATTCAGTGAGACATCTGTCTTTACTGTAACACAAAACAAGCACATCTTACTATTTAGTACATTGTTTACCTATTAAAATCAATATTGCCTAATATTCTAGAGTATAATGCTAACTGAAAGCAAAATGGGGTAACTTATCTGGTCTCCACTAATCATACTGTCCAAACTTCAGAAAAATCCGAATTCCGGCACGCGAATGGTCCCGAGGAAGCCGGATTGGAGATCATATACCTGTAATAGACATGTAGAAACCTGTGATCTTTACTAGTTCACTTCAAGAATCACGAACAACAGACGTTAACTCACGTGAACCGGCACTCTTCTCCCTCTGCTGTGCTTGCAGTGGCGTTCGTCCTGCCCTCGTTGCCTACCTGGTTGTCCCCGCAGCGGTGCCTGGCCAGCCCAGACCGACCCTGGAAGCTCTTCCCGCAGGTGGGGCAGCCAAAGCGAGTGTGGCCCTCCTCGTGGACCCTCTGGTGGTTGCGGAGGAAGCGAGCCAGCCGGAAGGCCTTCCCGCAGGTGGAGCAGATGTGGCGCTTCTTCTGTGTGTGGATGCGCATGTGGTTGCGCAGCGCCATGTAGTTGGTGTAGGGCTTGTCGCAGTAGGAGCAGCTGAAGTTACCAGTCTTGTGCGTGTTCTTGTGGTTGAGCAGGCTACTGGCATGCTTGTATGAGCAGCCACAGAGGTCGCAGGTGAAGGGTCGTTCCTCGCGCTCGGGGGATCCAAGGTCGGCGGTGTCCATGCTCAAGGTGGAGCTGTTCAGAGAGGCCGAGGAGGAAGGGAGCTGGGCGCTGCAGTTGTGGGAGGCTAGCTCAGTTGTGGTGGAGAAACGATCCGAGCACCCGTTGCACTCATAGCTGGGAGGAGGCGGGGGTGCCATGCTGGGCCCGGGAAGATCCTTGCACAGCTGGTTGGCGGTGTGCGTTTCAAGCTGCCTCTGGTTCCTGAAGCCCCGGCCACAGTCAGCACAGGTAAACTTCTTCAGAGCGAAATGCATGCGGAGGTGGTTCTTCATGGCCAGACGGTTTGGGTAAGTGGAGTTACACACGTTGCAGTGATACTCGCCAATCTTGTGCAGATTCTTGTGGTTTGCCAGACTGCCGGCATGACGGTAAGTGCGTCCACACTGGTCGCAGGCGAAGGGGCGCCGGCCGCTTCCGTCATCCACTTGCTGAGCTCTTGCCCCAGCATACGGCTTCTTGTAGCCTTGTGGTTGGCCGTAACTGGGGGCCATTTGTGGATTCTGCATTTTAGGGTCCCCCATCCGCATGGGCTGCATCTGGGATGGCCCCCCCTCATAACGTGCACCGTTGTGTTGGTTCATGCTTTGGACTCGCTGGTCCCGGACCCCAGTCTTGGCTCTGTGCTCTTCGTGTAGACGCAGGTGATTAATCAACTGCTTCTGGATCTTGAAAGCTTTCCCACACTCCTCGCACTTATGCCTGAAAAAGAAAAACACACAAAAGCAGAAGAGATGAGAGAGCACAGTCAAAATCGTTTGAAATAAAACAAAAAACCCATCAAATTAACTGCACAACAAAAAAACAAACAATGCAGCACACAGCATGAGTACCTTACACATACAAAGATGACTACACAAAAGCTCAAATGGAACAGATGTTATGAAATACAGATTCAGTGTTTGTGTGTGTGTGTGTGTGTGTGTGTGTGTGTGTGTGTGTGTGTGTGTGTGAGAAAGAGAAAATAACTGACTAAGTGTGTTGCCCTCAACTTTTTTTAATGGGTATAAGTTGTACACATTGTTTTAACACTCACAATTTTGAATCAAATCTATTTTTTTCAGTGATGACCTGGATAATCACAAGTGGGGAACTCATAAAACATACACAGTCAAAGTATGCAAAGAGAACTATACAGTTAAAGTATAATAGGGCACATGCAATGCTGGCTAACCTCTTTAAGTCAAAATGAGTCCTCTGGTGGTTCTTGAGAGCCAGCAGGTTGTAGTAGCGTTTTTGGCAGACAAGGCAGCGGAAGACCCCAGTCTTGTGTGATTTCTTGTGGTTGAGAAGGGAGCAGGGGTGTCTGTAACCTCTACCGCACTGGTCGCACCTGTGGGGGCGGTCATCAGCCATCTGCCGGTGATCCACACCACTGCTGGTCCCAGCACCACCAGTCATCCCTTTGGCTCCATTCATGTTTTTGTTCAGGGCTCCACCTCTTGCCTTGCCTGGACACAGGTGAGTGATCAGGTGATGGCGATCTGCAAAGAACATGCCACAGTCAACGCAAATGTGGTTCCTTCCATCCATTTTGCCATTAGCATTAGAGCTGTTGCCCCCCAAGCCCTGTCCAGATCCATCCGGCCGGGGAGGTCCATGAACCAGCTGGTGATTGAGCAGGTCCTGCTTTCTGGTAAAACTCTGGCCACATATACTACAGATTTGCAGACCAGACTGACTACCTTCTTGCCGTCTCCTCCACTCTTGCTCACCTACTGGTGAGAGGGCAGAGGAAGGGCCGGCACCTTGGTTCACACCATGGCTGCGCAGGTGGCTACGAAGAGCCCGAAGGCTGGCGTAATGGTTCCCACAAACCGTGCACTGGTAGACTTCTCCATCATCATCTTTACTCTCCATTCTCTTGCCGCTTCCCTGGCTTCCTCCGTAATGCTCATGTCCGCGTCGCTGGCGGCTGCCTTCTTTGTGGTTGGCACTACCTGCTGGCAAAGAGGCACCCCCGGGACTTTGGAAGCCCATGCCGCTGATGTAACCATTGGACATGCTGCCCTGATCAGAGCACATGTGTCTCTCCGTCTGGCGATGGTTCTGTGACAGAGGGGAGTGGCCAGAGTTGCCCTGAGCCAGCGATCCATCAAATCGGTCATGGAACTCCAGTGAATCCAGGCCGCTGCTATGGCTACCATCTGGGACAAAGTGAGCTGCATCACCAAGGTTGCCAGGGAGGGAGATGGAAGTTGTGGTGCCATTCTCCTGTTCCGAGGAATGGACAAAACTCTGCTGGGAGTCAAGTCCCGTCATGGGTTCAGATGACAGCCAGTCACCTTCTGAGTTCAGACCCTGGGAGTTTGGGCGAGTTTTGTGACTTCGCAAGTGACTTTGGAGTGCTGCCAGGTGAGGATATTCCTTGCAGCAAATGGTGCACTGGTATTGTCCAGTCTGATGGCAGCGCTTGTGGTTGACCAGACTCCCGGCGTGACGATAGCTTTTCCCACACTCTTGACACTTGAATCTGCGGTCAGCATCATCAATGGACGACTCTTGCTGGGATCTGGATTCCCCACTGGGTGACGAAACAGAGGGCTGGGAGTTTGACCCCAGGCCAGCAGAATTCAGAACGGAAGGACCCTCTTGAGAATGTGTTGCTGGGTGAGGTTCGTGGGTCAGGTAATGAATTTTGAGGCTCTCCAAATCAGGATGTCCAGACCCACAGTATGCACAGGTGTAAACTGCGTTATTGACAGAAGGGCCTAGCATTTGATCGTAACGTTTGTCAGGTAAGGGAGGAAGCGGTAGAGGGTCCCCAAGAGCAGGGGTGTATGGGTTGACCGCTGGGGAACGGACAGTACTGAGATTGTGGGGCACTATCCCAGGGAAACCACGTGTCAGCCCCAGAGATGATGATGCAGCATTATGCAACAGAATGTGTTCCTGAAAGTCACTTTTACTGGGTAAAGAAACCTGGCACAGGTGGCAATAGCAGGCTGCTATGTCGTCATTTTGATGGCCAGAGTGTCGAGGTTCAGACGATGTCCCAGGCACCAGGGACCCCATGGACATTCCAGGGGGTTTAAACTTTGAATGGGTGCGCTCATGGGCGTTGAGGGCTGCCAGATTGCTGAACTGTTTGTAACAGATGGCGCACTTGTAAGTGCCTTCCTGATGAGACTTCTTGTGGTTGACCAAGCTGCCGTGGTGTCGGTAGGTCCTGTCACACTGGTCACACTTGAACGGCCTGTCCCAGGCATCTTCGGATCCCGGCGATTTTTGCTTGTCGAGGTCGTGTCCGGTCATCATTCCGCTGCTGTTCAGGTGGCCCCGGAAACCTGTGTCAGAAAGATCTTGTGCTAAACCATAATCCCTATCTTCATCAACACCATCCTCATTCTCCTCTTCAGCCTGTGCACTAGGAGACAGAGTGTGAACTCGGAGGTGGTTCTTCAGCGCTACTGCACTGGGCAGTGTTCTGGTGCACACTGGGCACTGGAACGAACCAATTTCATGGGACTTTTTGTGTGAAGCCAAGCTACTGGCATGTTTGAAAATGCGTCCACACTGTTCACATTCAAATCTGCCACTTCCCTCTTGGTGATAGTGGGCTTTCATGTGCTCCAGGAGGCTAGGTGTACTTGGGCATATCATGTCGCATTCTTTGCAAGGGAAACCCTTGGCACGATTCAAATCATGCATAGCCATGATGAGAAAATTGAAATGGAAGGGGGAAATGTCCACATAAAATGATCCTCGAACATAGAAGAAAGGGGGGGCAATGTGTGATGCTCAGCTCTCTGCTTCTGTGGTATCAGCCATTTTACCTGGGAGGCAGATATTCTCTCCAATCAGCCTTTCAAATCCACTCGGTCACAGCAGTTCAGAGAGCGTCTGGACAGAAGCAGGGCACCAGATGGGAGCTGAGGAAATACAAAAGAGAAAAAAAAAACCCATCAAAACATTATTTTTAGGGCAATGACCCATATCTACAATTAGTTACATAATAATTCATGAAAAAGCACACCCTGAAGTAAAAAAAAAAAAAAAACCGAAATAGGTAATCAACTGCAGCTCATCTGATTCATCAGTTTTGAAGGGGCTCATATGTAGTCTTCGTAATTGGGCCAACTGCTGTTCTGTAGGCTATAGTCAGAACACACCATAAACACTAAGTATCTGGGAAAAGTGTTAAAATACGTTTTTCAATTTAACAGAAACTGATCTAGCTTGGAGATGCTGCTTTATCGCAGTTTTCAGGTATTTAAACGTGTGGTGAAGAATAATTTTAGTCCAACAAAGCATTTAATTCTATGTTTAATTTAGAAACCTGCTGTTCCATTAAGTTATAACTAAAAGGCCTATAGTAAAGACAGACCGTAATTAGGTTAAAACTGAAAGATTAAGATTGTGAGAGTGGGAATGGTTAACAAAGCCTTATACCGAAATGCAAAATTCTAGATACGTGGCAAAAGCTGCCTAATAAATGCGCCTTAAAAGGTTAAGTGACTTCAAATGAACCTAAACAATAAAACGTTCAGCTTTAGACTGTAAATGTTACATTGTGTCCAAATGCACCAGAAAGCCAAACTGATGCATGAAAATCTTAAAATACATGACTTTCTAACTTGCTAAATGTCTTACTTTTTAACTTTCTCCTCAAACCCACACGCACAATCCATGTCAAATCACTGGGGTTCGACACCACGCATCACAGATCTGGAAGCTCCTACTTCAAAAGAGACAAAATAATGTCACAGTTACTGTTCTACTGCACTATGCAGAACATTACCCAAAGCTCGAGTGAGTGCAGACATTTTAACATGAGAATATCGACCGAGCTTTCGTTTGGAAACATTCAACATTTAAAATACATTGAACGGAGAATCTCTAATGGTACTGCAGGGCAGGACACACGGCTACAAATTCTTTACTGCATTCTGAACAAAAGCTGCGATTAAAAACTTTACATAATTGCCAAAGCACTTGAATGCTTGGGTAAATGATGCCCATCACTTGCCCCACCAAGCACCATGGATGTGATTCACTCCTTCAGTCCGACCGTCTAAAGCCGTTAGTTTTTTTTTTTTTTGCAAAACTGCACTCTCAAAAATTCAAGTCTCTAAAATTAAAATGTGCCCAGAGTTCTGCGAAGTAATGCCTTTAAAGAAGCACTTCTGGTTACCTAATGGACCATTTTTAAGTGAAAAATGAGAATTTCAGTTCGAAGAACTTCCATGTAATAGCGTCAGTGTAGGGAACGTTTTAACCCTCTGGAAGGTTCTGTGGAGGCACCTAAACCTCTTCCCAGATCAGAACAACTTTATATTGGGTAGAGTAAAAGTGCACAGTGTTTACGATACTGGATCTTTAAACAACCTCCAAGTGATGGAGTACCTTGGAGGTTCCTGGAACTTCTTCCAAGAATGTAGTTCTAGACGGAGGAAAATCTCAATCAGAAAACTGGTTCTTTTAAAGAACATGGTGGTTCTTCTACGACAATGCTCCAAAAGAACTCTTGGCACGTTTTAGAGCTTCTTTGTACCCAAAGCCCATGAACCCATCCTGAGCCTTCATCTGGATGAACATGATTATGGGTAACCGAACACAAAAGATGAAAACTGAACAAATAACCCTCTGAGTTTTCAGCTCCAACCAGGTGTAGATGTTAATTTGAGCAAAATGAAACACATCAGTAACAGGCAAACATAGCATGAAAACAGCGAATTATAAAACAAGCTAATATTTATTTTTAAATAATAATTTTAAATAGTTTATTTTCCCTGTTTATAGAACATCACTTAATCAAACTTAATTATTAATCACTAAATAATTTAAAAACACAAAAAGGAATGGACCAATAGGAAAGGTCCAATATTATAATGCACTAAGATCTACTTTTAAGGTACAGATGTTTTTACCTTGTCCTGTAAAGAAAAAAACTGTCTTGGAGATATGAGGTTTAGTCCAAACAGTGACAATATACATATCAGATAAACAATGAAGAAATCCAAATATATAGGTCCTGAATATCTGATGGTCTGTCGCCCCTATGTTTAGGGGGTAAAAGCCATGGTTGCCTGAATTTTAGTGGCTTCAGTAATGTATGAAAAGGACAGAATATTTGCACAGACTGACTGGACCCTAAAACAGTGGCTCAAGGTGACGCCGCCAGGAACCGCAACAGGACCTCCTGAAGCCGTTACCGCAGTCGTGGAGTTAGACAGGTTATCTGCTCTGCAGGGGGACTTGAGCAAACCATACTGTGAAACTAAGTGCCACCCTGTGGCAACTGCCACCCCAGTACTCTGGGCTCGCTGCTCCTCCTCCACTGGGGCTACTGGTTCACCTGCCTAGCTCCAAGACTGTTATGGATTAGTACAAATTGTGAACCCAGAATCTAATTAAAAGCATTTTACATAAAGTATTGATTTTAGATGCAATATCTTAATTCAAACCTTCCAAATGCATTGGTTAAGATCTCCAACCACTTTCACCCCCAAATCTGACCAATTAAAAATGATTTACTACATCATTTAATTTCATCAGACAAATGAGCAATCAACTCATCTATGAATTAAGTGTTAAAGTTTGATCTGAAGTTTCTCAAGTTTCTCAAACCATCGTCCTCGGGTCCGTGCTGCTGCCTCACCACTTTGCTGCATGAAACACCTGCGGTTCGTCAGAAAGCTCAGAAGGAAAATGGGAGATTTGTCAGCTTACACAATTGAAGCGAGAGTTGGAACAGAGGCTAAAATGTCTTGGGTGATGATAAAACCAATGTAGTTAAAAAATAAATAAATAAATAAATAAAGACAAATAAAAATATATTAAACAAAAACAGTGACCAACTGTTATATTGCACTTCTGTGTAAAAAAAACAAACAAAATATGCCTGGCCAAAAGGCTCAGCACTTAATCAGTACATATTTGCTTCTACTTTTTCATAATTATCCTTTTAATACTCGTTCATTTTTTTAAAAAAACCAAAATCATTTAATAAAAAAATGAAAAAAACCTTTTTATGCACAGATGGCATATGTCAGGGCGCATCTTTCACCACGTTTCCTCTAAATTTCGGTGTTTATGTACCCGACAGGTCCTGAAACCCAAAACCGGTCCTGGCGAACACTCGGCGTGGTTTAATCAGTGTGAAATGAGAACGACAGTGATTACAGCACTTTTTAACTTATAGATTTTTTTTAACAGAAAGGTAACACTAAACCGGACGATTTTTCAGGTGTTTGGATTTTTCAGTCTTTAAAATCATCAGCGTTTCCTTCATCGGTTGAGGTTCACCCTCATTCGAATTTCTCTCAGCCTTTTTTTTTTTTTGAAAAACCTCTCAAAGGGAGACGGTGCAGGTCAAACCTCAGGGGCTTCCGTCGCCCTCCGCAGGTCCCACTGTCCCGCCCCCCCCACCGTCCCGCACCAGCCCGCTCTGTTTATTCAGCCTGCTCTGTGTTTTTATGAATGAACTCCGGGGGTCAGAAATTAAACCTCGCCGACTCTGAAGACCGAGCAGAACCTTTTACCTCAAAATGGCTGACTGGTCAACCACCGCAGCACTGGGTCCCAGCACTGATTCCCAGTCCCTTACTGGGTCCCAGCACAGAATTAGCTACACCCCAAACACACTCCTCTTCACACTGTACCATAAAAACCACATCTGTGGGACTAAACACACATACACCAACCTGTACGATTTAAGCTCTAATGGTAACTGTGCCACAAATAGTTTAATGTTGAATAATAAGTATGAATTATTAACCCTTTTTAGGTTGATTTCTTTCCAGTGGAGGTGAATGGAACCAGACATTTCAGACACAAATCCAGCCACTTTATTCTCTATTGGCCCCCCAGTAAGTCAGGCGGCACAACCATAACTATTTGATGGAACAATTTTGTGAGATTTTAGAGGCAGATTCCATTCACCTCCACTGTGAAGAGTTCTGACAGAGTTTCTCTGGAAAGGAGCATCTCTCACCAGACCCACTCTGAACCCATTCAGTTTACATCTTACTCACTCAATTGTGGAGAAATTTTGAAACACTGTAGCTTATGGGGGAAATGATATACTGAAACGACTGTACTCAGGTGGAGGTTCTTTAAACAGGTTCTCCAGTGAACCATGCACTGAGAGGTTCCTGAAGTGTTTTTTCCGTGGCGTCACTCGAAGGGAGGGTTTGTTTGTAAGAGAGCTGATGGTCTCCACTCGTCCAGCTGTGGATCTTCATATCAGGCCGGCAGACCCAAACGCCCCTCGCCGTTCCTGCCACGACATCACCTGCCCGTCCAGCGAGCGGCGTTCGGAGTGAAGTCGGGGGGCCGTCTCGCGGCAAATGCGTGAAAACAACCCCCTCCTTGTGGACCCCGAGGCTACGCTGCCTGACCTGCAGTCTCTGTTTCCAGACCATCTGGATGTGTGAGCCTCATCAAGTCTGTCAAGATCCGTGGCGCAAAATGCCAGATGGGTCCAGCTTCGCTAAAATATTTCCACTCTCGTCCTCCGTCATCTGTTGTTTACATTCCTGCCGAAACGTTATATATGCGGCGCTGGGATGCACAGCCTCATTTCTAGGTCGTGGGACCTACGGATTCTTTCGGGGGTGCACTTCTTCTGGGGGTGCACTTCTTCGGGGGGGGGGGGCTTTCACCACCCGAGTCACCAAAACCAGTAACACCAGAAAAATTCCTCTTCATGGAAGATGGTCATTTATACAATTTTCCCCTAAACTGTTACTTATACATATACATACAAGTATGTTAAGAGTGTATATATATGTTAGTGTGTGTGTGTGTATATATATATATATATATACACACACACACGCATACGAGTCTACATATCTATACATATTGACTCATACATGTTTTTGAACCTGCTATTTTTGTGTACATGTATAAAATATAAAAATATAAGGTATGGAGTAAATACATTTAGCTATATATTTAAATATATAAGCAGGCTGTACAAGCATTCATATTGGATGGAATAACTTTGTGAGAAACTTTGAGGCAAATGTCTGGTTCCATTCACCTCCACTGTGAACAATTCTGACTTTATGTTTCTCCAGAGCAGATCAACTTTAACCAAATTCACTCCAATTACATGTTACTCCCTTGATTATTTTACCTATATATGTATCAAACTAATAGGTACATTTCTTTCACAGTACCCCCAGTATTTTATTCACTGACAAGTGACCCAAAGAGGCCACAATGTGTTTGATTTGTCCTAGAGTACATTCAGAGTCCTGAGTGTGCTTTACGGTGAGGAGAGGATGAACCGTCCTGTTGAACTGCAGTGAGCCACGCTCTGAAAAGGCACTTCAGTGTTTCACCTGCTCAGACTCCTGGAGCCCAGGTTAACTGAGCTTGTAGATCAAACTGCACTGGACTTCACATCCAGGACCAGAGTAGGGACTCCTGGAAAAGAAGACTCAGCTTCTTCTGAGGGCAAACGTTCTATTAAAGGTCAGATTTGGACAAAATAGATTGTCCAAACATCAAATTAACTCATTTTTGTTTAGTAGTCTAAAAACATTAAATACTGGAGCAAGTTCCTGATTCTACACTTATTTTTGCACGTTTTCAATTTATTCTGCTGTAAATATTCAAATATTTTAGCCCATAGTTTGCATACAATTATATTGTTTACATTTGTGTATATTTACACAATAATCAATTAAGTGACTATGGGTTACATTTCACTGCACATCCAACATGCATAACAAATGATTAATAATAAACTGAACATAATGCCTGGATATCTGTAGTCGTCATGGCGATACTCTAGTAGTGATATTGCAGAAACGTGCAATATGCAAATGAGCCTCTAATCAATCACAAGTGTTTCTGACAGGGTGACCAATCACAGCCTCAGGTGTGTTACTGGGTGTTCTGATTAATCGAGATCTTCATGAAATCCAACAAAAGCCTAATTTTAACCTTAAAGGTGATGGAGAATCGAGTGGGCGGGGCTAAACATCTGCAGTCAGAAAAAGGAGATTTAAATGTATATTTAAAAGTGTTGGCTTTGTGACATCACAAAAAAATTTGATTAGAAAACAGGTTGTTTTTTGTATCTTATGTGCCTCCGAAATCCAAGTGCGCTAAATGTAGAATTTTAGTTAATTAAAAACGTACTGCATGGAGAAAATTTACCATTTGAAACTATATTTACAGACTAGATCTTTTTAATTCCAGAAAATAGATTATGGCCCTTTAATATGTTGAAAACACCTTAATTGCTCCGTACATCAGTAACGTCTCCGAATCATCGGTTCTGTTCGGGCCGAGCAGCTGTGAAACCCCCGGAACCTCGTTAATGTGGTAAAACAGAGGAGCCGTTGTGAAAGCGGGCCGGGCTTTGGACCGGACCGAGAATGTGCAGACCCGGAGCAGCTGCGGTGTGTTTACTTTCTGCAGACTCTCCCAACACCAAACCAAACAGAGTTCGGAATGAAAGCTGAAAAACAACCCCGAACCGGCCGGCCCTGCACACACCCCTCGGCCAGGAGCGAGTCCACCCTGCGGGCGATAAACGGTGACGGTAAACCCGCTGCGGGCGTGGGGCAGCCGTGGTAAAAGGAGCTGAAACCGGGTTTATCCTGGTTCTGGAGTGACCTTGGCCTGTCTGGTGGGTCCACACCCGATACCCGAGCTGTTTTATCGGGGACAAAGCAGAGGTTCCCGACCGACCAGGCGTCCAGTCTGGGCCGGGGGATTGGCGTAAATACAAAAAAAACCCCACAAATAAACAAGCAAATAAATTAATTAATACATGAAGAAACTGTACCACGGGCGCCGCGAGGAGAATTCGGAGTGAAATCCGGATTGCGCGGGAGAGCAGGGGAGCGGAGCTAGCGGCTAACAGCCCACAGACCGGGGAAAAAAGAGCGATTTACACGCCAATAAATTCCTCAAAACTGCACTAATTCAGGAAAAAATTGGAGCCCTCGCTTCGCCTTCACCCCTGCCGCCCCAGCCAGGCCCGCGGCGGGGTTTATTCGGCCCAAGCGGCTCCGAGGGGGAGAACCCGCCAGGCTAGGCTAGGTTATGCTAAGCTAAAATGAGCTAGCGCCACCCCCGCGAAGCCGAGCGGAAAAAAAGGAAAACAGAAAACCGCGCTTATGAAAAAAACTAGAATAGCGAATTAAACACCCGAAAACACAGTAAAATACATAAAGAGTAGCGATAAAGACCGAGAGAGCAGAGAAATCGAGCGAGGCGAGTCTCCGCGCTAACCCGATTTTAGCCTAGCGCCGATAGCTTCAGAGCGACACAAAGATCAACACAAAACAGAGAAAAGAGACGCGGAGCGGGGAGAAAAATAACACACAAAAACAAGAAATATCAGAAAATAATATTAAATAACAGGGGCTGGAGGACTTACCCGGGCGGGGCCCAAACACAGACCCGGACTGAGCCGCTAAATTCAGCTTTATTATCAAAAACACACCGCAGATCACTCGCTCGCCATGATCTCTCTCCTTTCTCCCCCCTCTCTCTCACCCACTCTCTCTCTGTCTCTCCCTCACTCTCAGTATACCTCTCTCACCCACTCGCTCTCTCTGTCTCTCCCTCACTCTCAGCATACCTCTCTCACCCCTCTCTCTCCCTCACTCTCAGTATACCTCTCTCACCCCCCTCCCTCACTCGGTCTCTCTCTTTCTCACTTCCTGCAGGCTGAATGGGCTGAGCTGCAGACGCCTCGCCGCGTCACTGCGCACAATGGCCTCACACACAGTCACCAACACACTCTCTCTCACACACACACAGACAGACACACACACACACTGGTTAACACACACTAACACTCATTCACTATCTCACACACACACTCACTAACATACACACACACACACACACAAACATAGACTCACTAACACAGTCACTCTCACTAACACACTTTCACACATATACACACACTCACTAACACGTTCACTAAAACACTACACACACAAACTTACTCTCACTGACAAGACACAATCACACATGCACACACACTACACACACACAGTCACTCTCACTAACATACACAGTCACTCACAAACATACACTCACTCACACTCACTAACACACTTTCACACATATACACTCACTAACACATTCACTAAAACACTACACACACAAACACACACTCACTCTCACTGACAGACACAATCACACACGCTAACACACTTTCACACACGCACACACACATTCACTAACACACTACACACACAGTCACTCTCACTAACATACACACTCACAAACATACACTCACTCACACTCACTAACACACTTTCACACATATACACACACTCACTAACACATTCACTAAAACACTACACACAAACATACTCTCACTGACAGACACAATCACACACACACACACATTCACTAACACACTACACACACTCTCACTAACACACACACATACACTCACTAACACACAGTCACTCTCACTAATATACACAGTCACTCACACACACACAAACATACACTCACTAACACACTTTCACACATATACACACACTCACTAACACATTCACTAAAACACTACACACACAAACATACTCTCACTGACAGACACAATCACACACGCTAACACACTTTCACACACATTCACTAACACACACTACACACACACTCTCACTAACATACACACACATATACACACACAAACATACACTCACTAACACACAGTCACTCTCACTAACATACTCACTCACACACACACTCACAAACATACACTCACACTCACTAACACACTTTCACACATATACACTCACTAACACATTCACTAAAACACTACACACACAAACACACTCACTCTCACTGACAGACACAATCACACACGCTAACACACTTTCACACACATTCACTAAACACACTACACTCACTCTCACTAACAGACACTCACTAATACACACTCATTCTCACTACATGCTAACACACACACACATACACACTTACACACACAAAACACACAGTCATTATCACACGCACACACTAACACTAACATACACACTGATACATACACTCACACATACACAGACACACTCTTACACAAACTCACTCACACACACTCACAATCACACACGCTAACACATTTTCACACACACGCACACACACGCACACACACATTCACTAACACACTACACTCACTCTCACTAACAGACACTCACTAATACACACTCATTCTCACTAACATACATGCTAACACACACACACACACAAATTCACTAACACCCCCACACATACACACTAACACACACAAAACACACAGTCATTATCACACTCACACATACACTAACACTAACATACACACTGATACATACACTCACACATACACAGACACACTGATACATACACTCACACATACACAGACACACTGATACATACACTCACACATACACAGACACACTGATACA
>JBBPDC010000141.1:19916699-19927184 GCA_037974485.1 Hemigrammopetersius urotaenia | reverse complement strand
ACACACCAGCTCATACCACACACCAGCTCATACCACACACCAGTTCATACCACACACCAGTTCATACCACACACCAGCTCATACCACACACCAGCTCATACCACACACCAGTTCATACCACACACCAGTTCATACCACACACCAGTTCATACCACACACCAGTTCGCCTTCATAGAACGTTTCCTCAAACCTGTTATAAATGCAGATCACGTATTGGACCATTTAATCTGTTTTTATCTTGTTAATTTGTTTGGAAAGAAGTTCATTCTGTGATTCAAGATATTTACAAGTCTTTATTTATTGAACTTTATTTCTTATGACTTTTTACAGTGGATATAAGAAATATGTCTCCACTCGTCTCCTTTGTGATCTGAATCACAGATCGGACAGATTCTGAAAACTGGCAGCGCTGTGGTGGATGGGGTGGTGATTGGGTTCATTGGTTTGTCTGTCTTACCTGTAAATATTTGTTGAAAAACCAATAAATAATTTATAAAAAAGACAAGCAAACAAAAGGTTTGACTTGAATCAGACTTGATTTGTCAAAACTCTTGACTGAAGAGTCAGAGACTTTGACTCGAATCTCATGACTCTGAAAGTGGAAGAAAGGTAGAACCGTGTTTTTCAGCTAAATAGAGCCGGTTCCTGCTGTAGGGTCTTAGTCTGTGTGCAGAAATGAAGCTCTCATGATTCTCATTGTACTTTATATTGTTTAACAGACATAAATTCCCTCCAAACATTAATCTATAATCTTAATTAAACAGATGTGATGACAGTAGTGGCAGGAAAGACTTAAAGGGTCGAATGCCATCGCTCCCATGTTTGTCATCATTCCGATTCTGAAAGGAAGCTACTATTTTCAAGCACCATCTCATTTGCCCCGACACGCTCATCTAATGCTAGTTTCTGTTAAAACCTTTGCTGTATTAGTTAGTGGAAAGCTGAATTGGAGCCATGAAAACATTTTGAGCTCAAGCTACTGATGACAGATGTTCAGGTCAGGGTAGTGGTTCAAGATCCTGGGTTCAGTCAGAAGGTTCTGGGTTCAGAGAAAAGTTCCTAGATGTGTGTGTGTGTGTGTGTGCGCCAGTAAGTGTGTATGTTCTCGCAATGTCTGGCGCTCCGGTTTCCTCCCACAGTTCAAAGACCTGAACGTCAGGTGGACTGGAGATGATAAACAGACGGTTGGAGTGTGTGTGTGTGTGTGTGTGTGATGGATGTTTGACCTGTCCGGCTGTGTCCCCACCTTTCCTCCAGTGAGAGACTCCACCCCCACACAGGTTACCTTGTAACCTTCTCTGGAATGGCTTCAGTTAACAGACCTAAAGTTAATGAGTTCTCCTTCACCGGCTCGTTAGTTGCCTCGTTAACCTTCTGGCCTGTAGGTCGCCACGCTCCTCGGTTCCTTCCGACGGACCTTCTGACGGAGAGCATAGAGAGACAGAGGACAGCAGGAAAGACCCGGACGGCTCTTTTACACTGAACAATCCTTTTTCTTTATTCATTTTTTTCATTTCATAATGTCTGTTTGGACGGGGTTTTTGTTTTTTTGTTTTTTTAGTTTTTTTTTTTTTAATTTCAACTTAAAATTTTGACACACTTATAAAAGACAGCATCTGCATAGAGTTGTCATCTTAAAGATCCATGGAGAGATGGGAGAGAGAGATAGAGAGAGGGAGAGAGAGGGGGCAGAAGAAGATAGCGCAGGGGTTTGGGGGGGGAATACTGGCACGTCACACTAACTAAACAGAACAGCAAACAGCAGTACGAGAGAGAGAGAGAGAGAGAGAGAGAGAGAGGGAGGGAGGGAGGAGGAGGAACAGATAGGTTTCGTTTCTCTCTTTTTTTAACGATACAGTACGCACACATACACGCACACACGGGAAAAAAAGGGACACGAGTTGCAATTCCAGTCAAAGTTGCAGCAATCGATTCAACTCCTTAAAAACCTCCTTAAAACTCCCTTAAACCTCCTTAGGACTTGCTTGAACTTCTAAGAACTTCTTAGAAATCCTTAGAACTCCCTCAAAACTCCTTTAAAAGTCGTTGGATCCTCTTTAGATCTCCCTTCAGCCTCCTTGCTGTTGATCTAACTGTTTTTTCTGCCCTGTGGTCCCCCTCATCCTGATGGGAGTAAAAGACTGCAGGTGGCGCCGTGGTGCTCGGAGCGCGAGGTCTCCCCCCGGCCCCCCGCTCTCGGATCTCTGCGTGGATTTGGAAAGCCCTTTGCTTAGTATTGCACAGGTTTGTTTGTTTTTATTTTTGTAAATAAAACTCCCAAATGCCTTTCATTTTCTTTTTCTCCCGTGACCTCAGCCTTGACCTTTTATGAATACAGAGGGCCGTCCCAGGCCCTCCTGAAACAAACTCTCAATCCGCTGCAGCCGGCTTTCCGGCGATCCGCCATTCCGGTGCGTAAGAGCGAGCGAGCCTCTGGCCGGCCGGCGCCACCGCAGTGTTTTTCAGCAGAGGGCGGTAAAGATGGAGGGAAGCACGTCTCTCAGACTTTCTCTGAGCATCGGTTAAAACAAACTGTTTATTTTATTGTTATTATTATTCATTCTATTTATTTACTTGTTTTTCACGCCGAAGAGTCCGGAATCTGCTGCAGAAAGCACGGAAAACAAAAAGCTATCAAAGACGAGAGGGGTCGGGGGGTCAGGGCAAAGAAATTGATCAACCTTTACAACTTTGGCAGGAACCGTTTAAGTAGATTTATACATAGACATGCAAGTCATTTTTTTTTCTTCTTCCTCTCTTTAAATTATTTACAATAATTACAAGACACAAAGATCCAGTTCAGTTCGACTAAATTGTGAGCATTCAATATTCAATATTACTACTAGTATTTTTGATATAACACAATTTCCTCTGATTTCCATAAACTGCTGCAATTAATTTCGGGGGTGGGGGGGTGGGGGGGCTTCTCACAACCGTCCCTCAGCCGTACGCTAACACTGGAACATATGAACACTGTTGGAAAGCGAAACGGCGACCAATCCAGAGGGGTATTCAGGTCCAGGTGTAAAGAAATCCAGTCCAGGATTTGGTTCCAACCAACTGGCTTCTCCTGCAGCTCCTGAGGCCCCAGGCGGCTGGAACTAAATCCTGGACTGAATGTCTGCCCCGTGGACCTGAACTGCCCATCTCTGGTCACAAATAAATCCATGAGACAAAAAGATAATAATGATAAAAGATAAGAGCAGTCTGAGGTTGTTGAGAGCTGTGTAGGTGAAAGGCCTGGCGTGAGGTTTACGTTAACGTAAAAAAAATCACCAGAATGTAATTTCTTTTCTTTTTCTATTCTGTTTTTGGGGGCGGAAACTGCCTGCCGGGGGGCGGCAAAGCTCCGGACAACCTCAGACTGAATTACACAGAAAAGGTCGCGCGGGTCAACCGGTTATAAAATGCTCTCTCTAAGAGCATCAGGCCAGTGATGAACAAATAAATAAATAAACGAATAAATAAAATTAATACAGAAAAAATTAATGAGTCAATAATAAAACACAGAAGAGTACATACATACAGAGTGAGAAATCTTTCATCCAGGTCAGCGCCCCTTTTTTTAAAAGTTAATTTATGTGTTACATATGTAGCACAGAGAAAGTAACACGAGTTGAACGTGGCTTAGCGCCACCATGTGGGCAAAATAACACGAATGAACATTAAAATAAATAAAAACCAGAATAAAGCGTGTATGATCGCAGCTCGTGACTGAAGAACGTGTGGAGGGCGAGAAAAATATAACAAGGCCCGCTGGTTGCCATGGTGACTGGGTTAACGAGGGTCGAGTGCAGTTTTAGATCTGCTGGATTTTTTTCTCACACAGCTTTCCTCCAGACTCCGCCCACAGAGCCGCTCGCTTTGGCTTTTCACTTTTATTACTTTTTTTTAAATGTTTAAACTCATTTTTCATCATGTTATCAACACCAAACTGGAACACACACACACACACACACACACACACACACACACACACACACACACACACACACACACAAAAGCCCTCACATGCCTGTTTTGGGGTGTTGCCCGATCACACACACACACACACACACACACACACACACACACAATCGTGCACTCAAATATGCCCATGCTCACATACACGCACGCACACACACATGCACAAACAACTTTAGTATGGGGGGGCGCGCGCACACACACACACACACACACACACACACACACACACTAAATACACCACTAGCACGATGAGCAAGAACACACACACAACCTGGGGGTGTGAAGTAAGCTAATTAAGGTAATTAAGTCGCTAGGAAGTTAATAATCAACCCTTCAAGCCCCGCCCACTGCCGACCTGCCGAAACAGGACGAAAGAAAGAAAGAAAGAAACAGACGAAGGAGTGAACGGGACGGATGAGTGTGTGGAAGATTTTTTTCTTTCATAAAGTGCACACGATGTTGAGCAGAAAAGTCACCATGCAAGTTCTGCTGAAGCCCACACTGCTGCATGCCTGACCGGGAAAACGACAACGACGACACACACACACACACACACACACACACCAACACACACCAACCCCACTGAGCGCCTCGACACCAAATACACGGACAAGCTTCCAAAAAAAAGGAGGAGAAGAAAAGCATGCTGGCCATCGCTGGAATGGTCTAGAGGGCATAAACAGTCCAGGCCCTCTGGGGAGATAACCGCGCCCTGACATGGCGCACCGGCGCCTCCTGCGGGACGGGCGGACCTGTTTCGAAGGGAGGACTTCTGCTGTGGGTTCTGCGAGGGCGCCGGAGAGAACTGGGGTCTCTGTCTCCTCCGTCTGGACACTTCCGTTAACTGGAGAGCTTCCTACGTCTCCCAAATGTAGGATTTTGGTTTCGGAACTCTAAGCCCTTGCATAAAAGACGACACTAGCCGGAAAATAAACATCCTGCCGTAAAACTCAAATCACTTTTTTATAATAAGTACAACGGAAATTTTGCTTATCTCCGATTTGCTCCGAAAGATCGCCCTAATTGTCCCTTATCCCAATTGTCCCTTATTCCCAACAGAAAGCCTCTTTCGTCTGAAAGTAGCACCAAAATAATTCCAGACAGCGAGTGTCCTCAGGCAGGGAGGTGCAGAACTGTGAAGTCTGTCCTCAGAAGCGCAGCCCGGTTGCATTAAACCTTCTATAAGCTCTCCAAATAAAAATAAAGACCTCTACGTGCTTAAATACATCTATAGGTATATTTATATATATTTCTTCATAAATGTGTAGCTATTTCTCTAAGGGAACCAAAGGAAAGACTATTGGAAGGACGAGTCACCGAACACTGACAGGTGTCGGGCCGGAGCCGTCGCTTCAACCTTTTTTTTTTTCTTTTTTATGAACGTCATTAGATCATTTTGACGTTGTCCCAGGATGTCCCCGGGTATCCTGTCTCTACTCCTTTTGGATCGTCTCTCTTCGTCTATCAAAACTGCATAGTTCAAGGGTTTGCACACTGTGGCGCCTATCCGGTCTGGCCCGGCGAGACTGGTGCCGACCCGTAACCCCGAGCGACCGCAGGTGCTGCTAAATGACTGATTATCCGAGGATGTGTGCTTGAGGTTGATTTTATTCATTTATTTATTTTTGGTCTTCCAGAATGAGACAGAGGTCCAGTCCACGAGGCCGGTGGTGCTTATCTGTATTAAATATATTTATATTTTTATATATATGTTCATATATAAGATTTATAAGATCTGTCTGCCTACTGCAAATGCTAAAAGTCCGTCTGTCTGAAAGCAGCCCCTCAGAACTCGAAGTCCCTCCCATCGAAACCCGACAACCGGCCAGCAGGCAAAGGGCACCAAGCGCAGTATTAAAACCGTTAAAACCGTTAAATCCATGCTCTACAGAAGCGCAGTCGCTGGCACTGTCCTGGAGACCCCCCAAAAAATGAAAGAAACACTCAAAAAAAACAAGAGGAAAAGAAAACATATTCCTTTACAGGTAGGAACCCATGTGCTGTTTCTTCTTCATCAATACATTTACATGTACAATTTTGTAAATAGAGTGTTTATTGTTTATTGGAACCCTCTCTTTTCGTATATGTTTTAATCAGCTATTAATGTAACATCTGGGTTTTTGTTTTCTTTTGTTTTTTTTTTTTTTGCGTTTTTGTTTTTTTTTATCTTTGATTTTTCGACCCAAACCAAAACCCCTTTAAAGAGGAGTTTCCTTATCTCGTATTTGTGGATATATTACTCTCTAATATGCTTCTCGTGGCCTTCGTCCGTCTGCAGGAGAGTCTAGAAGCCCAGGGTTCCTCCGATAGTGGACGCCAAGATCACTCCCAGGATTACGCAGCAGATGATGATCATGATCTTCTTCTGCAAGGAGCCGAAGAGAAAACACAGAAATACACTGTTTGTAACCGGCCTGAAAGTGTTTGGAAGCACCGGACAGCTTTATTTTACCCTGTATGAGTGTTTAACGAGTGATGACCCAACCACCTCTGCCCACCATATCTCTGACTCTGTGTCTTGCCTCGGACTCAACTGTTCCTGTTTTTGTCTTGAATTCAGACTCGGTCTTGGACATGACGCTTACTGGACTCCGCCTTGTCTCAGATTCCTCCCTTTCTGGTTGAGGTCTTGTCTGGGACACAGCCCCACCCATGACTCAGCTGTCTTTAGCTTTGGTCTCGTCTTGGATTCCACTCTTTCCAGAATTGGCCTTTGTCTGGGACTTGACTGAGCTTTTCTGACTCTATTGTCTGTGGACTTGGTCTTGTTTTGGACTTGAACTCTGCCTTGTCTGGGACTCAAAGCTTTTAATTCAACCTTCTCTCTGACTCAACCCTCTCCAAAACCTGACTCCTCTGTTTCTAGACTTGGTTTTGTCTTGGATTCAACCCTTCGTAGCCGTGGCCCTGAACCTTATTGAGCTCAGCCGTGTACAGGTTCCATCCTTTCTAGACACGGTCTGGGATGTGATCTTGTCTGGGACACAGTCTGCCTATGACTCAGACCAATTTCCAACTTGACCTTGTCTGGACTCTGCCTTGTCTCTGACTCAACCCTATCAGGACTCTATCTTCTCTATGACTTCGGCCTTGTCTAGGACTAGTCTTTCTCAGGACTCTGCCTTGTCTCTGACTCAGCCCTCACCTGACTCTGCCTTGTCTAGGACTTGTTTTTCTATGGATTCGTCCTTGTCTCTGACTTGGCCCTCTCTAGACTCTGCCTTCTCAATGACTTCGGACATGTCTAGGACTAGTCTTTCTCTGGACTCTGCCTTGTCTCTGACTTGGTCTTGTCTGGGACCCAACCCTTTCCGCACTGTATCTTTTCTGGAACTCCATTGTCTCTGAATGTCTCGTCTCTGAATCTGCTGCTTCTGGACTTGTCTTTGTTCAGCCATTCTAAAACACGGCCTTGTCTAGGACTCTCTGGATGTCTCTGACTCCCCCTACCTGGACTCTGCCTTGTCTTTGACTTGACCATCTCTGGGTTCAGCCTTGACTCTCACTCCGTCCCCTCTGAACTCCGCCTTGTCTGGCACTCAAACCTTTCTGGGCTCGACCTTCTCTTTGACTCAACCCTCTGTGGAGCCAACCTCGTCTTTGATTCGAACCTGGACTCGACTCCCAGACTGTGCCTGTCTGGCCTATAACAAACTTTACATGCTGATAAGTATGTGTGTTTGTTCTATATGTGCTTTATAAAGGAATGTGTGTGTGTGTGTGTGTGTGTGTGTGTTTTTTTACCTTGCGTGCTTGGCTCTGGTATTTGACGGCCTTCTTGGTGTCAGACACTGCTCTTTCTACGTAGTCTACTGAGTGTTCCACGTTGTACTCAATTCTGTCGATCATCTCACCCTAGACACAGACAGGGACACGTTTTAACGCACACTCTTCTTTCTATCCTTTTTTCGCATAAAACTGAGATGCTTCCAAAAAGTATGCAAGTATAGCGACCCACACCACACACATCTATCTTTTATTAAACAAACACAAAAGCTGCATCTCCTTATTTCCTGGAGGCGTCAGCAGCCCGAGCGCAGGGCTGGTCGCAGCAGACTGCGGGAAGTTTCTGTTCTTGTTTGTGTCCCCGAGCGATAAAAGAGGAAATGTTCGTTCAGACTGTGCCTGTAAAAGACCCTGCTGAGCTCCGCACTCCTCTAAATTCTCCAATTTTGGGTAGAGACTTCAGTCTCATAAAAGTCACACGGACACTGGAGAGGACTCTGTGACTGTAAAGTAAATATATTTTCTTTGTTCTTTATTTAGATTGCTGTAGGTTTCTAGGTTCTAGATCCATGCCACAATCACAACCAGCACATTAGAACAAAATATTACACAAATGAATACTGTAACAAAAACAAAATCATATGATTACTTGACAGATGTAGCACTAAACAATCATAACCTACCATGAAAACCTAAACTGCCATGGATCTAACAAAACAGAGTAAGAACAATCTGAAGTCCAGAAACTGTAGCAATTGTAACAACATCCATGCATTTCAATAGTGGCCACTTTACACTTTACTCTTTTTGCACTGCCGAGTTTCAAACCGCCACGGAAAGCAACATAGCACAAGAACGATGCGTCTGCAGCTTCATAAAATGGATTGTCATGGTTGAGCAGCCGGATACAAGCCGAACGTCATCATAGGCCACGGCAAGTACTGCCTGGAGAAAAAGCTCACTACCGCTGGACTCTGAATCAGCGGAAACGTGTTTTCTGGAGAACGGAATCTCACTTAACCATCTGGCAGATGGATGAATCTGAATTGGAGGAACCATCTTACAGATTTTATAACTACTATAGTTCACTACCAGATGGTCCACCACATTATAGACAACTACTGAACAGTCCTACTAGATATTACAGAAGTAATGTGTCCGGAGCATTCAGTCGGATGAGTTGCTAAAATGTGTTTGTAGGCTCACAGTCCTGTGCAAAAGTCTCCATCCACCCATCATTTCTTCATATTTTTATTCCAAAGATCCAGACTTTCTTGTATGTTATTGTATTCTTGAGGAACAGTTCTCCAGGCTTCCTGAAGGAACTTCAGAGCCTCTCATTTTCAGTCCAGTCCCTGAACCTGAGCAGTTTCAGAGGAATGTTTCTGTTGGTTAAGACACACAGTGACCTACGTCTGAATCATTCAAGCAGAACAAAGAGCCTCTAACTGAAGTCCTGAACCAGTGAAGAACCAGGAGCAGATGAGTTTGTTCTTTGCAAGAATTCTGCTCGGCTCCCACTGGCTGTGTCCGTATGCCCACACAGCCTGGATAGCAGGGGTGCCAGACTGCGGCCACACAGTGTAACAAAGGGAATCTCAGAAGTTCAGGATGCTGTAGGGTCAGGAAACCCCTCCTGAGCTCAAACAGTCCTGATCACCATGACGGAACGGCCCCCAGGTCCCTCAGGCCCAGAACACAGGTTCTCAGCGTTCTCCAGGAAACAACAAAACAGCTCAGACGCTCGGCTGGTCTGTGGGAGATCGCTAGGAATCTCTCTAATGTTCTGGTTAGTGGTCCATCTTTATCTGGAACATCCCAAAGTCATACACCAACTTAGGGATTATAGGGATCATAATATGGTGGAAAATGATGGTGTTTGATAGATCATGTTAAGGTTTAGTGGAAGATATTAGTGTGTAGTGGAGATAGATGGTGAAGAATTATGGTGTTTACTGGAGCTTGGAGGTGTTTGGGGGAGAAGGTTGGATCAGCCTGGTCTGCAGTTTAACCCTCCTTCCAGTACCTCGTTCTGAAAGGAACTCATTTGCCTTTTGCTGCTCTTACCTGGCTCTCCACCAGCATGGCCATGTCCACAAACATGTCGTGCAGCTCGCGGATGCTGTTCTCCAGCTTGATGATCTCAGTGTGTCGGGTCTCGATCTCGTTTAGGGCCTGCTTGGTCATCTGGGAGTCCATTTTGATCTGCAGCGTGATGGAGAGGCCATTTGGAGAACCAAAAACAGAGAACCAGTAAAAACATGTCGCCGACAACAACAGCAGAAAACTTTTTTCAAAAATGTCTGTGCTTTAAAATGTGAAAGTTTTTAGCTAATCTCAAAAAGGCCAGTTGTGCATTTATAATGAAATGTTGTAGGCTGAAGTTCGGAGAAGAACCGCGGTGGTTTCACTCACATCATCAGTGAAGACGGCGAGCTTGCCGCTCTCCAGCATGTCCTCCAGCTCCTCGTTGGTGGTTGTTCTTCCGGCTGATCAAAGTAGATCAGAAATGTAGTGTTTATTACACACACACACACACACACACACACACACATAGAACAGAAATATGTTTAATGTTTTTCACAGATATGGTGTTCCCACACAAAGTCGCGGTTCAGAGTTCACAGCATCAATTGTTGGCGGATTTTTTCATAGAACCTAACTAATAATTTCATGTTTGTCTGCTTGCACCATGCGCTGCATGAATTACAATCTGTATTTACATTCTAGCACTGCGGGAGACAGCAGTTCAGTGTAAACTGTACAGTACAGTCTATACAGGAGTAACATCAC
>JBBPDC010000141.1:19881405-19892211 GCA_037974485.1 Hemigrammopetersius urotaenia | reverse complement strand
ATCATGCAGCATAGAACTAGCTTCATCACAAACACTGTACCTGCAGGAGACACTACACACAGATCTGAGATCAGCATGAAGAACACTACAGAACACACAGACACTCATACAGGAGGATTCTGACCTGCTGACTCGTGATATTAACGAGATGGTCCAAGGTGCTTTTAAAAGGCCTGTACTCTGCATTTTCCTCCTGTTTCATGTTTTGAATTTGTTGCTGCGTCTTTAAAACTGATATATGTAAAGAAGCTCTTTTCTGATTGGTTGCCCTGTGTTGCAGCAGCATGAAGCTGAAACCCTCCTTAGAACTTCTGCATGAATGGGTGGAGCTGAACTCCTGTAGGCTGAATAAGGAGATGTATGTAAATATGTTGATTTTGTGACATCACAAAAACTGGGACTTGAAAAGCTGTTTTTGTAGCTTATTTTCTGTATGGATGAGGGAGTAAATGTGCAGCTCCTTATGTGAATTACAATTAAAATTGTCCAACAAAATTAATTTATCATTAAGGTCAGTTTCTATACTTTTCTCCTGAGCTTTTACGTGGCTCGATGAAGATAGGGCTGATTGATCATCTTGATCATCAATGACTGATCAATAATATTGCAATGCAGTTTTTGTTCTGCATTTTAGGCACCAAATACAAAAATATTAAAAACATTTTTTACCTTAAAATAGCATATTTTATGGTAAAACCCCCAAATCCCCCATTAAAACACAAAAGGAATGATCACTGTTCCAGAATTCCAATCTGGAGAGGGGGTGAGGGTGGATAAGCCTTAAATAGAGCGAAAACTCTACTTGGAACATCAGGAACTGCAGAAGCACAATTTCCTCCCCAATGTATGGCCAGAACAAGGCGATTTGGGTAAAAATCCATCCCAGTTCTTTGTTCCAGCACACCATCTGTGTTCTCCTGCTGGGTCCAATCAGAAGCTGCGGAATCCAGGCAGTTCCTGAGTTGGATTTTTACTCTCTGGATCTAAACCTCCCACCTCTGCTTTATTACCAGGGAGCTTCAAGACTTCAGGTCTGCGTCTTGTTCTCCAAAAGCTCCTTCTGCAGTAGAACCAAAGGGTTTCAGACACAAATCAAATCTCCAGGAGCCGTGAATCAGGAACGGCCCAGATGTTCACCAGCCGAGTTCATCCCTAAAGGGAACCCAGTCTGTCACAGTTCTGCTCAGTGGTGGCACCTCGGCTGGATTAGCAGAACACCTGCATCCTCTAGCACAGGGGTGTCCAGCTCTGGTCCTGGAGGGCCGGTGTCCAGCACAGTTTGTTGGTTCTTCTCAAACACATTCATTAAACCTGACAATTAACTGGGAGGAGAACCCTGAGTTTCCCTCCAGCCCTCCTGGACTGGAGCTAGACCCCCTGCTCTAGCAGAATATTTGTATCTGTTTTCTCTTAGAACATCTGCAATCTTTAGCAAAACATCTGCACACTTCAGCAGAATATCTGCACACTTCAACAGAACATCTGAGCACCTGCACACTTCAGCAGAACATCTGCACACTTCAACAGAACATCTGCACACTTCAGCAGAACATCTGCACACTTAAACAGAACATCTGCACACTTCAGCAGAACATCTGAGCACCTGCACATTTCAGCAGAACATCTGCACACTTCAGCAGAACATCTGAGCACCTGCACACTTCAGCAGAACATCTGCACACTTAAACAGAACATCTGCACACTTAAACAGAACATCTGCACACTTAAACAGAACATCTGCACACTTCAACAGAACATCTGCACACTTTAACAAAACATCTGCACACTTTAACAGAACATCTACAGTACACACTTCAACAGAACACCTATACACTTCAACAGAACATTTGAACACCTGCGCACTTTAACAGAACATCTGAGCACCTGCACATTTCAACAGAACATCTGCACACTTTAACAGAGCACCTGCACACTTCAACAGAACACCTGAGCACCTGCACACTTAAACAGAACATCTGAGCACCTGCACACTTCAGCAGAACACCTGAGCACCTGCACACTTCAACAGAACATCTGAGCACCTGCACACTTCAGCAGAACACCTGAGCACCTGCACACTTTAGAACATCTGCATTCTGCATCGGAACATCTGCATGTTTTAGAACAGCTGCATGATTTAACAAACATCTGTTTTCCATAGCAGAGCAACGTCTGGGTGCTTCAGTAGAACCTATGCAGACTTTTATAAAACATCTGGAATGTTTGGCAATTGTCTACAATCTGTCACAGAACATTTAAATTTAAAATAGAACATTCTTTAGCAGATCACGTCCAATCCGCATAATTTAGAAGAACGTTTGCATTCTTTAACAGAACATTTGCATTCCAGGGTAGAACATCTGCCTTCTTTAACAGATGTGCTTTAGATGAATGTCTGCATTCTGCAGCAGAACATCTGTATGTTCTATTAGAATATCTGCATGCCCTAACTTAACATGCCTTAACAGAACTGCTTCTGTAGCAGAGCATCTGCATGCTTTAACATCTGCTTTCAACGTCTGCAGACTTTCACAGAACATCTGTATTCCTCAGCAAATGATCTCCATGCTTTAGCAGAACCGGGCCATTGGGTCAGGTGGTTCTATGCCAGCGAGTATTGTGTTCTAGACAACCAAGCTGAGCTTTTCTTCTCTCCAGCTCCTCCACAGAATGAAAAAAACCCAGAAACCCACATTTTTGTGTCGGAAGTAGGTTATATTTTCACGACGGAAGTAGTGCAGAGAGAGAGAGAGAGAGAGAGAGAGAGAGAGAGAGAGAGAGAGAGAGGAAGAAGAAGAGAGGAGGGATAGAGAGTGAGTGCGAGAAAGAGAGAGAATAAGGAGAGAGGGATCGAGAAAAAGGAGGGAGAGAAAGAGTAGAATAAGAAAGGAGGGAAAGAAAGAGAGCGAGAGAGAGAGAGGAGGAGGAGGAGGGAGAGCGAGAGTCTGGTGGAGGAGGAGGAGGAGGAGGAGGAGGAGGACGTGGCGCTCCAGATTGCAGGAGACCGGAGGGCCAGCAGAAACCCACCATGATCACAGTCTGGAGACCCTGCAGGTAAAACACACTCACACACACACCTCTGTCTGCAGCTCTCGCGCCACCTTACTGGTTATTTGCATTGTGTTGTTTCTGTCAAGCGGTGCAAATGTGTGTGTGCGCATGGCCCGGTGAGTGTGTGTATGCATGTGTGTTTGCGTGTGTTTGTGTGTGTGTGTGTGTGTGTGTGTGTGTATGTGCAGCTCTCTGGGTTGAGGTTGGAGTGTGTTGGGTTCTGTGTTCTGCAGGAGCGGGTGAAGCGCGAGACTCCCGAACTTCAGCCCAGCAGCACTGCTAATGCTAATGCTAGCGCCGTTAGCCACAAACAAGATGGCCACTGGGCTCAGACTGAGGCCGCCTTTTGTGGACTGTCTCTCTCTCTCTCTCTCTCTCTCACACACACAATCTCTCTCTTTTTCACGCACGCACACAGACACTTTCTCTCACACATTCCAATATCGGCCCCCGAAAACGCCGAGCGGCCGGCTAGCCGCGGAGCTAACGGTGAAGGGGGGTATTGTGTGTGTGTGTGTGTGTGTGTGTGTGTTGCGTGGCCTGTCGATGTGTGTCCCCCCAAAACAGCACAAAAACACACTGGTGTAATTTTAAAAAGACAAAAAAGCGACCGAATTAGCACTAGCCGCTAAAGCCTCCCCCCTCAATAACACACACACACACACACACACACACACACACACACACGGTTCACCATCTCACACATCTGGACTCGCTTCACACTCCGAACTGCAGCGGTTAATAACGCCAGCTACAGTCTAACACCCTTAAAAATAACCAAAATTTCACAGGTTAACAATTACAATGTGCCTCAGGAACAGGCCTGAGTTTTTTGGCCGTTTTGCAGATAAATACGCCATCTCAGAATCACTTAAAAGTATTTTATGAACTAAAGCTCAAATATATCAGAAGCTGTGGTTGCAGCTCTTGTTGATTTGGCATCAGTGGGCCTCTAACTGAAGAGTGAGAATTGTTTTAGGTAGAATTAAATGGTCCACATAGTGACCATCATCGTTTACTCAGTGACCATTACTGCCCTTAAAAAACCTGTCTTGCCGTTTAGTTTACACATTTTATACGTTAAAGAAAGACTGCTGAGTTCTTCATAGACTGAATGCGTAAATATTCAGTTATTCTTAGGGAAAGACCTTATTATCATCTTATTATCATCTTATTATGGTCTTATTGGTGCTTTGCAGTGTCACTGAAGTATGTGTTACATAACTATTTTGACAGTGCAGGTATGTGTGTATGTCCTAAGCATTATGGCGAATGTTAATGGATTGTTATTTGTCAGCAAATGCAAGAAAAACAATACAAATATGATGGGTGATGTGGTGAAAAGACAACATAATAAATATAACAGTGCTTTGAGAGATTTACGCAATGTACACAATATGCATCAGTATTTAGAGGTTTGATCAGTTGGAAAAGTCACATTTAAAAGACATTTTAACTGGTAACTGCTGAGATGCTCTTTGCTTACTGTGTTTCTGCTTTGCTTATGTTCCCCAACTCAGGTGCCACAGGGAAGAGTGCTTCTCCTAACGCAAGGAAGAAGCAGCCTTGGCAGTCCTTGGCATTAGTGTGGCACTCCTGTTAGGAGTCTGACCTCCATCCCTGTGTAAGTTAGCTCATCTCTCTCAGAACGGGACCTTTCGTTGGCGGGTGGACTCGACCCCACCAGCATGGCCGAGCTAGAGACGGAGTGCATCGCCTTAGGACTAAACGCTCTGGGGTCTGAGTGCGACACACCGCCTCTTGACCCTCTGCATCCGGAGTGCAGCCCACCGACCCTCACTATGCTATCGTCCTCGGGCTGTAGCACGCCCACCCTCAGCACACTGACCTCCGAGATCGCCGAGCCCATGGCCATGCTGCCGTGCGTCAAGAGCGAGCCGGATCTGGACCCCATCCGCACTGTGGACCTGTCGGAAATCCAGCCGCTCAGCACGGCCGAGCTGGGCTCCGAGCAGATCAAGATGGAGATCAGCGGCCTAGACTACATCAAGTCTGAACACCACAGCGACCTACATTCCTTCCACAGCACGGAGCTGGACTCCTACAAGTCACATTACGAACCAAGCCTGGTGTTTGACTACATTACCCACGTCTCCGACAGCCTTGAGTACATCAAATCGGAGCAGCACGCTGACCTGCAGTGTTACTACGCCACGGAGCTGGGGTCCCTCAAACCCGAGTACGAACCCAACCTCATGTCCAGCCACCTAAAGTCGGAGATGAATGGCCTCGAATCCATCCACATGGCGGAGCTGCGAACCGAGCTCAACAAGCTCCGGCCCGACGCCATCATCGACAGCATGGGCAAACTGGACTCAGAGTTCTCAGCGGGCCACCTGTACGAGCTGCAGTCCGCTCAGGTGGGCAAAGGCCCGAACGCACAGACACAAACCAGCACAAAAACCCACGGCACGAGTCAGCGCAAACCTCGCAACCTCACGGGAGAGAAACCGTTCTCCTGCACACAGTGCGGGAAGAACTTCAGCACTCTGGGTAACCTGAAGACACACCAGCGCATTCACACCGGAGAGAGGCCTTACACCTGCTCCCAGTGCGGCAAGAGCTTCGGGCAGGCGGGCAACCTGAAGAGGCACCAGCTCATCCACACGGGGCAGAAACCCTACACCTGCGCCCACTGCCCCAAGGGTTTCACCAAAGCAGACGACCTGCGCTCGCACCAGAGGCTGCACACAGGTGAGAAGCCCTTCACCTGCACGGAGTGCGGGAAGAGCTTTTGCCAGTCGAAGGAACTCAAAGCCCACCAGCTAAGCCACACTGGAGAGAGGCCTTTCTGCTGCTCACACTGCGGCAAGACCTTCACCAAGGAGATGAGTTTCCGCAACCACCAGCAAATCCATACAGGTGAGAAACCGTTCAGCTGCTCGCAGTGCGGCAAAAGTTTCAGCAATTCAGGGGTCCTCAAAACGCACGAGAAGATTCACTCTGGGGAAAGACCTTTCGGCTGCACACAGTGCGGCAAGAGCTTTGGTCGCTTGGGACATCTAAAAGCACACCAGCAGATCCATACAGGGGAGCGGCCGTACGCGTGCCAGCAGTGCGGGAAGAACTTCAGTCAGTCGGGGCACCTCAAAGCACACGAGCAGATTCATAAAAGAGAGCGGCCCGACCTCAGCAGTGGCAGCAGTCGCAGTAACGACAGTAGCTAAACACCTCTTAACCTCTCAAAGTATTACTCTTTTGCTTTTGTTTTTTTGTTTTTTAATAAAATCTACAGTATATATAAATATATATATATAAATATATATGTTTCCATATGTTTCATACCTTTTATGTCCTTTTTGCAATCTTTTTTTTTTTTTTATCCATTTGTGACTGATTTGCTCTTATGCAAGTGTCTTTCTGTTCGGGGGATCAGTGACGTCGCGTAGAAAGCTCTGTTTCTCGTCTGATCTGTGTTGTAGTGAGTGCCATCCTTGTTTCTTTCCTCCAGAAAAATACTCACTGTGTACACATTTATTGATAACATGTAATTCCTAAACCATGTACTTCAATGAATTATTAAAAAAACTAATGTAAAAACATGACCGCTATCTTCTTTTTTTTATTGGTTTCTAACTTTTTCCTTTCCTTTTTTTTTCTTGCCGTTGTTAGACATTTGTGTCGTGAGCTTTTACTCATAAGTATCTCTTAGTTTTGGAATTCCATGGAGACGAGGATGGTGTGTAAATAGATTTATGTTGTAATACAGTTGAATTTTGCACTGTACCCACTCCCTCATCCACCACTGCAGCAGCGAACTGCCCAGAACACTTTATATTTTTCTGCTTTGATTAAGCCCATATAAGTGCTTCCTGATGGACCCCCCTGACGTTCTGTGATGTGGTGTAATAAATACAGCATAGTTGCTGAGTGCTTGAGTGCTCCTTAATAAGGATATATGTTTTATGTTATTGTAGTAATGATGTTTGTTGATGTTAATGGTGTTAGAACTGATGCTAATTTGCTGCCAAATGCTGCGCCCAGTGCACCCCAGATATATCACCTGATGAATGTGTCGCTCACCGAGGTACATGTCCTGCGTACCGAGGTACACGTATTAAAAGTGTGTTCCTGTAACATACACTGAATTTACTTCTGTGGTGCTGGGAAGAAATCTATGTATTAATCTGCTCTACACAGTCAAACCACTTATTTGGTTGTCTTTTAAATGTCTTTTCAGGCAAAACTGAACTGAGGTCCAGTGGTGACCCCGATCCGACATCCTGCCACCACCATGTTTCCCAGCTGGAATGAGGTTCTAATGCTGAGTTTTGCACAATATAACGTTTCTCATTTAAGACGTAACGTTCCTCAGAACATTCTCTTCGTCGTCCAGACCTTAAACCAGCAGAAGTGACCCTTTTTGAAGACTTCCTCGCTCTTATTCCATGTACACTATTTGTGTTCAGTGGTTTGCTCGCAAATGCTGATGTTATCCAGTGCAGGAGATGCCTGCAGATACCTAGATGATGCCTTGTGGTTCTTTGTGATCTTGCAGAACCTTATATGTCTGATTTGTCTGGGATGTCTATGTGACACTACCACATAATAATCCTAATCTGATTGTTACAACCCCTCCTTGGGAGGGTATCAGTGATTAATTTTGTGAACTAGAGAAGTCCTTCTGTTTCCGAAGATGAGATGAAGGCTTTGATACTGAAGGTGTTTTTTTTTTTTTTATATACACAGGCCTTCCTATAATCAGTTTTAAACATCAAATTATAAAATAGATACGAGGTCTTTTAAAATTATGCAGTTTTTACTTTACATACTGGAATAATGTATATCAGCCATTATTTATTGTATTATTGTTTAAATATAAAAATACAATCATAAAATAAATAATCATATGTGAAATGATCTTAAAAGTATTCAGTGTTTCTAATGTTCCTAATTTTGTGATTGTTATAAGACTGTCATTCTAGATTGTAGAATCAGATTATTCAAGTCATTTAATGTCTTGTTCTAGTCATTCTTTGAACTGAAATTGTGCTTCAAGAACCGACTTCAGACCAGCAGAATGAGATTATTTCACTTGAACTGTAAAAAATCCGAAACACTATCTAGAAATGGCCTAAATAAATTCACAAGGATCTCAGAAGAAATATTTTATTGACTCGATTGTTTTACTTGGTGGGTTTTTTCTTCACTTCAGGATCCTCAAGGCTCTTTCTGCAAAAAACGAAAGAGAAGTTCTAGATGTTAGAACACCATTCCTCTTTTCCATCACTAGGTGGCGCCAGTTCTTTACACAAGAACCCCTGTTCAGCGCGTTAATTTGGAGAGTACCTGCACAGGGGAACTGAGGAACTTGAGGAACATCCACCCTGGTTCACCAGCATGGAGGTGTTTGAGCGACAGCAGTAAATCCCATGAAAGAATTTGGTGATTCAAATTCAACATTCAGTTTATCCAGATCCCAAACACACTGTCTGGAGTGCTCAACTATTGTCTTCTCTGCTCCGAAACCACCCTTAGGTCCTTCTTCTAGATCCGAAAGCTGCCAGAAGGACATGGTCATGTTTAATCCTGGATTGTGCTGGAATCACGATCGACTCAATTCTTCCATACAAATATTTATAACAACAAAGTACCTTTGAAATAATGCTGAGCTTCGAAACTTTGTGCAGAAAAATAAGTTCATGACCTCCACACTTGATTACTGTAACATCCAACTGTCTGGGTGTTCCAATAGGAACCTAGACCGCTCGTCCAGAATCATACATTTCACTGTGTGTTGTACTTGTATGACTGCATGTGACAAATAAAGAATCTTGAGAATCTTGAGAATCAGCAGCTAGAATCCTCATGAGAACCAGGAAATCTTAGTCCGATGTTAAGACTATACTGGCTTCTGCTCAAATTTAGTATTGATTAGAAAACTATTCTAAATAGAAATACTTGAAAGCCCTTAAAGACTTCCTGTTTAAACCCTCATGGTTAATGTAGCACAGAAACAATTCATGTCACGTCAATCAATGTACTTTTACTGGCAACGCCGACTCCTTCACTTTTCCCACTCTTTGAAATGTTACTGTTTCAGGTTCATCCAGCTAATACAGGCCCAGAAAGAAAACACACAGGTTCTGTTTATCTTTCTTCACTTTCTTTTAATGGACTTGTTGAACACAGGACATGTGTAATAAGGAGCTTTAGTGCTCACGTTCCAGAGAGGTTCTAGATCTGATCTGTGTTTCACTTGGTGACGAAAGCTTCAGAACTGGAGGTGGAAACCACTCTGCCATCCACCACCTCCTCTACCACGGTGATGACTTTTGTCCTGGAGGAGGAGGTGGAGGTGGTGGATTTGGAGGAGGTGGTTGTTTTGACGCTGTAGAGAAAAAAGACATTGTTGAAGACACTCCCAAACGGCATCTCTTAATGTGATCCTGCAGTTTTGAGATGGGAACAGAACTCACGTGGTCTCTCCGTCCAGGAGTCTCCTGTACTCAGCGATCTCCAGCTCCAGTCTGGTCTTGATGTCCAGGAGTATCTGGTACTCGTGACCCTGACGCTCCAGGTCTGCACGGAGCTGCGCGAGCTGTTCTTCCAGACTGGTCACCTGAGGGAATGACATTCAAAATTCTGAATGATGATATTTCGCTTTGGATAAAAGCATGTAATGTAACTTGGAAGAGCAGCATATCAAGGTGGCTCTTAAAACATCTCACCTGCATTTGATAGCCAGACAAACGCATGGAGTATCTCATCTGAGTCTCGGCCAAAGTGTTCTCCAATGATTTGTTCTGAGGAGGAAATACAGTTTTGTCATACAGCTTGTTTGTAAAGCTCAGTTTCCTAGAATAGCCCAGTGCTTGGTCCACCATGAGGAAGGTTCTTGAATTGCTGAGTAGTTTAAACCCAGACCTGTTCCTCTCTTGAAATAGTCCTGATCCCAAATCTTCTCTTAACCATATGTGACCTGAGATCAAGACTATCGACTCACCATTGCAAGTTTGGACTGAAGTTCAATTTCCAGAGCTTGCAGAGTGGACCTGACTGTGCTGACTTCAGAGCGAGACGTCTGCAGGGTCTCAGTGCTGGTGACCACTTCCTGTTTCAGAGTCTCTGTCTGTGAAGAAAAACGAAGAGAAAAAAGAAAGTCTGTGCAATAAAGTAATCAAGTGAGGCTCGAGAAGAGCAGGGTTTTGGACCAACCACTGGGAACCCACCTTGGCCCTGAACCAACTCTCCAGTTCCCTCTGATTTTTAGCAGCAACAGACTCATAGTGTTCTCGGATTTCGGCCAAGACTTTGGTCAGGTCTTGCTGAGGCGCGGCGTCCACTTCCACGTGCACCTGGCCACTCATCTGATGACGCATGGCTAAGAGGTCCTTCCAGGAAAAAAACAGGATTACTGATTGTGAACCTGTAATGTTAATATTTTAATAAACGGTTGTTTACTGTCTGTTATGTCCTGTGACCTCCTTTATCTGTCCTTTAGTCTAACATAGCTAGCATAGAGGTACGATACCTCCTCATGGTTCTTCTTGAGGAAGGCCAGCTCCTCCTTCAGTCCCTCAAGCTGCATGGTTAGATCTTTTCTGGTCAGCTTGAGGTCGTCCAGCACCCTCTTCAGTCCAGTGACATCAGCTTCCACAGACTGCCGCATGGCCAGCTCAGTTTCATACCTACGAAAGACACATTAGCATTTTAGGCAAATACAAAGCGAACACTTTGGAGTCCTCTTGAATGGACAAACTCACTTTATTCTGAAGTCGTCCATGGCCAGCC
>JBBPDC010000141.1:19579276-19591225 GCA_037974485.1 Hemigrammopetersius urotaenia | reverse complement strand
TATACTCCATATATCAATAATATACTCCATATATCAATAATATACTCCATATATCAATAATATACTCCATATATCAACAATATACTCCATACATATATCCAGTTGTAACACTTTTGGCCAATTGAAACCCATGGAAACTTGACTTTCCTTGTTATTTAAACCATTAAATCATACATTTTAGGTTAAAATGCTTAAGAAATGTAGTTTTTAGTGTTTTCTACCAGATTTTGTCATTTATCCATTTTGGGCCCCAGTAGCATTGAGAATGTCCAATTATTTTGAGGTTGTTTACTAACAAGTGCATTGTGCAAACTGGTATTTGAAGGATAAAAAAACCAAAGAACAGATATTTGATACAGAACAGGACTGGTGTTAAAAACTGTATGTAGTAAAAATAGCAACAAAAAAAAAATAAAATATATATATATATATATATATATATGAATTATATATAAATATATGGCCATTATATAAAATATTATATTATATTGCTCACTTGGTCAAAAATGGATAATTGATATAATCTGGTAGAAAACACTAAAAACTGCATTTCTTAAGTGTTTAGAATGAAAGCATTTGAATCTAAATTATATGATTTAACAGTGTAAATAACAAGGAATTAAAGAAAATGTAGTTTTCATTGGTTTCAATTGTACAAAAATGGCCACGAGCAATGATTGTAAAAATAAACAGGACCAAAAGGTTAAAGTTGAAACATTTAAGTTCGATCTGTTTGACTCTCAATGAAACTAATTTTTGTATCCAGTTTTTGTTTCCTCTAATTGTTGGCTCCACAATTTAGTTGTATCCAAATTTGCCCGTGAGCCTGTTTCCTCCCTTTCAAATGACACAACTCAACATGCTTGGAGGAGACCACCAATAGTTAATTGGGTTACGTCAACTATCAGATGCCCATGGTGATTGGGGGAGGAGGGAGGACCACCTTAACCATCCAGAAAGAGAGAGAGAACAATGACTCGACCATTTTTGACTGTAGCATCCCTGCAGACCTGTGGTCTCCAGGCGACACAATCACTGCAACACACTTCATTTCGTTGGTAAACAGTTTATTTAATGTCAACATGATTTCTGACATTCAATTCAATGCCTCATACTTTCTCTGTGTGTGTGTGTGTGTGTGTGTGTTGGAGTGTGTGCTTTCTAACATGAGCCCCGATTTCAAAAGAAAGGAAGTGAAATGCTAGAGCTATGGCACTTCCTTTTTAAATGGTCTGCTGGTACTTCCTTTTTTAGTATCCATCTCGCTGACCTTCTTGCTTAGGCACCAAACACATAAACACACACACACACGCACACACACACACACACACACAAATTCAAGAGATAAACCGTCAACTAAAGCTGACAGAATGGTTTATAATGAGCACACCGATACTGCAGACTGTTCTTCAAGACCCTCGGGACGAACTTCTTAGTTTTCTTTAAGTTAACAAAAAGACGTACTGAATTACATTAAAAAAATAACAATAATAATTCAAAAGGAACTATCAGGCCATGCACATCACCACTGTAGCAACATGATTCACATACTTATACATTTTTAATAACACGCCGACATATTTACACTGAACTAGTTTCGTTTCTGGCTGCAGGTTCCGCATTTGAGATCTACTCATAGATTTATGTTTATATTCATTCTTTTAGCAGCATTGAAAACATTGATAAACCACAACTCATAGAGCGATGGCACCTAGAGTGATGGTGGACTTCAAACACTCAAATCCTGAGTCTCTAACAGAGGCCAGACACAGCTGAGTTCCTGGAAATGCAGTCTGGAGTAAGATATCCATGAGTTTAGCCAGTGTTTATCACTTTCCAGTCCATTCTGGCTTTTGATGGACTCTTCAGTGTCTGTAGGCCTTCTGTCACACTCCATAGACCTTCTTTTGCCCAAGAGCCGAGGCAGGTGTCCTCCCAAAGTTTCTCATTTGACAGTTTCAAATCTGGTCCTGTTTGATTGGCTGGCAGCAGAAATAACAAGTCCTTTCCAGGAACGTGATTGGTGGATTGCTATCATCCTGCTTTGTGTATATCCCGTCAAAGAACATGACAGAAAATGGCTTATGAACAAAAATTATTCACACCTTACGTTTCTGGGACAACTGAAACCAGGTTTAAAATGCCCCTGAGCATTTGCATCACTGCCAGGTCGGAAATGCTGCACCCCAGTCCTACAATTAGCTTCTACCGCATGCACACTTTAGTTTATCACATTTCGCCCACCCATGATGTACGCACTGCTAGCATGTGAGCGTCAGCAACACACATTCCAGACCTAGCTACTGTATGCCATGTGAGAGGACGAGTGAATAAACAGTTTGAGAGCGGAGACAGGCCAGAGCCCGGGGCAATGCTAAGCAGACACAAGAATCCAAGTGGAAGCAAAGCTGGTGTCTCACACTGCTAATCGTGCTCAATGCGCCACAACAGAGCCACAGAGAGCCCGTGCACATCAGCCGAGGCCAAGAACAACCACCCCGTCTGTGCTCTCGCCGCACAATGAAAGCATACTGAATCAAATTAGGCAGGCCACGGACAAGACATGGTGTGTTTCAGGGCCTGAATGGGACAGAGAGGTGCATGTGTGTGTGATAGCTAAAGAAATCACCTCACGCAGCAACACAGAAGCCCTGGGGTTGCAAATGGACTCTGCTGGACACACAGGACAGATAGTGATGTCTGACAGAGGCCAGAGGCATGCTAAAGTTGTGGCGTGACAGTCCTCTGGCCTCCTCACCCCATCCTGCACACTTCTGTGCTGCACACTGATCCTGTTAGATGAGGACACCACACTTTAAAAGTTAAAACTTAAAATTCAGTGGGAAAAAGGTACGGTCTTGATCGTTTCCTTTCCTTTTCTGAGTCTATGAACTAAAGCTCTGGGTGTATTTAGTGCCTCTGCTTCACATCCCTCAAAGCGTCTTCCTTGGTAGTATGAGCAGATATTCATGAAAAAAATGATTAGGCAGTATTTTGTTGATTAATTTTGCGAAGTGCCCCTCTGATTGTACCTAGGAGGTGTTTTCTCTGTGACACTTGAGGCTCCACCGCATCTTCTCAAACTGCCATTAACAAATCAACAGCTCAAGATGCTTGGAGGAGAACACTGATCACCAATTCTGCCGTGTCCCTGAACAGATATTCTGCTTCTGAAAGCTGAGTAATAGGATGGAAAGAGCCGCCCAATGAGAGAGCGAGGAAAATCGAGAGATCACATGATGACTGGGTTTAGACAGTGACACTACTTTTGCCAAACTGATGTAAAAAAGCACATACAGAAGCTTGTTTGGCCCAGTTGTGGTTTAAACACCTGGAAGGTTTGGGTGCTGATGTGTGTTTCACATCACAATTAAGTGAATGGCACAATTCCTTTAGACCTTTCAGCAGTTGGTCCTTCAGTTTCACAACAGAAGAGACTTGAACAAGATGAGTATGTCCTTCTGAACAACCCCCACTGTCTGACAGGCAGCGTGAGCTGAGCCAGGCCTCTAAACCCAACAGTCGTACTACGAAATGAACTCGGCTGCACGTTACACTGACTTTGATCCTGGCGTGTGCTCAGTAATCACTGCACGGCATTACAGCTCTTTTTTTCCAGAGTGGCTGAACTTCGCTCGCTGGTTTCGCAGCCAGAACTCTCCGACTTTTAAGTGTTGCTCATTCGTGTGGCTATTACATAATTACACCAGCGGGCAGCTAATCGAAGGCTGGACAGGGACCCGCGCCCGGGGTGTGTGTGTGTGTGTGTGTGTGTGTGTGGTTTCGGCCCGGGGCGACTGAGGGCGGAGGAAGTGTGAAAAAAAACAAACAAATCTCTTCTGATCTGAATCTGAATGGCATCTTGTTAGCACTGCATTTTCATCTCTCTGTGCACGACTGGGTAGGAAAGGATTAACGGATTACCGCTGTGTGTGTGTGTGTGTGTGTGTGTGTGTGTGTGTGTGTGTGTGTGTGTTGGTTGCATGCATGTGCACGTGTATATCAGTGCTAGTTTTGAAACTCCGGTAAGATATTACGGCTGTATTAGCGCAGGCGCGTCAGCGCTGTTTTGAAACGGTGGGCTGGTGTTGATGTGTGTGTTTTTGTAGAACAGGATTGATGCACTACATTAAAACTCTCAAGCACAGATTAACCTGTTCTTGGTCTGCCACATGCTGTCTCGCCCGCCCTGTCTGACCCGCACCTGGACAGCAACACCTGAACCCGCCCACACACACAGGCCGGGTGGGTTTTAGAGTGTGAGGCTGTTTGTTTCTCACGTTCTGGAGGAGAACAGCCCTAAACTTCAGGAGCAACAAAAGAGCTCCTGACACTAAAATGTTTATTAATGTTTAGATCCTGACCTTAGGATCAGGTTTAAGTTTAGACTTCTGAGACTTCTTATGAGTTTTAGGCATTCCAACCTAAAACCATGCAAATCAAAAACCATCGCAAATTAAAAGGCGGCTATAAAGATGTTTTAGTCTTTAAACCTGGAAACCTCCGTTTAGAGGCGAGGAGGTACGTGAGGCAGATTTCGGCCGGAACACCCCTTTACTATCATTTGATTTATTTTGTTTTTGACCGTTTTCTTTGTTCACACGGTTGCAAAGGGCAGCTGGCAATTTCAAACGGTGATAAAGTAAATTAAAAGCAAAAATGCTGCATATTTTATTTGACCGCGATACACAGAACCAAATTCTGACACTGTGTCTAAACAAGAGCGTGTGTGTGTGTGTGTGTGTGCTCACATCCGTAATCCATTACAGATGCAATATAGACTCATGTCTGCATCTGATTGCTTTCCAAAAGGCCGTGCTTGAAATAATCTCTCCTCACAGACAGCAGGCTTGGCAGCCGAGAGCCCTCTTTAAGGTTAACTGTTGATTTAAGGATCTTTTTATATCATTTTCAGTTTCCACAGGGGCTTTTCTGTGGGGGGGGCGTCTTGGAAATGGAAAGGAACTGAGTATTAGATGCACAGTTTGGATGCTACCCAAGGGTGAGAGCACACACACACACACACACACACACACACACCAAGCCCCCTCTGGCTTAGGAGCTCATCTGTGCTGTGTACTCAACACTAACACACGTGGGACCCCTGTCAGAATAACTGACAGGCCATATGCATTAAAACTAAAGGTTCATTAGAAATGTTCTTAGGAACAAAAAAGCAAGCATTATATTACTACGCCAAATATAATTTTTCCTTAAAAAGTGAAAAAAGTAATGTATTAAATTCACTTGGTTCAAATGTGTACAGGAATAATGTAACACAGCTTTGTGTTTTAGTTTACGAACACGTCTGACTCAAGTAAACGGCCATGAAAACCGTTTTTATTAATTTTTTCATAGAATTTGAAAATGCCAGCTGCTGTTTATACCGTGTCAAGACTCCAATAGAGTTTTCTCACATTCATTTCCACTGTTAGCGCCACTTTTGTTCTCTCCTGTCGAGTTGCGTTTCTTGGAAAATAAAAGTTTTGTTTCATTCTGAATGGATTCATTCTGAAGAGCCGAGTTTCAATGAGGACACACACCTGTGTATCTGCCAGACAGGGTCTTTAGTGTTGCCTCAGCTCGGTCTGGCCAAATTCAGAAAGTCCCTTCCTGCTGAAACACACATTTTCAGCTCAGTTCTTTGCCCTGGAGCAGAACACACGCGTGAGCCAGGGAGGTTTGGGGCACACACACTCAGTCAAGCAGCCTGGATTAGCCCTGCAACCCACAAGGCCTGCGAGCAAGGAGAGGCACTAGGTAGATGTGTATATTTGTGTGTGTGTGTGTGTGTGTGTGTGTGTGTGTGTGTGTGTGTGTGTGTATGTGTGTGTGTGTGTGGTAATCTGTTAATCTTGTTAATGCCACAGCAGCCGCTACCCTAATGCTGGGTACATGAAACAAAGGAAGGACAACGCAGTGACCAACAGCTGACGACTGCCGCGAACACACCCTGCTTCCACTTGGACACTCTATTAGATAGAGGAGACCTCTATTAGATTAGACAGTGGATCAAACTGCACAGCTTTCTGCTGATGAAATGACCAGAGCGTCCTAATAGCTGCTGAATAAAAGAGGCCTATGAAAAACACACAGTGTACCAAGCTATTGAGCAATAGTTTAAAACGTTGCATCTTTAGTTCAGCACTGGTGCTAATATAACCCAAAGTCAATAGTCACCCAAAGCTTTTCTGTCAGTACACCCCGGAAACTTCTCTTAACCTGTTCAAAGGAATGATCCTGGACAGATTTGTCCGTAGTTATGACAGTTGCTGCCACAAAATCTGACTCTAGATCAGCTCTTCTGCTTCTGAGGTGGTTTGTAAAAACAGGCCCTGTTGTGTAAAAATGAAGTTTAAATTAGTTTCGTAGCTCACAGCAAGTCCTACTGTGTCCTAAACCACATCCACAAGTCTGATCCACCTTAATGAAGAGCTGGATATGATTTGAGTGGGCTGAGAGAAGATTTGATATGTTTACAGAAAAGATTTGGGTGACGATTGACTTCTTGAGTTAACAATTCCAAATGAAAGAAGCAACCAAACTTTTCCTTTAAGTCACTGCAAGCTGTGTTTCCACTCGTGTTTAGTGTCTGAAGGACAGGTCTTTCAATGTTGTCTTTCAATGGGATCTGGGACAGCGCAGTCTGCTACCACAGGGTGAGCAAACTAATCTAACAAGTCCACCATAACGGAGCAGTTGGTGGACGGACCACCCAGCATTCAAGTAATGTCAGGTGCGTGCCAATCAACTTCTGTGCCTCAAAATGTCCTGGACGGTGAGTTTTACACTGAAGTTGGCTCAGAGGGCATGTCTTGTTTCTCGTGTCTTTGAACCTTCCATTGTTTAACGACTAGTTCCGTCACTGTTGCTAACAGTGAACGAAAGCCAGTAGTCACCAACTAGCATTGCTCAAACGATATGACAGATAACTACCAGCTTCCACTTACTGTTAGCGTTAACATTAGCCTGTATTGCTGGACCATTCCTTGGACTCCAAGGTATTTCTGGAAAATGATATGGTGACCCATACCATCTGGAAAAGAACGCTACAACTCTGATGACCCAGTGCTGTTTGGCCGTGTGTTGCGGCAGGTGGACGTACTTCATTTTCAAGGCACCTCACATCTGCTTTGAAAATGGTCAAAAACTAGATCCAATTTGTGAAAAATGTTGAAGGTCAAGTGCCCTAGTCGGCCAGACAGTGATTGAATGGTTTTGAAGTGGCCCTACAGATCTTCACGCCACTGAGGTATTAAGCGGTACTGATTTTTCAAGGACGAGGACACAGAAGACGCTGACGGAGATGCATTTATGGAGGGAGCGTTGCCTCTCTCACTCTGTCCATCACTGTCCTTCTCCTTTTTCCTCTTTCGCTGCAACGCTCACCGGTCCAGCAGGCGGCCGTAATCCTGCGGGCCACAGCCGCCTTCGCTTTTGAGCTCGGCAAAAACCTGCGTGAAGAAATGCGGATCGGCATTGATGCGGAGCATCTTAGAGCTTGTGGCATCAATGATGGCCAAACAGCGGTCCCAGAAGGCCTCCTTGGCCGCTTCCACTAAGAACGGCTTAAGTGGGTAGGAGATTTCGTTGCCCATGTAGGAGTAGGACAGGTAGAGGCAGGTGAGAAGAATGGCTTGGAGCTCGTGTTCAGAACAAACAAGGTCGCCGTCCACTACATCGCGGCAGAGCATGTAGACGAAGACCACGTTGGCTGGGGTGACGAAGGCCTGGTCCTGCCAGCCTTGGAGAAGAAGCGAGCGATCAACAGCCCGCAGCCACAATACGGGGTCGGCAGGAGACAGGTGCTTTAGTCGGTAGCATCTCCCGCACAGGAACTCCCCCAGACAGCGCAGAAGCTCGCTGGTCGATGCCTGGACGATCACGCGCTTCGGAGAAGGGGCGCAGGTACCGTGAGGGACCTTCTTGACTGAAGAAAGCTGTTGAGACTTCCCATAACTCACCAAGCCTGGTCCGATCCCCAGTCCCATCCCCACACCAAGTCCCAGACCTGCTGGGCCATCATAGTTGGATAGGTTGGCGCATGAGAGGGACTTCTTCACATTTTCCCGGTTGAGGTGCAGAATGGAAGGGTCCTTTTGGTTCTGGTAGATGTTGTTGTTGTTGTTGAGCGGAGCTCCCACAGCTCCCTGGGTCAAACCGCTCGGGTACGCTTTTTTGGAGCTACCTCGTTTCTTGGTGGAGGCCACCAAGCGCTTCCATGTGAGGGCGGGCAGGAAGATGGACTGTCCGCGCTTCAGGCCGCCGCGTTCTTTCTGAGGGCAGTTCAGCGAGCGACTGCTCAAGCTCGGGTAGCGGCTGAGGGAGCCGGGCCGGTCATCGTAGTAGCCAGGTTTCCGGGGCCCCGGCGACAGGGACAGAACGGTGCCCATAGCAAGAAGACTGACGAGACCCCACCAATCAAACTGTGCTAAACTGCGTGGGTTTGTGCAGCAGGTCTTGACGTCAGACTGTGCTTTTCCTCCAGCTTAGTGGCTGAAATCCCTCAGAGCACAGACAGGGGAAGTAAACAGCATGGACAGACCCTGGGAAAGTTAAATACAATATATTAGAGCGCAAAAGATGACAGTAATCAGATTATAGTAGGTCAAATGTATGTGAACTGCACACCAAATAGTTTATTGTTTACAAATAATGTAAAACTGTCCTTTCCTATTATTAGAAGCACAGTTGAAACTCCTGGCACAAACAGTCGAAATATTTGGGTATCGTCAGATATGTTGCGTTTTTACGATATTCAAGGGCGCAGTTATTAATACTGATATAACTGCTTAGGCTTCAGTATGTTACATTATTGCAAACTGACAAAATCTGTATATTTACATTAAACACACTGAAATACTTGGTGGCCTCACGTTTTTGACAGGCAGACCTTCTAAATTCATAGAAATTTATTTAGGAATATGATATTCACATCATCGTTAGGCTGCAGAAAACAGCAGCAAATAATTCGCAGTAGATGTAGAAGAAAGGAAACTCACGAATGAAACCAGGGATGGGCAGCAAAAATGCAATATGACTTCAGAATGTATCATAATATTCCTGATGCACTGAAACAGACAGAGGAGCTACACAACGCCTTCAAAAACAAACTGCTGTAATTTTCCTTCTACGTTTCACACACTCTGCTGCCCTGAATCCAATTAACCAGGTCTAACTGTTTTTAAACAGGCATACAGTCAGTCACTGCTCTTTAAGTACTGGCAATACTGCAGTGTGCCCAGGAACCTTATTAGGACTTCGGTGAATAAACGCAGTCATATTGGCCACCTTTACAGAAATGCATGCAGACTTGTTTACGGACATTAATCGAGATTAGGCCACAACAAACATCAGTGATTGATTTAAAGTAGGTCAGCTGACGTGTCGAGGGAACTGGACGCTCGGACGCGTACAAAGGTCTCCAAATGTGTCCCCCTTGGTGTATATTAGGTCAGCTGGTGTATGCAAGAAAAAGCAGACAGGCTCTGATATATATGTGAAAAGTCACCCCGAATGATCTGATAGGTTTGGTTGAGTTCCTGTGTGAAAATAAATGCGCGCCCTCTGCAGAGCTCACACTTAAATATTGCATTTGTTTGTGTACGTTTCTTTTTATTTAACATTACTTGGGGAAAGTATGTCAAAACGTTCCCTTTTTCACGAACCCCATTATGTACTCGGCCTATAAACCTTATTCTTACTAAGTAGACTTTTATAAAATGACAATTTTCATTTTAAATATATGCTACTAATTAATATAAAATCAAATAACTTTCATCATTTCATACCTATTATAAAAAATAAGAGGCATATTTGAATATTATACCTATTTTTTACATAATTATACTAAATTAAGTGCAGACCAGGGGTGCCAGGACTAAAAGGGTGTTTGTAATAACACTATTATACACAATAAATGTGCAGTGAATCAGTTTGTAGTGGGTCAGTGGGGGTATAGGGGGGAAAGGCACCCTCCTGCATCTACAGACACTTTTTTGGACTGAAGGCAATAATGCACTCAAGTTTCCCAGGCTGGCCGCGCTCCACACTGTACCAGTCACGGATTTGCAGGGCATTGTGTTTCCCCTCTAACAGCCCGAGTCTCGTGAGGGAGGCAGACGGACATCAAATCTGACCCACTTACGCCCAGGCTGAGCCTGTGACCCCGGGGGCGCTTTCAAGCCCCAGCAGAACTTTATATTGGGCTCTCACTGAATGACCACATGAAATAAAATAAAGTAGCCCCTTATAGTCAGGTGTGAACACAAGTTCATTCTTTCTCTGCATTTAACACATTTATCCCATTCACCAGGTGAAGCAGTGGGCAGCCAGGCAGCCCTGGGATTCGAACCCACAACCTTCTGATCGCAAGGGCAACTCCCTAATCACCAGATGCCCCAGATTTATATGCCAAAGCTTTGGGCTCGTCCTGCTTCATGCAGAATAAAGATCCATTAAAACATTATTGCACGCGCGCTGGAGGTTCTCCCAGGTTCTTGTTCTCGTTCCACCTTAAGGTGGAACCGAGTATTCGAACCAGATCCAGCCTCGTGCAATGCTGGACGTGTAAGTGATGCTCACCTGCACTGCTGACACGGTGGGTTGCCAGATAAGTGGCAGGAAAAATCCCCCGCTTCCTGCCCAGTTACGCACTGGAGGAGTCCGAGCGCGCGGAAAACGCTGTCAGCGCGGATGCCCTGATTTTAAAACGCGCAAAAGATCCAAACGGGCGCAGAACTCCTCCAAACATGGCTTGAAGTGGCTTTAAACAGTGTGTGCGAGTCTCCGGAGAGGTGGGCTGCAGTGTTGCGCTCCAGTGCTCGGTTTTCAAAGTGAAACGAACTGCTGTGAGGACGCACCGAGCGCCGCTGAGCATCCAAACTGTGTGGAAACGTCTCCGTGTGGAGCGGGGTGTTATTATTATTTACCCACCCGTATTACGGAAGGCCGCGCCCCCATCCCTGAGCTGGGTCTGGTTAGTAGCTCTTATTCGCTACATCAGTGCAGGGGGCGGGGCTTTGACTGGATTCAGGCTGGGAGGGAGGGGTAAGTGGGGGGTTCCTATTAGCCAATCACAATAAAGCAGATGGGATACTACTATCAAGGAAATCCAGAGGGCGGGGCTTATGGGAATAGATAGGCGAGAGAAATGATCTAGTAGCCAATCACATCACTTGTGTAAGGAGCAAAGAGCCAATCCAGCAACCGAGATTTCCAGTATTACAAATTATTACCAATAAACGCCACATAAAGTCAATGAAAGTATTAAAACCTTTGTTAAATAGGTTCATTTTAAGTATCCAAGCTACACATATTGACTTCAGTCCTTAAAGATCTGTGAGATTGGGGACAGGTAATTCTCCACTAACCTGGTTCCAGATACAGCTCTTTATTTTACAACTGTTTATACCAGTGAACTCCTTCGCTGTGGATAAACAGTAACAAATACAGATAGTGTGTTGCAGGGATGGGCATCCAGGGCTACAGTCCTTAATGCTTTATCACAAGCCCATACCTTAAAAATAATACAAATTAAAAAAGCCAATAGTCATGGATAATAATAATTCTAATCATCATTCCAAGCTTTCATGGAGATATGGGGACACTTGGTCATCCCCTGCGACTGACCCCTCACACACAACTTGAAGACCTGACCCAAAGCCCCCGTAATGGGATAGAGAACTGAAAAGGTTGCGCTTTACATTTTTAATGCAAATAAATGCACTTCTGAATCAGAAAACTTTATTGATTTTAAAGGAAGTCGCTCATGTTAAGTTAATAATAGAAAAAAATAGTAAAAGACAAAGATAGTTACAAATATTAGAAATCTCATTAACAAATGTGAAGTGAAAGTGACCATTGGTCATATGTGAACACGCCACAGCACACAGTGTGAACAGCACGAAATACTTCCTCTGCATTTAACCCATTCACCAAGTGAAGCAG
>JBBPDC010000141.1:19540538-19551009 GCA_037974485.1 Hemigrammopetersius urotaenia | reverse complement strand
AGTTCAGTTCATTTTTACAGCTCACAGTAAGTCATACTGTGTCCTAAACCACGCCCACTAGTCTGATCACCTTAATGGAGTTCAGTTCATTTTTACAGCTCACAGTAAGTCATACTGAGTCCTAAACCACGTCCACTAGTCTGATCACCTTAATGAAGGAGTTCAGTTCATTTTTACAGCTCACTGTAAGTCATACTGTGTCCTAAACCACGCCCACTAGTCTGATCACCTTAATGAAGAAGAAAAGATTTGGGTGTCTGTTGACTTCTAGCGTTAGCAGCATGAGCCTGACAGCATTAATTCCCAAATGAAAGTAGCAAAAATGTGACAGATATCTTTTTTTTAAAGGTTCTTTCTCTTAGATGTTACGAGAGCACATGGGAATGTAGGGCTACGGATAAGAGTCCCAGAATAAAGGGTTTTTTTTTCAGGAAAACTGTTTCACCAGCGGAACGCCTCTGCCACAGCACACTCTGACACGCCGTATTGTTTCATAACAGGCCCATGTGGAAATGAGTTATTAATACCCAGCAACGGCGCGCTGTCGTGGAGCTCTCCTCCGGGGCCGAAGCGCCGAACCTCATTCTGAACATCAGACTCCTTTTCTGAATATTTAACCCGATTCCTTTGGCGCTCAGCGGAACAGGGTTTTTTAGTCTTTATTTTCTGGAGGCAGCTCCTGGCCTTCCATCTCCTGAAGTAACTGCGGCTCAGATTGTTTTTCGGGCTTAAAATCATTTTGTATTCAATGCAAATTGGAAAAAAGCCCAGGTTCCTGGCTGATCTCGTTACACTGCTTTGATAAACAGCTCTGATTCTGATGGCAGTGAGGCCAACATCCCGCTACAGCGCTGCGGACCATTCGCGCTGCCCAGCTTTAACCTCCTGCCATCAGTAAAGCTCTTTATGTGTGGCAGTAACTTCATTTTCTCGACTGTCATCACATCTGCAGCCCTCCTCGCCGGAGCAAATGGACATTAATGTGACCAACAGTCCTTGTGTCGGCGGAATTCAGCAGCCGAACCCCTGAAACGACACTAAACGCCTCTGTGTGACTCTGCCACACTATCAGCTCTATTGATAAAAGACTAACCCTCGGACAATAGAACAGGGTTCTCTGTTAACATACTGGCTCTGCAGCTCAGGAGAACAGCCGCTGATCTTACTTTAGACTGGTGTTGATGTTGTGGCGCCCTCTGCTGTTCACACCACGCCACTACAGGAGCGCTGGAGCTGAAGGGCACAGCGGAGATGCAACAGTCTGACTTTGTAAAGGCGTTTTGCAAGCGTCTGTTTATAATCAAAACTTCTATTTTTCTTTCAGCCCTGGTTTCACAGCTGGGCGTTCATTTCATTCCTTTAATTTCATACAAAATAGTTTTCTCCGTTTCTGATCGAAAGCTTCTTCAGTGGTTCGTTCTGAGAGAGCAGTACTTTTTCCTCACAGTGTAAGACAGTAGAGCTCCGTCAAGCTTCCATAATTCTTATAGCAACATTATAAAACATGGCTCGCATCTCAAGGAGTGACTAAACCCAGTGTGACATCATAAGAAGCAATATAGCTGTGACCTCACAGTGACTAAACCCATTGTGATGTCATAATGGCAACATAACCATGATGTCATAATAACTAAATGATTGTCATAAATAGCAATATAACTGTGATCTCATAGTGACCAAACACACTGTGATGTCATTATGGCCAACATAACCATGATGTCATAAGAAGCAACATAACTGTGATCTCATAGTGACTAAACCCACTGTGATGTCATAATGGCCAACATAACCATGATGTCATAATGACTAAATGGATTATGATGTCATAAGAAGCAATATAGCTGTGATCTCACAGTGACTAAAATGTGATGTCATAAGGCAGAGGTGTGGTCCTGGAGGTCCGTGGTCCGGCACGTTTTGGTGATTTCCCTGCTCAGAAACTCCTGGTTCTCGTCGCCAGTAAACTGTCAGGTTTAGTGAATGTGTTTGAGGAGGAGAACCAACAAACTGTGCTGGGCACCGACTCTCAAGGATCGGAGCTTGACCCCCCTGAGATAAGGTTATTTTACCCTTACTAAACTCATTGTGAAGTCATAAGACCAGCATGACAATGATGTCATAGTGATTAAACCAATTGAAAAGGAGGAAAATAACTGGCATCAGTGACTAAACTAATAGTGATGTCATAAGGAGCAAAATAACTGATGATGTAGTGACTACACCCATGGCGAGGTCATAGGTAGAACTCTTCTAAACCTGCTTACAGTTCCTTTACGTTCCTTCCACAGTGAGACGCCTCTCGAACTCAGGATGACCTCCTCCTCCTCCTTCTGTCCACCATCATCGTTAATGGGCCTTTTCTCATAGACCGGACGGGCCTGTTAATAAACATGGATGTGATTGATCTCTACTGCGGGAGTTCAGGTGGAAACCCAAAAGTCCTGGAAGCCCCCAAAGCCCCCCTGCTGTAGATCTGCGGGGGTCACGGTGTGTTTTACCCTCGCTCTTGCATTCCAGCTCTACAGGCACTTGAGCCTGATCCAAACGCAACAACTCCTCCGACCCCTCCCTGATGTCCAGCTCATATTTTGTAGGTTATGAAAACTCTTCGTTATTGACTTTAATCAGAGCTGATTACGCTAAATACGCTTCTCCTGTCTGCGCTTGGGTAGACTTGAGTTGTTTGTTTTTGTTCTCGTGGTCTTGGAGGAATGTTGTTTCATGTGTTTTGTGCAGACAGGAGGATACAGCTCTCAAATACATTTTCCAAACCCCAGTAACAGTGTAACCATTTACAAATAAGCAAAGGAGGACACGACGTTTGGTTCTGCTAATAACTTTATTTAAATAAGACACAAGATCTCTATTTTGAAAAATATGAAACAATTAGCCACGTCAGGCCAAAGAAAATAAGTTGTGGCTTTTTATACTGTCGGCCGTGGACAGTCACCAGACACGAACATCAGACGTATGTACAAACGGTACGCAAGCTCGGCAGCCGGGGTCACGGGACGCCGCGCGGCTACGATAAAGTAAAAGCTACGAGGCTTAAAAAAAAAAAGTTCTCGACATTTATGATAGTCTAACTTTGCGAGAGAGTGATCATCACTATAGAACACAGGGTCGGACGGAGGACAGGAGTGTGTTCAAAGCTTTTAAGTGCAGTGTTTTTTCCTCAAAGAGATTCCACGACTCACCAGCAACTGCTGAAGTCAACAGTTTGTCCTCTAAACGCAACGGTCACGCCATGAAACCACGCCACCGTTTGGGCACACACTCGACAGTTGGTACAGCGATTAACCCCATTCGTTTATTGCCATTGTGTGCGAAAGGTCTAGTATCCCGGACTAACCTTTGCCGGACCTGCAGACTTCGTACTCACTCGCTAGCAACGTGCCAGCCATGTGCTCCGGCCACACCACCGGCGCTGGTTTCTGTATCGGTTGATGGCTTTATCGACAGGCTGCATGCTGACTTGGCTCCGGAACCAGAACTCTGAGTAATGGAGAGGAAACGACACCGCTGCATATTCTCAATGTTCTTCAAATGGGACGATTAAAACAAACAAAAAAAACTTTAAAGCGATTAGGTTTTTTTCCCTATTAAACAAACAAACAACCTTCGCTTTTATTGCACACATTCAGTTCAGCAAAATAACAGCAGTACCAATCAACCATCCAATAAACTACTGATTCTCTGATAATAAGGTGCGAAATAAAGGAAGAAAGAAAAGCATTACTCCGTTTAAAGCCATTGTCTAAGATGCAGCAAGTTAGTCAGCGATGTGGTTGTCGAGGCGAGTGGGGTGTTTCCTTCTTGCGGCGGTCTGATCTCGGTAAATGCTGTACAATGAGATGCTGTAGAAAACAGCCTGTGTGCTTCGTGGATGCGACTGACGGAAATGCAGAAAAGCCCACCCTTAAGCAATCGTCTACGCTAACAGAACCTCCGGGACAGGGGATGACGACAGTGACGGGAGCCATGCAAGAGAAACTCACACAGCTTTATATAGTGCACCTGTAACATGTGCACAACATTTGAACAGTCTTAAAGTTTGAGCAAAACCTGAACGCGTGACGGAAATCTGATCAGTGGAAAAAGGGCACGAGTCAATGGTGGGGGAAACACCCTTTGCATCATAATACACTCAACTGGCCTTGCAGCATGCAATCAAAATCCAGCCATTACTGCATCTGTCACACTCTCACACACACACACGCACACACACAATCAACCAAACTCCCCATCTGTCCGAGAGCCAGCAGCCCTGATACACTGGCAACCATTCAAGGCAACACAGGGAGGCAATTTCCCCAGCAGACACCGTCCGCCTCACAAATTTGTTCCAATTTGTGCACCAACCTGCCGCTGCCCCTACGATTCCCGCTCGCCTCAGAATGCGGCCAGTGAATCAACGGCCCTCCTCCATCCATCTGAAACTGCTGTAAGAGCCTCGCTCGCATTCAAGGCTGCTCTTCCCGACACGGAATGTCACGAGTAACTCAGGAACCACTTCTGAACGCACGAACGGAGAGATGGTTCAATTTTGTGAATGGATACACAGTACATTCCAAATTACCTGAGTGACACACCTGAAGCTAGGTTATAAACGGATACTGTGCAATAACTGTGGCGTCTTTTTAATTATTATTTTATATGCGAACATTGCTTTTTTTTTTATTCTTTTTTGCTTTTTTTTTTTTACTATTTTTTTTTCATTGGAGGTTTTAAAAGTTACAAAATCTGAACAGAGTGTAAACGTAAGTCTGAGTATATCTCTCTTTTTTTCCCTATAACATACATAAAGTAATATATATCTATATATATATATGGTTTTCAAACAAGCTTTTTTTTGTCTCTTGTATAGATGTCTATAGATAGATACAGAGAGCTTATTTATACTGTGGATGATAAAAAATAAAGAAGACAATATTCAACCCACTCTCAGTTTCAGATGCATGCCGCTGACCCTATTAAACCCTTTGTGGCGCTTTGCGTTTTTTTAAATACTTCTTTTTGCCAGCGGAACTGTGCTGGAGCTGAATTCAGATCGTTACCGTCGGCAACTCCGCTCGTCCCAAAAGGAAGCGAAGCGAAGCTGCGAGTTTATGGAACTGTTTAGGACGAAATAAAATGTTTGGAATGTGATTAAAATGTTTGCAGAATGTTTGGAATGTGGCCACTTCTCCTTTAAGATGAAACAGTAATGGTAACTTCGCGGTTGCATATTTTGAGGTTCATTAAACCAACATCCACTCATGCTCTGTGATTTCTGCATTAATGATACATATATAATCTATTACCGGCTTCTCCTGATGCTGCTGCTGCGCGTGACGCGTGGCGTCAGCCTGCGCTCGAACCTTTCCGCTCATCCCGGTCAGTAACGGTGCTTAGGAGAATGTTGTGCACATGAAGGTGTTTGTACTGGAACGTTATCTGTGTGTTCGGGACCTTGTTGCTATGCCATGCAGACGGTGGAGTTTTCAGCACAAAGACGGGACCCTCCAGAGAGGATGGGTGTGGGGGGGGAGGGGTGGGGGGCAGGTAGAGGCCCTCTAGGCAGCCTGTGGTGGGACGGGGGGCGGGGGGGTTCGCGAAAGAGCCACAGAGACCAGCTCTGCGCAAATCTAGCTAACTGCATAGTTCTGGGGCTGGGCGGGGCTTTCTGAGGGCGCCTCCTGCTGTTGGGACGGGGAGGTGGCGGGGGTCTCGGGTGGGTCGTCGGTGCTGGTGCTGGTGGAGACCTGAGTGGGGTGGAGGGGGCCGTAGATGGGAGGGGGTGCCGAGCTGGGGCCGGCCCCCGGGTCGCCCTCCTCCTCCTCGGGCTGAGAGCCGGAGTGCTGCAGCATGGAGCCGGGCAGCTTGACGGGGCAGAACGCCGAGCCGGTGGGGATGAAGTTCACCTTGTTTTTGTCCGGGCAGGAGAAGAGCGGGACGGTGGCCGACTGCCTGGACCTGAACGGGAGAGTAAACGGGCTCGTATGAATGAAAAAGAAACCCGCGAGTCCTAATTTAAAAGAAAACTAACATCTTTTGCTGAAGAGTACGGTTCATTACAACATCTGTGCATTATCTGCCCTTAAACAAAGAACATTACATCTATTTTTACCTTTAATATGAAGGTGTCTGTACATAAAGCTGTAACTCTCTTCAATATGTGCAATATCTTATGTGGACCAGTTTTACCACATAAACATCACTACTGTCAATCCTGGTGAACTGCTATTGATCTCTGCCCTGTACAGGAACAGCTCGATACAGAGAACAGCTCCAAAACACTATTAGCGTTAACTTCTCAATTACTTAATTAAACCCGTTCCCTGTATTCTGCGATTGGGTTCAAATCGGTAACACAAGCAGTTTCCTCCAAGATCAATGAAGTGCTCCTAGTTTTGTGGTTCTCTCATGTTTGTTTAATTCTAGGATCAAGTAATACAGGGAGCCTTTTCTGGACCCAGGGACATTTTCCCACAGTTTCTGGCACACCTCCCTAACTCTCTCCACTATGGTTGCTTCGATTTGTCACTTGAATCCTTATTTTAAGTATTTTACTAGCAACAGAACAGAAGTAGTATGAGAGACTACGGTAATCTCCCAGTTTTACGTGGATTTGGGAATTGAAATTAAAATCCCGGGTTTACCTTTACATGTTCTTTAAGGGTGATGCATTAAACTGAGTTTCAAATGAAATGAAAGTGTTCTGGGAGCAGATTTGGGGGCAGATTTAGGGTTTACACTATAAAAATAGGCATTTTTTAACAAAAAACAATGCGTTTTTTCACTATACGCAGGTGCTCTTGGAACGTGACCCCCGCTAAAAGCGAGGGATTACTGTACCTCAGTAATAGTCATGGGTGAGGATTCGAGTGCGTCTCGCGTCTCATGGGAGTGAGCATCGTAAACTCGAAATGTCGTGTGTCGAGACTGCTGTAACCCGTGGACCCCCTGCAGTCACGTATTTTGAAATATATGCAGATTTCCTCACCATGGTAACGGTTTCTATTATAAGAAGTATAATGTCTATCAGACTGTCCTCTGTGGTATTTAGTGCTGCAGTTGGGATCAGGTTGAAAAGTGCAGGAACATTCCTTTAAAGCGATAAAGTGCTCGAAAGAGAGGCCGCACTCACGTCATTTCCTCAAACACCTTGATCTTCTCGCAGCCCTCCGGGGGCTCCCTCTTGAACATGTAGCTGTTGTTGGGTTTGGGAGAGGAGGCGAACTTTGGTAGTGGGGAGCTGCTGCCACTGTCTGTAAAGGGAAAACCAGAATTACACTTCTGACCAGAGTCACTACTGAAACACGACCCACAGTTCAGTACGTCAGAACCCAGTGGCCTCACAGGACAAAGAGAAATCTCAAACCTTAGAAAGCCAAACCAGTGAAAATGATCTGTACGCTCGTCTATTTTTTAAACAGAATTGGTGTTGGTTTCAGAAGATTACAGACTGTGGAACACGTTACTGCAGAAAAGGTTACCATGGTGAACAAGGGCATCCACAAAGACAGGTAGGAAAAAGAAGCCAGAAGAAACATCATAGACCACAAAATTTCTGCCAAACCATGTAAGCCATGACCGTTTGATCGATGTCAACTCAAATATGTGTCTGTGATTTACAGAACATGAAAGAACAGTGAAACACAACTTTCCTCAAGGACCACAGTGTTCCTTAGAGACCACAACGTTCCTTCAAAACCATGACTACAACATTCTTCCAGGTCTACAATGTTTCTCCAGGACCACAGTGTCCTTTAATGGACCACAGCGTTCCTTAAAGAACCACAGCATCTCTCTGGAACCACAGCGTCCCTCCAGGACCACGGCGTTCCTTAAAGGACCACAGCGTCTCTCCAGGACCACAGTGTTCCTTAAAGGACCAGAGAGTTCCTTAAACGACCACAGCGTTCCATAAAGGACCACAGCGTTCCATAAAGGACCATAGGGTTCCTTAAAGGACCACAGGGTTCCTTAAAGGACAACGGCGTTCCTTAAAGGACAACAGCGTTCCTTAAAGGACAACAGCGTTCCATAAAGGACCACAGCGTTCCTTAAAGGACCACAGCGTTCCTTAAAGTACCACAGCGTTCCTCCAGGACCACAGCGTTCCTTAAAGGACAACAGCATTCCATAAAGGACCACAGAATTCCTTAAAGGACCACAGCGTTCCTTAAAGGACCACAGCGTTCCTTAAAGGACCACAGCGTTCCTTAAAGGACCACAGCGTTCCTTAAAGAACCACAGCGTTCCTTAAAGAACCACAGCATCTCTCTGGAACCACAGCGTCCCTCCAGGACCACGGCGTTCCTTAATGGACCACAGCGTTCCTTAAAGTATCACAGTGTTTCTTAAAGGACCACGGTGTCCCTCCAGGACCTCAGCGTTCCTCCTGGACCTCAGCGTTCCTCCTGGACCATGGTATAACACAAAAAAACAAAAACAGAAACACCACAAGACTACACAAATACAGCTACAGCTGTTTGTTTGGAAATCTCTGAGGCTGCATCTGAAGGGAGTATAATAGAGTTGAACATTCATCTTAATTAGGCTTATTCTTCCTAATGAGAGGGGAATGGTGCCAGCGTCCTCAGTCCCTTCTCGCAATATCCATTAAGGGTGCGTGATTAACGTTCCAGAGGCGGTTAAGATTTGTTGATGTTTTTTTACCCCCAGATCCGTGAACCCTCCCTCAGACCATTTAAAAGGGAACGTTGCTAATGATCCTATGTGCAAGTTGCCTAAAGGGATGGTATTAGATTTACTCAATTAATTTTACAGCCTGAGCCCGAGCTAAACTCTTTGCTGCACAGTAGGCACTGATATTTCAGGGGCGGCCAAAATAATAAAACATCACCTGTGTGTCGTTTTATGCAAAAACCCCAACAACCAAAAAAGCCTTGACATTTTCATGTTGCCTAATAAGCCCCCCCCCCTCCCACCCCCACCCCAACACACTGCCCCCTCCCCACCCCCACCCCAACACACTGCCCCCTCCTCAACACACACACCTGAACTGTGAACCATCTCTTTGCACGTCGCACATCATAAGTAACATTTGCACAATATTTGGATGTTATAAAGGTACAGAGTACTAAACTATACATCGCTGGACCAAACTGCACCTTGTTTAACTTCTAGTTTTGAAATGATATTTAGTTTTATTCTTGCGTACTCGTGTGCCATGCAGTCTCGGCTAACGGTGTATAGCTGAGATGACAAATCTCACTTTGACTTAAGGGGGTTCTCCACTGTCTGGTTCCAGCTCGGTTCGGTTCAGTTCGGTTCTACTCTGTACAGTTTGGTTTTGGACCTACAGTTTTCCACTACAACTGGTTGCTATAGTGACCAAACACTCTGAGCAACAGCGCGAGCGGAGGCTCTAAGCTGAGGTAAACAACCGGCATCATTACAATCTCCAGCATGAACTCAGAGGGGTTTTATTTCTTATCCTTGGTTTGTGGCTGTTTGTCACAAAACGGAGACAATTGCCTTACCAGACAAGGCTTAAAGAAGCAACATTAGGCTAATGCTAACGCCAATGCTAACGTTCAGTCAACAACACTGGCGTAACCATAGCGACCACCAATCAGTAACCTCCAATATGTACTCGTCGTCATTTAGTATCGGTTCAGCACGCTTGGAACCTCGGCCAAGGTGGTACCAGGAACCAGATTTTAGTGAAGGAAAAGCAAAAAAGCGAGTTGAACCGAACCGAACCGAGCCGGTACCAGTCAGAGACCAGAGGGGTGGATCAGAACGGAGGGCTTTCATGAAGAGCTCTCATTTTCATCTCACATTAACAATCTACCAATGCTGTATCTCTACCAACTCCATCTTTCGAACATCAGGAACATTCGTCCATTCCTTGCTGAAGCCTCGTTCAGTCACTTGAAGACTAGACTGTAGAGTAACCCTCTCCTGGCTGATCCTCACAGAGGCACAGATTGAAATGTTATTGTAAAAGGTTCTCGCTGAATGTGATAAGTGGCCTGAATCCTTTTCAGAAAAGTTACCCGTGAGTTGGAAGCCTCCAATAAACTGCACTATAAGTGAGCAAATGCTTTCCCTGCTTCTAACACACAACAGCTTTAAACGGCGTCTTGTTCGAGAACTAAACGACATGTAGAACCGCACTTATGTCTTAAACAGCGCAACTTCATCTCAGACAAGGCTGAAGGGTCTATAAGAGGCACAGGGGGCTTGTCCTTTTATACGGTTAAAAGATCCATTAGCAATATCTGCAGAGGGTGGGAGTCGGCCCACCTTCAGAAAAATATTCTGGACAATGCCTGGCAAGGCCTAGAATTTGACTTTGTTTAAATATAGTCTCTCAAATAGGGATGCACCGATTGATCGACCAGTGATCGGAAACGGGTCGGTGATCGGCCGATCACTCGCACGTATTGCCAATTTCAAACCGATCTTTTTTGGGGGGTTTATTTATTTGTTTATGTATTACATTTTATTTATTTAA
>JBBPDC010000141.1:19505357-19515972 GCA_037974485.1 Hemigrammopetersius urotaenia | reverse complement strand
CTCTCTTTCTCTCTCTCTCTATCTCTCTTTCTCTCTCTCTCTCTCTCTCTCTCTCTCCCTCGCTCTCTCTCTCTCTCTCTCTCTCTCTCTCTCTCTCTGTCTGACTCTGTGCCCCTGAGGCTAATGTTTCCTTTCCGTCTGGATTCAGCCTGTGCACCTGTGGATTGCACACAAAGACACACAAATCAACACACACACACACACACACACACCAACAAACACACACACACACCAACAAACACATAGACACACACATTTGTTTTATACTTTGTGTGATTTCCTATGTGTATTTATGTGAATATCTACATAATAGTGCATTACTGTATATAATTATATATTGATAAATGTATATTATGGCACATGTATGTTGTTTCTTTGTTTGTATTATTTTCTTCATTGTAGATTAATACTGAACACAAACTAAATGATGAAGAAACACATGAAATTGTGCAGTAAACAAAGAAAAGAGGTGGGCAGTGCTACCTTTATGTTTGTACAGTTCATAACACTAATGATGAGAAATAGGCAAATTATATGCATAATCAGAGAAAATAGATTTTATTTAAACGAGAAGAGCAGAGATAGATAAACAGACCTTTAGAGTTTATACAGTCAGTTTCTAACACAGAAATGCTACGTGAAGCAGGACACATGCCATGCTAACAGCTTGTGGTGATTTCGGGACAGTACTGATGTTTCCCAGCTTCAGAGTCTGCAGACTGTGGACATTTTAGAGTCAGAAACTTTACTGATCCTGGAGGAGGTTTATGTAATGATGGCTAAGACACAGATACACTCATATTGAAAGAGCTTTTAAGATATTAATCACCAAACCAGCTTCCCTGACGCTCAGTAGCTCAGAACCCCAGGACTGTGCAGAAGGGCACGGGAGCACATCTCAGTGGGCAGAGGGTTTAGACCAGACCGAGTTAAAGTCACATGGTGCGATTCGTCTGCGTTTTTGTGATTAATTGATCAAAATTAATGCATTAATTAGACACCGCTAGTATCAAAAGGCCAGAACTCCTAACGAGGTTCAGAGCAGTAGTACTACGAACACGGCGCCGGGGAGCAGTGTGTGGGACGGTACCTTGCTCAGGGTACCTCAGAGGTGCCTAGCGGTCTTGGGAATCGAACCCATGACTTTCTGATCGCAGGGCGAGTGCCCTAACCACCAACCACCAGGAGCGGTGCACGGTCTGACACCAAACCTTCGTTTTTCTCGTCCACACGTAAACACAGAAACGGGGTTCTCAGAAATCGCCACTTTGGCGGGAGATTTCAAAAACACACTGAACCAAAATGCTGTTCACGTGTGGACCAAAGGGCAAAACACAGAGAAAAACCTCCGCATCCAGAAATAGTATGTGTAAACTGTGGACATGGCCGGACTGAAAAATGCCAAGAGTGTGTCATAAGAGCAACAGGTGATGTTTTCAATACTAATCTGCAATGTAGCCGATAATCAAAACAAAGGAAATCGTTGAATGAGAAGGTGTGTCCAAACTTTTGACTGGTAGTGTGTATATATATATATGTGTGTGTCTGTGTGTGCATGCAACTATACATATATATACTCACCAGTGTGTAAGTATGTATATAGTATAATGTAAAATGTTACATAATAATCTTTTAATAAATCAAAAACTAACTTCATTATCATTATGGTTTTGCTCTTAAAAAGCTGAAAAAAATGTAACTTTGTGAAATGTATCCCTGTATTTCTGTAGTTTGCTTGAAAATGCACAAACACACACACACACACACACAGCTGCAGGCTGCAGCTGACCGCTCTGGTCTAAAGGCTTAATGATGCGCGACTGGACATGTGAGTGAGCGCGAGCCTGCCTGTGAAGTGAAAAGCATGGAAACCGCCTCGTTCCAGTTATTTCAGCCGGACGATAAAGCCAAAACATGGCCTCCAGCCTCGGGTTTCGCCGTCTGAGAGACTGGCTCCACTTTAAACCCTGGCACACGGCTGAAACACACACTCCATCACATGATCAATACAATATGAGGCCATTATAGCTCAATACAATCTGCGTCAAAAAGAGCCACAGAGGAAACAATAAGGTCATGTTTTCCAGGACTTGGAAAATCCTTATCGAGCCGAATCAAAGACCGTCGGAGGGGAATTTCCCAACTTCAAAGAGTCCTCGCGTTTTGTCCCCTCCTCTTTCATCGGAATAGTAATCAAGATAATAGAACCATAACATGGTCTGATTGAGAAATGTATCAGCGCCATACTTACACCACACCACTTTCCACCGTAACGCTACACCCGTTTCCTTTTTGACCATTTCCATGGTTTCGACTACACAAGGGGGGTCAGGCTCTGGTCCTGGATGGTCCTTCTCCTCAAACACATTCACTAAACCTGGCAAATAACTGGTGTGGAGAACCAGGAGTTTCTGAGCAGGGAAATCATCAAAACGTGCCGGACCACGAACCTTCAGGACCTCCAGGAGCTGGACACCCCTGCACTACACCTACTCCAATATAGCTTCACTGCAGCACTTTTTCATTATTAAACCTGTTTCCATGGTTACACTACACCCATTCCTGTACAGTTACACTACACCCATTTCCATTGTTACACCTGTTTCCATGGTTACACTACACCCATTTCCATTATTACACCTGTTTCCATGGTTACACTACACCCATTCCTGTACAGTTACACTACACCCATTTCCATTATTACACCTGTTTCCATGGTGACATTACACCCATTCCTGTACAGATACACTACACCCATTCCCATAGCGTTACACTACACCAATTTTCATGATTACACCTGTTTCCATAGTTACACTACACCCATTCCCATAGAGTTACACTACACCCATTTCCATTGTTACACCTGTTTCCATGGTGACATTACACCCATTCCCATGCAGTTACACTAAACACATTTCCAGGGTTGTACTTCCAAAGTTATTTAACACCCAGTCCTGCTGTTACATTGCACCAGCTTCCATGGCTACAGTACACACATTACGAAGGTGACACTCCTTCTCCAAGGCTCTGTTACAGCCATGTTTCCATGGTTATGCTAATAATTGCTTACTAGAAGACATGCTGCTGTATTGGATGTATGTTATTATAGTATAAATAAAAAAACAAGATACGTTAATCGTTTAAAACCACGGAGCAGGAAAAGTGATTTGCCAGAATCGACTTCCGTAATACCTTAGCAGTGCTCTAGTTGTACAAATGCTCGACGTCCATCTTTGCTCCAGTGAGAACTTTGAATTGCACCCATAACACATTATTACATTATAACAATTTAAACATGTACCATTTTAATATTTCCATAGAGATTTTCTTTTTTTTAGATGCATTTCTGGGCCCCATCACCGCAGAAGCTATAACCGCACACTTGTCTCTGCTCCTGTTTTACAGAGTGAAAATAAAAGGATCTGAAAATAAACCTATTAGAATAACATACAAGTTTTTTTCCCCTCTTAACTTCAGCCATACTGTCCAAATCTCAGTCCCGCATCTCAGTCGGCGCGCTAAATGGACGCATTTATCATGTCGGCTGAAAAGCACTCCTGTTCAATTGTCCAAATGAAGGCATAATTTGAGCGTGTGTGTGTAGGGTTTTGTAATTTGCACACTGACAGTAATGTAATGCAGCGGGCGCTGCTGCAGCGTGCCAGTTTGTCATGGTGCCAGGCTGGCTGGCACTTGGGCCACTTAACCGTTTAGGGCTCTGGCATCGGGCCCTACTCAATCTCTCTCTTCTAGACATCTTTTCATCCGAATACACACGCGGGACGACTCCTGAGAGAAGGCTGTTTATTCCAGGCCCTTTTAGGAGGAGGGATTTTATAACCTTTCAAGAACGGCGGAGCGCACTTCATCTCCGAAAAGGGGCCGCACTCCATGTTTGCAATTTGCTTGCTACTCTTATCGACTTCACCTCTAACTCCGCTCTGAAATGCGCCGCCCTCCTTATCTGCTAATTAGCTCCATAAACCTGTGCTGGTTTTATTGGCACATTGTGTCTGTGTCCAACTCCGTCCTGTTTGGCTTGTACTTCCCAGAAAATGTATTGTCCCCGGACAAAAGAGCGCGATTTGAATTGTGGGTGCTCTCCACCATTGTGTTCTCTGCTCTTTTGTGTGCCCCCACCAGCCCTGCTTTCACTGCACTATCAAAGCCCCAGTAATGAATACACTGGTCTATCTATGACAGGCACGTACAGTACCGGCCAGGCGTTTGGACACGGCCGCTCGTGAAAAGTGCCGAGCCGCACCACAAACAAACATTTACGGCATTTATCAGACGCTTTTATCAAAAGCGACTTCCATTTCCTAAGTACAGGGGGCAGTCTCTCCCTGGAGCAACTCGGGGTTAAGGGTCTTGCTCAGGGACCCAGTGGTGGTTTTGCTGAAGGTAGGATTCAACCCATGACCTCTTGGTCCAGAGACAAGTGTCCTACCCACTGAGCCCCTCCACCCCTGCATTTTCCTTTACAAATGAAACAACCCAATCCTGAGCCGAACCCGAGCTGCTCGACGGCAGGGCCAGACACAGGCCGCAGCCGGGCTGACAGCATCACCGCTTTCTGATTGGTGGAAGTGTTGTCATGACAACAGACAGCCTTGGAATTAGTTTTTTACAGTTTGAGCAAAAAAACCCAACAATCTAGTAACAGTGAAGTACAAGAACTCCAGTCTCTTTGGACTGAAGATGCATTTCGGTGGGGGTTTTCTAACACTGATGATTCAGGACGTCACTAAGAAGTTCGCTGGGTTAGGTTTTCATCCCAGAGATAAAAAATATCAAGAAAAAATTATTAAGACTATAAACAGGGGTTGACTTGATTTTTTTTTTGCTGTTGTGCTCTAATGAGTACCTACATTAACCTACATTAACCCAAATTCAAAATGTTTACCTTACCATGGGTGCTCTTCCAACCCCCCTGGACTGGAGAGCGGGTCTTGTATCGGGGCGGGCCATGAAGTCAAGGGGGCGGGGCACACAGTTACAGAAGCGCGGACATGAGATCAGCTCGGACTGAATTTTGATTGGTGCAGAAGCGAGGCTTTGCGGACCGGCAGGAACCATATTTTCATTAGTATTTTTCCTTTTATAGTTCTTCTCTCCTGAGTGGTGGTACTTAGAAGTGAAGACCACATACGCCGTACCACATACGCCAACTCTTGCATGCGTACCGCTTATGTCAATTATAAAAGCTACAAGAGCTGACAAAAGCATCTCTGACACCGCCGGAAAAGTGCCTTCACGACCGGTGCTTCATCTCCATCGCGTCCAGGTACCGAAGGCCGAGGCCTATGCTTTCAGCCCTCGCAGCGGTCGGCATAAAAATGCTCTTTACTGCAACTGCGGCACCGCCATGACTTTGTGTGTCATGTTGAGGGGATGGAGTGATACATCTCCCTTCAGCGGCATTAGCTCGACCCGTCTGCCTGATCCACTTAACTCCAGAGTCTTAATGTAGAGCTGAAGCCACTGAGAATAAACACCAGAGTCTAGAGGACATAAACACGTTTAACTGCAGCGAAGCCTGTCAAGCTGCACTCTATCAATGGTACCCTTACTGTACCCTTACAGCGGCGTTCACTAAAAAAAGAACCACATTAGAAAGCAGGGGAGGGAAGCACCACAAGTGCGCAAATTTTCCGCGTCGGGTTCGTCCAGACGAGGCCGTGCCAGTTAAAGGGCGGGTTTTCAGAGGGTTTCTTGCCTGAAGGGAGTGCAGATAGGATTACTCCTAAAACCTTTCTCACTCGTAAAGCCTCTGCAAATGACTGGGCCTCCTCCATACATGTCTGGGATGGCATTACCCAACAGGAAAACAGTCTGCTAACTGTATTCTCTAAGCTTGTCATCTTTCAACAGGCCCTAATCTGAGTGCTGCTCGATTTCCCACAGGGCAGAGGCCTATTAGATTACACCGATGCTGCCCTTATGATAACACGGGCTTTTGGACGCTTGTCTGGACGTCCAGGCAGAGGCCCGGCGGAGTCTGAAATATCCCCCCGCACCTGGAGGGACCTGGATATACATTAGAGAAGAAACGAAACGTACACTCGTCGAAATAGTAAAGTCACAGGAAAAGCTTTATATGTCAGGTGCGGTTACATCATCTGTTATTATCAAAACAAAACATATTTAATCTATATTTCTTCTATGAGCAGATGTAATTGGCTTTTATCTCGCATTAAAGCTCAAAAGCCGTTTTGTCAAAACAGTGAAACTTGGCTGGCCTTGTTGAGTTCAATACTTTGACACTTTTACTGCAAAAGAAAAGATATATAGACCATTTAAATCAAATTATGTGCAGAAAAAATTAGCCAAATGTAGGAATGAAGAGAAACTGAGGTGTGATTTTGTCACTCTTTTATCTGATGCATCTTACAGCACAGCTTATATTTTCTTTATATTTGAGCTGCCTTGATATAACTGAATCTCAATAAAGTGAATATGTTCAGCCACTCCAAAAACCAAAACTGAAAGTGAGAACCAAGTGATAAAAGGCAAAGCAGCACCTGTGGAGAAAGGAGACAACAGTCCAACTTAATGATACAAGTTTTAAAATGAGTTATCATTGTTATGGGCCATATAATGAGGTTATAGATGTTGAATCTATAACATTGTTTTAATTGTTTCAATACTTTATCCTGCCAAAATACAACACTGATGGTTTGCAGTTGGTAAGTTAGTAACTAGTGTCCAGGGTTCTGTACTACGAAGCACGATTACTGGCTTATCACGTTCGAGAGTAACTTGGTCACGTGAGTCATAACTTCACGACTAACCCGTACTATGAAACGTGGACAGGTTTATTATGAGATATGTTGCTATGGCAACTTATGCAGTGTGCTAATCCTGGTCCGACCACAATATGTTCCTACTTAAATCTCGGTTCGGCGTGAGCCCGCCACCCACAAGCCCCGCCCCACTTCTCCCCAGCCAATGGTGTGCTTGGATCCATGGGACCTTGGTGCCTGAATTGTGATTTTACAGGCTGAGAATTTTTATTGTAATTTTTATTACATTGTTTTTTATTTTACTTTTTTATAGTAAAATATTCGATTTCAAAAGACAAAGGGAGGCTCAAACTGACCCTTATTGGATTTCTCTCCACCTATTGGATCCACACATTGTGTTGATTCAAGATTCTCTTAAAGTTACAACACGCAGTGAACTGTATCCTGAACACAGTGATCTGAGTTTTCTTAGCCTCATCCTAATCCATATTGGGTATAACATTTAAAAAAAAATTCTTTCTATTGTGACTATATATGTATTATTTTATTCTATTTTATTCTACTATTTTACTATTTTACTATTTATCTATTTTTAAACCTGTGTCATGAAATGGTTGTGGAAATGTGTGTGAATTTGTGTGCTACTACCACTGCAAAAAAAAAACAATTGCCCAATTTGGGACAAATAAATAAATAAATAAATAAATAAATAAAGTACTATGACCTATCAAAGGGCGTCTCACATTTCCTCCCCCTGATTTCAGTCGTTTTCTCACCCACACAGGCTGCTGGTCCACCCTGGTGTAAACGATGTCCTTGTTTCATTCAGGACTGTCTTACAGGAACACGACTCTGATGTTACAATAATGTGCGAAACCTTCTCACACTGTGCAACAGACTGTAGAAATCCAGTGCAATTTGTATATGATTTGTAAACTTCTATTACTCTGTTTGTTATTTAACTCTGCACCTTAAATTTCGTTGTTCCTTGATAAAGTGACAATGACAATAAAGAATTATCTCAATAACAAAATGAGCGAATGACTTTCAACCCTTAGATGACCAGACAGGGCCTGTCAGGCGGCATCAGCATCGCCACCATCAGAAGGGAGAAGACCCCGGTCCTGATGCCTGTGCCCCCCTATATTGTTGACCCTTTGACCCTCGACCGCCCCACAGGGCTGCCGTGAGATAAGCCGTCACACAGCAGTTTATCACTTAATAAATAAGATACATAAGTTAAATGCATTGCATACTATAGGCCCCAGAGCTGAGACCTTACAGGTCTCTCTAAAAATACCACCCCCATCTCTCCACCAACCCCCATCCATTCTCTAAACTTTCCTAAACAGTTCCCAAGAATCAAAATGCCAAGTATTGTGCAGGCTTTTTGAATATAACACAGGGGGAAAACGGCCTTTTTGTGATTTCTCCTTTTTTCTTTTCTCTTTCAAAGACCAAAGTCGAGCAAAGATCAAAGGTAAAATGTTCTCCATGTGAAAAGTTTCTTCAGGCCACAGACGGATGTGAACCATTTCTATTCAAATGTACACATACGATAAAGAGCTGCCGGCAGTGAGAAGCTGCAAGGGTTTGGTATGAAATATTTGATCTCAGTTCAGGTCCACTGTTTACTCTCTCTCTCTCTCTCTCTCTCTCTCTCTCCTCACACCTTGTTCAGTCATTAATCTGTCGCACTGTAGGCCTCCATGAGGCTGATCTGTGAAAAATAATGGAAGTAAAACAGTGTTGTGGAGGTGTCAGACAACTCAGGTCAAGTACAGTGTCAAAAAAAGTGTCAAAAAAACGAACTGTAGTGAAAACTTGTGAAGTGAAAAGTGAAAATTTCCTTATTTAGGCTCTTGGTGCTCTGAGGCCCTCGGGCTGGGAGACGCAGAGCGCAGCTCTCTCCGCTGAGGTGATAGCTTCTGACACGTGTGTTTCAGCACCAATGGGGTGAATGAAAAGCCTCTTTCTCAGGCTGCCCTGAGGAGGCCGGCCTGGGGGATTATGGCCAGTGGAGTGATCAGTGCTCCGGCTGAGAAGACTGAAAGGTGCTTTGGTGTCAGAGTCTCGGGTCATGCTCCACAGATCATCGTTTCATATCCAAATGAGGCCTTGGTGTATCAGATTACGCTGACCTTACAGAGCACTCGGACCCCCCCCCCCCACCTCTCCTTCAGCCACCACCCCCCTCTAAACCCTCCTACACTGTTCCCAAGAGTCAAAGTGTCAAGAACTGTGCAGGCAATTCACTTTTAAATGATTCTGACATACCCGACAAAGCGAAAAGCCCTGGACACACCTCTGGACACCGGCTACCGGCTACCGACTCACCCCAGGCCTGCTGGAGCTCTGCATGAGCACGCAACAATATGACGACACCTAACAGCCTCCCTTTCACTCACTGGGGCCTGCATGAATTTACATCAATGCCCTTTGGTTTGGTGAACGCACCAGTGCTACTGAAGAGGGGTGTGGCGGGAGAACAAAGCTCTCCAGACTTCATTTATCACGATGCATGAATGGGTGTCAACAGGGCCATGTCCTCAGCATGGCAATAACACACACACACACACACACACACACACACACACACACACACACACACACACACACACACACACTGCAAGCTTTGGTGTAGGGCTAAAAGCATTTCTTAAGGCCTTTTCACACAGCCAATATTTTGTACAGATTAAAAGAATGATGAAACATCTATAGTCTCTGTGTCTCTGTGAAATGTCTCTGTATAAATAAATGATAAACAAATGTTCGACAGCTCCCATTTATTTCTATCCTATGTCCACAACCCTTGCTGTCTGAGGAAAAGATTTGTGAGAATGTGTGTGTGTGTGTGTGTGTGTGTGTGTGTGTGTGTGTGTGTGTGAGTGGTGGTGTGTCCTTAAAGATCACTTTAAAAATCTTCCTCCATCTCCTCTCTGAACATACACAGATCCCAAGAGTCAAACTGTCAAAAGCTGTGCAGATTTAACAATTATATAACAATTATATATATATAGAGAGAGAGAGAGAGGGAGATTTAGATTTTTCTGAACTGTATTACTGCCACCAGTCCAGCGTTGTACGAGTGTTTGTTTTTGCTCACCGCATGCTGCTAATGCTAACTGCTAACCCTAACTGCTAATGCTAATGATTTTTTAAGCAAGTTTTCTGATTTTTATTTACTTTTACAGTTTCTTTAAGGGTGATGCATTAAACTGAAATCAACACAAAATTAAAGAGTTCTGGGAGCAGATTTGGGGGCATATTTAGGGTTTACACTATAAAACTAGGTGCTTTTTTTTTTTTTTACCAAAACACAACAATGCGGTCTTTCACTTTATGCAGGTGCTCTTGGAACGTAACCCATGAAAAGCAGGGGATTACTGTATGTTTGCGAGATTTCTTCTTCACTTCATATTAACTTTTATATGTAAACTTAATATTTAAAAAAGCAACTTAATAGAAGAAGTAAAAATGTCTAAATGTTCAGTGAAAGTAATGTAGAAACGCAAAAGGAAATGAACTAATAAAGAAGGTCTGTTTCAGACAGAGAGGGTATAATCTTCAGTTCTTACATCAGAAGGAAGACTGGTGTCTCGTTCTCACCGGGGACGCGGCTGTAAATCCCAGCAAACAGTGAACCACACAGTAACATCTGTCAAGCAAGGGTTGAACATCTTGGCAGTCTTTTATCTGAGCTGTACTTTTGTAAAGACTGTATACAACTTTTTTTAATGTGGGGGGTGGGAGTGGGAGCAATGACACTAGTGGTATTTCGTGAACTTTAGACTGATAACAGCTTTAGACATTTTTCTACACAGGAGCTCAAAGTTTCACACATATCTCAAACACTTTTAAACTGTTCT
>JBBPDC010000141.1:19412834-19423307 GCA_037974485.1 Hemigrammopetersius urotaenia | reverse complement strand
ACTCTCAGAGAGACGCTGGACTGGAATGGGTTCACTCTCAGAGAGACGCTGGACTGGAATGGGTTCACACTCAGAGAAGAGGATTTAAAATAAACTGCAGTGACTCTTATTTTACTCCAGAGCTGTTTGTATGTGTATATGAAGATAAGCTCTCTAGTGTGAGAATTTGTTTTAGTTAAGAGCAGCAGCCAGTAAAAATGGGCTTGAAAACTGTATACATGTTGAAATAACACCAGCGTTAAAATCTCGTTAGAGATTTCCGAAAAAGCCGGTCCAGTATTCCTCCTTTAAAAACGACTGCGCTTTACCGCAGCTGTTATTGAATGAACACCTACAGTAAGTGTGCGCTATTTCAGGAAAAAACTGTTACTGGATCAGATCAGATCAGATTCCCCCCCCCCCCCCCCCTTCCAGCCTTTTCCGCTGATGTCAGGAAAATAACATGATATTATGTTTTATTAATCCGGCGTATCTCTAGTTTGAACTTTTTTTAAAAAAAAATGTTTTATATTAAGTACTTCAGGCTAATCTTCAACCACATCAAGTGCTGGAAATTGTGGGGTGGAGTGAGAGAGAATCCTCTGTGTGTCTGAGCATGCGTGCTGTGTGCGTGTACTTGTCTGAACAGCCATAAAACATCTGAAGGTCAGCAAGAGAACCTGCTTTGTTTCACTCTCCAAGTTCCAGTCGTAAAGTGTTATTTTGCGATTTTAACCCAAAAGGGCTATTTATGTATAAAAGGCCAAAAGGCACCCTCCTGCTCTGCGAAAGCATGTTAAACTGGTAATAAAATACCCTCAGCACTGCTGCAAAACACCGAGCCAAGAAACAATGTGGAAGAGACGGTGGCCCCGTCTGTGAAGGGGACGGTCCAGGGCAATTTCCACAACCACTTTAACCAGTGAGGGTCCAGCTGTAACCCAAGCCTCGCCTGCAGAGCTCCGCAGACAGCGGGGGGCTTAAGATCTGCAGCCTTTTATTTGCAGCATTAAAGCGGAATTACAGAGCTTAAGGAAACCATACCATATAAAACTGATTTTTATATTCTGGGATGGGATTTTCAGCCATAAACTGTATTCTGGAGCGATTCAAACAATAAGTAGTTGGACATGAGTATGCAGTACATTTTTTTTTCTCTTGTTTTGTCCCGCTGCACTTCTGGGATGTCTCGCATTGTTGATTTCAGTTGCCTGAATCGAATGTATGTCTTCATTGCTAGTGGTTAATTTTCCTCTCTCTCTCTGTACGCAGGTCTCGAAAATGAATGGACTTTCGCGGCTGTCTCCCGCGGGCACGCAAGCGGCTGCCGCCAAAAAGCAGAAAGACTACCGACTGCCGTCCAGAACTGTGAAGTACACAGCCACCGTGACCAAGGGCCACGTCACCTACACCAAAGCGAAAGGAGAACTGGTGAAGAAAGCCAAACTCAACCACAGCAGGCACTCTGCTTCAGCTGCTGCCCTTAAAGCCCACAGCACCAATCAGCACCAAGCAGCCAGCAACGGCCATGCCCCCCAGCCCCCCCACTCAGGAAAAGCCCAAAGTAGCAATGCAAAAACCCGCAAACAGGTGCTATTATCCAACGGGGTCCACAGCGAGGCCAACGTCCGCTTTAAGTGGCGGGTGAACGGGCGGCGCGGCGTCAAGGAGGAGCACGAGGAGGCGGATGACGGGCGGCAGGGGAGACACAACCTGCGCACCTCCAAGCGCAGGATGGATGCAGCTCTAGCTGCGGTTACAGCGCTGGAGGACATGCAGGCCAAGTGCAAGGCTTCGGTCCCTGAGGCGAAGAGAGCGAGGCTGCAGCCCAGCGCTCTAGTAGAAACACGCAGTAAAAAGGCTCTGGGCCAGGACAAGGCCTCCGGTGCCCTCGCCAACGGACACAGCATCACAGAGACAGCAGCTTCCCCCACTCAGAAAACGTGTCCTCCCGCTCCCCCTCCTGCTTCTCCAGCGGCTCCCGACTCTCCTGCCACCCACCAGAGCCCGGCCAACCCGGAGCCGGCCCGGCAGCGGCCCAGGCGGGCCTCGGCCGGCAGGCTAATGTTCATCAGACAAGCACAGCAGAGGGCCCAGACCAGCGCGGCCTTCAGCCGCTACGCCAACACTACCTCAAACAGCAAGCCCTCCAAACCAGCAGAGCCCCAGGCCACACCTCAGCCCCAGCCCCAGCCCCAGCCCCAGCCCCAGCCCCGGGCGGAACGGGAGAGGGAAAAAGAGAGGGAAAAGGAGAGAGAAAGAGAGAGGGAGAGGAGTAGGGCGGGATTCGCCACCCTGCAGGAGGCCCCTGTCTTCAGGCCCAGTTCCCGAGAGTTTCAGGACCCCCTGGTGTACCTGGACTCTGTGCGAGATGGGGCGGAGCACTACGGCATCTGCAGGGTACTGCCGCCCCCCGACTGGCGGCCCGAGTGCAAACTGAACGACGATATGCGCTTCGTTACCCAGGTGCAGCGCATCCATAAGCTGGGCCGCCGCTGGGGCCAGAATGTACAGAAACTTGCCTGCATCAAAAAGCACCTCAAATCTCAGGGCATCACCATGAAAGACCCCCCAGTCATTGGTGAGTACAGTCCGGTTATACCTATAGCTAGGACCCCCACCCCCGCATTGTAGATGTAAATGTAGAATTCAGAGTCGCGCCCAAGTACTCTTATGGTGTAGCCTGGTGTGTTGGAATCAAACCTTACTATCCTGCTTGGAAGGCAGCAATGTTAGCCACTACACTAACAAACGTCACTGGACAGAATAATGTGTTTGGAGAACACTAACTGCCAATTCTGTCACGCCAGCTAACAGAGGCCTGTGCTGGCCAGCATCCGGCCGATTAATTGAGGGCAATGGGCTTCCTGCCCACCCGGAGAGAGAGAAGCCAATTGTGCTCTCCTGGACTCCTGGTCACGGATGTCTGGAGAACCACCAGGGATCGAACTCTCAATCTCCTGATGAGATCCAATTGCAGCCTTACCTTCAACTGCACACTGCTGCTAAAACGTATTCAGTGAAGCATTTAACATCTCAAAGCAACGTTTACAGATCTACTGAGCTCTGCCAGCAATTTAGCAACTGTATAAGAGACTAAGATTCGCTCCAGGTGAAGTCGGATCAGTGAATGCACAGCGCAAATGTATATAAACAATAGTGGTTTAGGATTTTTAGCCATAAAGCATATACTGGCGTGATTTTTCAGTCGGTCGGTAGTGTGCATGTTTTATTTCTTCTCTTTTGGTTCCACTGCACTTCCCTTTGATTATCAAGTCCTACTGTATTCAGAATGGTTTGAAGGATGAATATTATATTGCATTATTTTCATATTAAAGCCAGGACGTCTTGCTAGGCAGCTCCAGATTCCACGGAGCTCTTAACATCACTCAGAGCGACAATTACCGGGCTGTTGACCCAGCCCTTGCCTGTCTGCTGCTTAGCAATCATATAAGTGAATTAGATTCACTCCAGATGAAGTCGAAACAGCGATCATGCAGCACAAATAGGGGTTAAACACTTCGGCAGCATCGCAAATGACACGAGTTTTGCTCCGCTACGCTACAGTAATGACGCGCAGCTCGAGGGCCCGCGTGGCCGAGTCATGTGACTAGGCCCGGCCCAATAAAAGCTCATGTTAAGATATAAGCCTGCTGTCAGCTCAGGTTAGGCAGCGGTAGCTCACCTAAATTGCCTGTCTCTGTGGATTTGCCGGAGGCACGGCTGAGCGTTTACGGCCTTCAGAAGCAGCCCCTGGCCTTTGGTTTCCTTCGGCGCTTTCCGCTCGGTGCGAAGGTCTGGCTTGTGTGGCTGGAATAAATGTTTACTGAGGTGCTGAGATTGCAGTTGCAGCGCCGGGGTGGTTCCGGCCGGCCAGTTTAACTGCCGGACGTTAACCCCGCGTTCACACTTCCATTCACATCTCTCCTCTGCATTTTATTTATTTTCTTGTTACGTTTAGGAGAAACAAATAAAGACGACATGCTGTTTTCCACTTGCATTTACGGAAATAATGAACTGTGAAATGGAATGAATTTGTCTCCTGTTACCATCAATATCCAATCTGCACTTCACAGGTGCTTCTGTAGAGTAATATCAGGAGCTCATAAACAAGAAAGCACTCACATATCATAAATCTCGCTCTCTCTCTCTCTGTCTCTCTCTCTCTCTCTCTCTGTCTCGCGCTCTCTCTCACTCTCTCTTTCGCTCTCTCTGTCTCTCTCTCTCTCTGTCTCGCTCTCGCTCTCTCTCTCTCTCTCTTGCCCTCTCTCTCGCTCTCTCTTTCGCTCTCTCTGCCTCTCTCGCTCTCTCTCTGTCTCTCTCACTCTCTGTCTCTCTCACTCTCTGTCTCTGTCTCTCTCGCTCTCTCTCGCTCTCTCGCTCTCTGTCTCGCTCTCTCTCTCTCTCTCGCCCTCTCTCTCACCCTCTCTCTCGCTCTCTCTCTCTCTCTCTCTCTGTCTCTCTCTCTCTCTTTCTCTCTCTCTCTCTCTGTCTCACGCTCTCTCTCTGTCTCGCTCTCTCGCTCTCTCTCTCACCCTCTCTCTCGCCCTCTCTCTCGCTCTCTCTTTCGCTCTCTCTCGCTCTCTCACTCTCTCTCTGCCTCTCTCGCTCTCTCTCGCTTCCTCTCGCTCTCTCTCTCTCGCGTTCTCTATCCCTCTCTCTATCCCTTTCCCTCTCCCCCCACCCCTCTATGCTACCCCCACTCTCTTACTTGCTATGAAACTGTTTCTGTCTACCCGACTGTCTTGCTCACTATTATTCATTCTTGCCCTCGCACTCATCTTTTCTTGTACTGTTTTTCTTTTTCTTTCTTTTGTTCTTTCTTACTTTAACTTTCTATATCTATCTATCTGTTTCATTCTCTCTCTCTCTCTCAGGAGGCTGTGAGGTGGATTTAGCTCGGTTCTCAGAGCTGGTCAGTGATATGGGTGGAATGCAGCAGGTGATGGACCTGAAGAAGTGGAACCGGCTGGCCGACCTGCTCTGGATTCCGCGCTCGGCGCAGGACCGGCTGGCCAAGCTGCAGGAGGCGTACCTGCAGTACCTGCTGAGCTACGACCTGCTGAGCCGTGAGGAGCATCGCCGGCTGGAGCAGGCGGTGCTGGAGGAGAAGGAGATGCTGGAGCGTCGCCGCGGGCCCCTGGAGGGCCACTCGGAGAACTCCCAGCGCACCCTGTCACTGCCCCGCTATGAGCCCAAAAACGGCCTGACCGGAATAGGCCATCGAAACGGCTTCCACAGCCTGGAGCCGGATCCCCCGCGGCAGGCTGGCCGCCGCAGACTCTTCGCTCAGGAAAAGAAAGGGGGCAAAGCAGAGGGTCACCACGAAGACAAGAAAGACGAGGAGGAAGAGGAGGATAAAGGGGTCCTCAGTGACCAGCACAAGTGTATATACAAGGTGAGTAAGAGGCTGTGGTATAGGGGTAGGAAAGAAAGCATTGCACCAGAGCCATTACATTGTGTGTATGATGGTGTGTGTGAAGGTGTGTAGATGTACGGTTGTGTGTGTGTGTGTGTGATTGTTTATGATGGTGTGTGTGTGTGTGATTGTGTATGATGGTGTGTGTGAAGGTGTGTAGATGTCCGGTGGTGTGTGTATGATGGTGTGTGTGTATGAAGGTGTGTAGATGTACGGTTGTGTGTGTGTGTGATTGTTTATGATGGTGTGTGTGTGTGATTGTGTATGATGGTGTGTGTGTGTGATTGTGTATGATGGTGTGTATGAAGGTGTGTAGATGTCCGGTGGTGTGTGTATGATGGTGTGTGTGTGAAGGTGTGTAGATGTCCGGTGGTGTGTGTATGATGGTGTGTAGATGTCCGGTGGTGTGTGTATGATGGTGTGTGTGTATGAAGGTGTGTAGATGTCCGGTGGTGTGTGTATGATGGTGTGTGTGTGTGAAGGTGTGTAGATGTCCGGTGGTGTGTGTGTGAAGGTGTGTAGATGTCCGGTGGTGTGTGTATGATGGTGTGTGTGTGTGAAGGTGTGTAGATGTCCAGTGGACGTAAGCTGCCACCACTTCAGACACTGGGAGAATGGGAGTGTTTTAAGGCCAGCGCTGGCTCTGCTCTCTGGTGCACTCTGTAATTCTGTTCTGGAATCAGGCCTGGACACTGATATCGCCTCCACTCCGCACTGAGACCGTGCAGTGGCCTTGGCTCATCATCTGTGTGGAGTCTCCAGTGGCTGTAGTGTATTAGCTGTCTGAAGCGTGCGCTGAAGTTTACTCAGGCCAGCCAAGCCGGCACTCGTGCCATTTCCTCAGGTAATAAAGCATTTAGAGAATGTAGGAAGGACTCGCCGCTGCGCTGCCAAAACAGAGCCTGATGACTGTTTTCCCTCTTATACACACACACACACACAAATGGAACGAAAGGGACTTATTATGACGACCTCATCTTTGTGAGTCTGCGGTGGCTTTGCTGTTGGCAGGCTCTGGTTTGGAGGCGTGTCTGTGGTCGACGGAGGTGTCGCTGATTTCACACTGATCAAACTTCTGATGTGCAGTTACAGCACCAGCCACTTTAGCACACCGCAGGCTTTACCACTCATCCATTTATGTCATAAACTGCAGCTTTATCCTTGTGTTAAACACGGGAAAGTTGTTGCGTGGACGATTATAACTGAAAATCTGTCAAATAAATCCCGGTTCCTTTCGAAGATTGAAGAAGCTGGTTGTTGGTGATCGAGTCAAATCCTAGACCGTAACTTTAAATTCACTCGTTACTGTTTCAGCACTTAATAACCATCTACAAATATAATTAAAGATCCACATTAATTATAATTGGCTTTTTAAAGGTCAGTAGTGATGAATTTCTGCCTAATTAAGACTCGAATGGTTAAAGTACCGTAAAAAGTGAGTGACCTGTCCGTGTAGAAATCTGTGTGACTGCTAGTGTACATACACTGTGTCTCACACACTCACTCAGCCAGTGGTCCTGTAGGGTCCTTTTACTGCACCACAGTAAGCTGATAACTTCTGTATTCAGAAATAATCGATTCATAACCGGTTTAATAGTTTATACGCTGAGACTAAGTGCCCTGCAGTTCAGTGTGTGTGAGTCTGAGAGAGAGAACAACAGTGTGTTGTGAGTGAGATGTTTCCCAGGCCCTCTGCAGCCCTTTTCAAGGTAAAGTTACTATGTCTTCCTCTGTGTGAGTGTGTGAGTGTGTGAGTGTGTGAGTGAATGTGGGTCACTGTGAGTCTCAAACTCCGTCTCCATTAGTTTATTATTCAGTCTCTATGTCCCCTAGTCTCTCTCCCTTCAGTATCAGCCTCTCTCACTCGTTCCTACATGATCGGATGAGTTTGTCCTGCACATTCCACAGATTTGGGGGAATTTATAGGCCAAGTCAACACCCTGACATAAGATAAGATACACCTTTATTAGTTTGTCACGGCAGAAAGTGGACAGAACGAAGTTAAGAGCAGCAAAAATTAAGAAAGCAATAGAATAAAATATATCACAGTACAGTATGAAATGTAGAATATACAATCTTACAGTGTAGGATTATAAATATGGACACCTGTATTGTTATATATATATATATATACATGTATATGACGATATGTTAACGCCGTTAACGGCCCAGCACTAATATATATATATGTATATGTACGTAAATATGAGAACTCTGTAGACACACACACACACACAGGTACACAGTGGAGTCACAAGCATGGACACTAACAGTAGAAATGCACCAGAAAAATTGCACTTTTCCCCCCCAGACAAGGGGAGCACGAGACTACACACGTTTAAAGAGAGGCAACAGAAGAATAGGACTAGACTTTCAGCGCAGTCATCAGAAACAGTCTGGATGAATACAATATTACAATATTCATTAAAGAAATGAATTATTATTTGTGTGATTTCTCCTTTTCACGTGTCTAGAGGAAGCAGCAAGTCGTTGAGGATGAATCGTGCAGAAATTCACTTTGATAATCCAAGCGTTCACTCACCGCTTCATCCTCCACCTTCCCTGTCCTTCCTCTCCCCCATTGTTCTAATATAATCCGCACTGTGCTGTGCTTTCATACGCAAGAGTGGGGGGGGGGGAGGGAGGGGGGGGGGGCAGCTTTTCAGCAGGTTTTTAAATCCAGTCCCAGTGCAGGCAGATTTATAGACCCCTTCAAAAGGTCCTCCTGTGTTCTGAGGGCGTCTCAAGGAGGGTTCACGCTGAGGGTAAACACACACACACACACACACACTCTCGTGGGCCCGGGGTGCATGGAGACGTACAGAGTTCAGAGGGGCTGCGTCGGCTCCATCTGCATTCTTCATTCGTTTTCCACTCCGCCGTTTCTCACCACTCCGTCTCGGTGGACGTTATAGCAGCCCTCCTCTAAATCCTGCACTATCAGACACATTTATTAAAGGCATATGCACACGTTAACACAGTGTTGGGTGATACTGCAGGGCTGTTTAGGCCTCAGGGTCTGAAAGACAGCAGGCTGTAATCGCTGTGTTCAAGCAATTCATTTTTCTTGGATGATTCACTGCTGACATTTGTTTGTTTCTCTCTCTCTCTCTGTGTGTGTGTGTGTGTGTGTGCGCGCTGTTTCCAGGGCAAATCGGTGTCTTTGACCATCTTCTACAGAATAGCCAGGAACACCATGATGATGTGCTTCAACAAGGAGCCAGTAGCATCTGAAGTCGAGGTATGCATTAAAACTCTCCTCCTCAACCTTAAAGGAATACTGCATATCGTCGCTGTCAGGCGGAAACCTCGTAACTCCACTTTTGGGATTTGTTTTTTTTTTTTCTTCATAAATCGATACTATTGGTCAGTCTCCATGTGGGTCTGTAACATTTTGAAATGATTAACCAGTGAAAAGTGTTGAAAATAGCTTGGGATGTTTGACGACACAGTATTCATTCGTTTAGAATATAAATCTGTTTTCAGTTTCCTGAAAAATAGCCGTTTTGGACATACGAGGTTTCCGCCCGACAGCGACGATATGTTTCTAATACCTTTACTTTACTCAGCATCATATTCTGGCCCAGTTATTTGGGCTTTTTCCGTAGTTTTGACTCCATACGCTACAATAAGATATTATTTTACAGGCATGCCCTTCAATACCCTGCTGTACCTTTGAGGAGAGTAACATTTACAGGAACAGTACATTTCTCTGTTACTGTAACACGGGATGCTACACACCATCGCTTTCACACCTGCATTCAGTAAAGAAGGGAAAAGCCTGTTGTCTCACAACATGTAGAATAGACTCGAATGGGCAGCTACCTTTAAACCTACCCACTGGCTTCCTTTTCTAAATGTGTTTTCTGTAGTTTTACGAAAAAGTTCAGTTTGTTCCAAGTGCAGCAGAACAGGAGGCCAGGATTATTGTGATTATGGTGAAGTCTTTTGTTAAGTGACTAATGCAGAGTATAATGTAAAGTACAGTGAACCCACAACCTTCTGACTCCAGGGGGAATGCCCTAATCACCAGGCCCCCAGCTGCCCCACATAATGGCCAGTTCAACCCAAGTTCAATTTTTTTATCTAAGATTTTCAGACTGGAGTCCAAAAAATGACCGAATCTAATGTTTTTGTTGTAGTTCAGCTTTCTACACAAAGAACTCCGGCTGACCAATCAGAGCTCTGTCGTCATGGTGCCTGACGCTGTCGGCAGAAGAGCTGATGTTGCGTCTTGCAGAGCACAAAAGCTTATATTACCAGCCACACACTGGCTTTAAAAATAGGAGCCTGCAGAGGTTTTAGCATCACACACCGACTGTAAAGTATATGTTAGAGCGAAGCTGAAAGTGTTCTTTGTTTTGGGGTTTTTTTGGTCTTCTCTGTTATTTTTACTCCACTGACTCTATTGTGTGCAGCATTTGTGCAGTGTTTCAAAGAAAAACAGTGCATTAATCTTCGCTACTACTCGAGGAATCTGTTTTTCTTTCCCCTCCCTTCGTTTTCGGAGGGTTTCAAGAAAAACACGGCCGAGAGATTCCACCGCGTTTAAAAAATTCATGCTGAAAAATCTTGCTTGGTGTGAGTTGGCCTTGAAACGTAATCTACTGCTGTTTCACAAATATTTTTCCCTTCTTCCCCTCCCTCCCTCAACTCATCCGCTCACAGCACGAGTACTGGCGAATAGTGGAGCAGAGGGACTGCCACGTGGCGGTGCATTATGGGAAGGTGGACACAAGCACACATGGAAGCGGCTTCCCCGTGGGCAAGTCCGAGCCCTTCTCAAAGTACGAGCTTTTCTTTCTTCTGTACCGTTCGGTCCGGAGAGCCTGAGCTCATTCCTCTATTCTAGTCCATTAACTGATCCTGTAGGAAACTGCACAGAGACACAAAGTCAAGTCTCAAGTCTTTGTGTTTACAGACAGCGACTCTAAATGTGGGATGTTTGAGCTCTAAATGTTTAGAAGATATGCTAATTGGCCACGCCCCACGATCACTATTGGCTGTTGCTTAGCAGGGGGCGGGGCTGTGTGCTGTGATCTGCCCTCACCAACATGGAGGATTTGCCTTAAATG
>JBBPDC010000141.1:19361042-19371163 GCA_037974485.1 Hemigrammopetersius urotaenia | reverse complement strand
GTGCTGAAGGTAGGATTTGAACCCATGACCTCTTGGTCCAGAGGCAAGTATCCTACCACTAGGCCACCACCACCCCGTGTCAAACTTATAATCTCCAAATAAGAAGATGATTTATTTCTGACAAAGAAAAGCCTACTGTGGACAGAAAAATCTTTCAGTAGGGGGAACTGACCAGTGGGTGGGAACTGGAGAGAAACAAAAGTTGCCAATATTGACTATACATACAAACATTCAGTAATTTTCACTTTCCAGCTGAAAACCAACAGCCTTTTTTGTTCATCTACATACAGAGTGGGGACATTTCCTGAGGGTACTGTCTTGTGTACATATTCTGGTGCATTAAAGTGTTAATTGGGATTCTGTTAAATCAAGCCCTGAGGATGTGTAATGATTTTAATGTGTGTGGTCATGTAGGTCACTGTTGTTGAATGACCACACACACTGCTGTCTCTCAAACACTCATGGGTAAACAGAGAACAGGAATTCTGCTGCTACTCCGGACTTCTTTCGTTCCCTAGTCCATCCTCTCCTCTCCATAAGCTACAGCATATTTACGGGTTTACCTAATTTAGCGTAGCCTGTGGCCTAGTGGTTAGGGCATTGCCCCTGTGATCAGAAGGTTGATGGTTTGAATCCCAGGACTGCTAGTGGGGTACTCTTGAGCAAGATACCGCCCCACACACTGCTCTCCATGTACCCCTGTTGGTGGCAGCCCACTACTTCACTTGGTGAACAGGTTAAATGCAGAGAAAGAATTTCACATTGTTTACACTGTACTGTGTTCACACACGACTGCAGGTGGCCATTTCACTCCAAATGGAGCCCATAAATATCAGCGATGTTCTCAAAATGTTATAGTCTGTAGTATTGCGTGATTTAGACATAAAGGCTCTGTTTTTTATGAGACATATCCACTCTGTCTTTACACACATTTACTTTGTGTGGATCATGAAAAACGAAAATAATCACTAAGTTAACATCAAACAATTGCTTCTGGTTTACAAAGCTTTGGACAAAATTGAATTCTTCAACAGGACAATGATAAGAGCAGCAGAACCATTCTCTAGCTTTCTCAAACTCCTGAAGACTCTTACATGAGGATTTAGAGCTTAATATTCTCTGGTCCTCACACTGTCCTGTTCTCACATTGTCAGTTGCTTTGGATAAAAGTGTCTGTCAAATGATGCCAAATGTAGTTTATATTGAAGTATTTGTACTTTGTTTCTGTACTTAATTTGTACTGAAATAATTTGTGCTTTTTACTCTTTTCAAGCAAAAATATACTTTTTATTCCTTACATCATCTTCAGAGCAGTGGTTGCAAATCGCAAAGGCTAGTAGAGTTTTCTCTTTTCTCTTGCAAGTGCATTTCAATTGATTAGTTTTGTTGAGAGATTCAAATTCGGATCAGTGTCAAAGCTCCCCTCACACCACACACCACCGAACTTACCTGAGTAAATATACCTGAGAATATTTTGGACACATGGTTCTACTGTGTTCACCCACAGCTAATCGTGTTGATTCCCAGGCTGAGAATTAAGTAGACTGAGTCATGCTTTGAGGAGAGAGTGAGGTTTATTATAGACATCTTAAAAAGAGCAACCATTTTATACTTCTCTCTCCAAAGGACAGGCTTAAAAATCAAAACTAAACAGCCATGGCTCTCTTTTTAGAGGTATGAGTGCATTCTAGCATGTGTACAGAGACTGTACAAAAAAGAATCCCCTTTACATTCAAAAGATTATGCCAGATAATGGCACAACAAGGGTACAGCTATATGCAAAATGTTGGGCAAAACATGTTCAAAACACACACAGTGTATTTTGTGTATGTGTAAAAATGTGTTTATATGTAAAAATGAAATGAATGCACGGTTCGCATTAAATATGATGTATTTCTACATTTTAATGCACAATTATTGTTAATCTGATGTCTATTATTGTTAAACTGAAGAAAATTGCATGTGCAGTATTTAGTGTGAAATCACAGTCTCCAAAATTTCCTGTAGTCTTCTTTCACAATCCGACATTTTAATAGTCTGTGCTGCACACAAAACATGCTTTAAATATACAGTAATCCCCCAGTTTTACGCGGATTAGGAGTCGCAGATTCAGCAACACGCAGATTTTTTTAAAGGACCAAACTCATCGTTTTCCACGGAAGTCCCCACAATAAAGCGGAAACAGCAAATATCCTCGCCTTTTTTTGGGAGAACTGAACTGTATTACCGCCACCAGCCCAGCGGTGGCAGTAATACACTGAAAAGTTGTCAACCACCATAAAAAGAATCCTGCTGCAGCGTGCCTGCTCTTTGTCTTGTCCTCCTATTTTAGTGTTCAAGTTATCTCAGTTTATTTAGTATTAGTAAGCGGTGCCCTGTCTAGACATTGAGAGAGTAGAGAGAGTTATTTCAATGTTTCTTTTGTGTACAAGTCTTTGCATTTCATGGTCTTTCATGGTTCACAAAATTTGCAATGTTCTGTCTACTCCTGACCAACTAATGATTCAAAAAACTTTTGCACGTGTTTTACTTTCACCATCTGCCACTCAGCAAATACATGATAGTCATGCATTTAGTTTGATCACGGATAAAGGTGCACTTGGTTGTTGACTCAATTATCCAGAGAAACTTACAGTCATTAGTTATAGGGACAGTCCCCTGTGGAGACACTGAGGGTTACGTATGTTCTTCAAAGACACAGTAGTAGAAAGTGGGTTCGAACATGCGGTGGTTGCAAGGATTACAGGCAAGTGTTTTACCCACAAGGCTACTAACACCCACAGCCGCAAACCCTCACATACAGATGCGAATAAACAATGTTGGCCCATTCACTGATGGGCCACAGCCACGTAAATGGATGGTTTTTCAGTTCTAAGAGGAGTGAAAGAACGCTGTGAGCTGCAGTGACTTCTGGTTTGCTCAGAGGATGCTGCACCATAGCGGTTGCCATGGGAAACTTGAGAATGTGTAGGATTTGCCCACAGATAGAGGCCAGAGGGCATGTGTGTTACGTGTTTACTGTGTTTCACACTATTCTTAGAGCTGCCAGCACTTTTGGCGTCTCCCACTAATTATCTCATGCACCCACCTCATGTGATAATGTTGTGTGAAAGCAAGTGTCAACCTGTAAGCTGACTCAGAATCTGAATCTGCGATTTAATACGGACTCAATGATTTTATAACCTTTTGAGTTAAGTGACAAGTGATAGTGCTGATAAGCCATTGATTTACCGCCACATTGCTATTCTCAACTCAGCTAAAGAGGCAGATAAGCAAATCGTGTGTGTGTGTGTGTGTGCCAGTGAGAAAGGGAGAGGGAGCGAGAGGGAAAGCTGATGGCGTTCCTCCCACACGCGCGCACACACACACACACACACGCACACGCGCGTGCACACACACACACACACACTAGGCTGAGCAGATGCAAAGCATCATTAGACGGATTTCTGTTTTAATGAATCAAACCACAAACATGAGCTACAAACACACGTTCAGCCCACTGATCAAATCAAGATGCTTTATGTGCACACACACACACACACACATAAATATCAAATATATAAACCCATACACCCACACACATTCACACAAAATGTTTACAAAGATGCACATACACACATACATAATGTGTATATATTATATATGTATGTGTGTGTGTGTGTGTGTGTAAATACGTATACGTATACAGTATAAACACACCCTATATGCCTTACACACTCACACACCACACACAGGGAAATAACATCCTTCATGTCCGGATGTGTCACATGACTCTTGCCTCTCAGGGCTGAAGGCCAGTGACCAGACAGATGCCTGACCCCACAGAGGGGAAAGTGCAGGGACTAACTTCAAACGGCCAGGAAACACACACATACGGAGGGAGAGAGCAAGAGAGAGAGAGAGAGACAGAGAGAGAGTCACCACCCCACTGCTCTAAACAGCTCTAGAAAGAAGACACTGCCATTAGAGAATACGGTTACCAGGGGTGTTCTTGATCTGCCACAGTGTTTAGGTAGGCAGTGCCTGTCAAAGTAACATCCATATGGATGTCAGGACCCAAGCAGACCATTTACCAGAGCATCATACTGCCTCCACCCCCTGACCATGTGTGTGTGTGCACAGAGGTCTGTGTCTCCGCCTGGTTCCGGAGTGGGGGGTGGTGTGTGACGGGCTCTGGGGGACGTGGTCTCCGTGCTGGTCACAGTGTCTATGTCTCAGCGCATTTGCGCTGTGAAGCCTGAAAACTGGTGCGCATTTGGGCTTGTGTACAACTTATGTCATTCCCTGTATGTATATATTAGTGGTGGGCCGTTATCGGCGTTAAAGTGCTGCATTAACGTGAGACTCTTATCGGGCGATAAAAAAATATTGCCGTTAATCTATTCACAAAGTTGGGTTGGGAGCTGGGTCTATACTACGCAAGCGATGATGACTTTCACCTTGATATTTTAGCGCAGACGTATACCTAGCTGAATTGCACTGTAGGGGGCGAGAACGAGTCTGTATGCCTACTGTGAAACAGGGATGTCACAAGGGCTTAGCCCCCAGGGCTGTAAGAAGGAATTAGCATGTATAGAGGGGCTGAAAACTTTTAACCAAACCTTTCCTTTCACTTAAGGAAACAATAAAAGTTAAGCAGTGAGTATTAGCAGCAGTAGTATTGTTCTGTTGAACTGAGTACAAACGGCGCTACCACAGAAATATTACTGAACGGGTCCGGGTGCTACTCGCTAACAAGCAGCGCTGTGTAGCTCCGCCTGGGTCCTAATGCCCACCTTCTACCTACAGCAGCTTCAACAGCCACTACATCATTTTAATTCAATAATGATAACTAGACTTATTATTTTTAATTTCACTTTATAGTCCTGATTCTATTTGTAAAGTGTGTATCTGCGCTCAGTGATATCTTGTATGAAATGTTTGGATATATAATTTAATAATGAGTATATATTTAGGGTGGCTTGGGATCATTTGGGGGGGTGGATGGATGGATGGATGGATGGATGGATGGATAGATAGATTTTCAGTTCTAACACTGAGAAAAGCTTGTGGTGATTCTGGACAGCACTGATGTTTCATAGCTTCAGATAGCATTCTGCAAACAGCAGAAAAAATGCATTTTAGAATCAGAATCAGAAAACGTTATTAATCCTAAAGGAAATTGCTTATGTAATGACTGCAAAGACACAGACCCCAAAGTAGCAACATGCACTCATATGCCCTTGAACTGTGCACGACGACAGCGTGTAGGAGCAAACAAGTACATGAACAAGTAGAAAGTAACAATCAAAAGAGCTTTTAAGATATTAATAACCGTATTCAGTGACCCGAATGCAAGACAGCACAGATAATATACTGTCCAACGCAAGATACCACTGAACCCCAGACTGTGGAACTGCACATGCACAGAAGGGCACAGTAGCACATCTCAATGGGTAGCATTTAACAGAACACTGGACCGGGTTAAAGTCACGTGGTGCAATTAATCAGCTTAAAATATTTTTACACGTTATTTTTTCTGTGATTCATTGATTGAAATTAATGCGACATTAATTTGACACCCCTAATATATATAATATAATATAATATATATATATACGGTATATGGTAAATATTCTATGAAAACAAATCTGCGTTAGATGTTCCTCTGGGCTTTACTGAGGGCTGCCCTGCCCAATATAAACTGGAGTGAAAAACATCAATTGAAGTGAGGGCGGTGTAGGATGTACTAAAAAAAAGAAAAAAGGTACAGCATTGATAACAATGAGGAAGGCGAACAGAGGGAGGGAGGCAGGGAGAGAGAGAGAGAGAGATATCCTGTTTTGGAAACACATGCTGTGTTCTGTGTATAAACATTCAAACCACTTTAAGGCATTTTTCAGGCAAATCTCTTCAGTCAGTGTGTTCAAACGTCCATCTGCAAATGGTAAAGGAGTAAAACTCTATGTCTACTTCAAGCAGAGCCATCTTTAAAGTGATTTACTGTGGACCGCACTGGATGTAAGAACGTGAGAACATGCACATGCGCACAGGCCACAAATACGTTTGTGCACATTTATGGATGTGTGCTTGTTTATAAGCCAAAAATGACCCAGACCAACCAGGGAAAACTGGACTGACCTAGTGTTTTAAAACTGAAAACTCACTAAACTCACTAAAACTTTTTTGTTACTCGGGATAAGATTAGGATTAGAAAATGAGTGCTACACTCACACTAATTTTCTTTCATCTGTGACGATATACATATATACACACACTAAAACTAAATAAATGACCTTTATAAATAATGACTAAAGGTTTTTCAGCAGTGACCATTCTGTCATACATGAATACACCACAATGTGAACAGTATGAAATCCTCTGCATTTAACCCATTCACCAAGTGAAGCAGAGGGCAGCCAGGAACACAGCGCCCGGGTATGGCGACGGTACCTTGCACAGGGGTCTGCTATACACAATATACATATGAAAAATGACTATCATTGTTACAGTCTGTTTATTTTACATACACACATTACATATGCTGTGTTGTATGTTGCACCAATGATCCAGGGTGTATATATATGTATATACACACACACACACACACACACACACACACACACACACAAATATATGCAGATGTAAATGGTGCACAGATATTTACATATACTTAACACATATGGGACATATTACTACTACGCTTGGACACTTACACAATACATGTGAGAGAGGCAAAAGACCCCACATCCTCTCGGCGGTCTGTGGGGGATCATAGGACACAGGATAAGCAGTGTGAGCAATCAGACGCTGGCAGTGGTCAGCAGTGTTGGGTCACAGGGGAATTTGGCAGGAGTGTTAGAGTAACGAGGGAGGAATCTTCCTGTCGAGAAAGAGAGAAAGAGCAGCAAACACACACACACACACACATACACACACACACACACACACACGCATGCTTGTATCCCACACATACACAGATGTTATTTACAGCCGGCCGTGACCGGTCCGGTCCGACACACATCGTTCCGGAAAGCACCCTGCGACCCTCCCTCTGCTCTATTGATCTGAGAGCTGTTTGTTTGATGCAAGATGCATCTCTCAGATTAATAGCTGGAGAAATGAAAAACAGACAGATGAAAAGGGTAGAGAAGAAAGATGGAGGAAGAGAAAGAGAGAAAAAAAATAATGAGCAGAGCTAAAGAGGGAGAAAGAGGGAGTGGGGGATAAGAGATGGAGATAGTGAAGAGAAAAACGAAAGAAAAAAAGAGAAAGACTAGAGTAGAGATGCAAAAAGATGGAAGAATGACAGATAAAGAGAAAGGGGGAGGTGTAGAAAAGTAATGAAAGAGGGCTAAAGCAAAGGCGGGAGAGAGAGAAAATGTGAGCGAGAGAAAGAGGGAGAGAGAGAGAAAGAAAAAGAGAGAGAGGGAGAGAGAGAGAGAGAGAGAGGAAAAGAGAGAGAGAGAGAGGAAAAGAGAGAAAGAAAGAAAGCTATAGAGAAAAAGAGTGAGATAGAGATAAAAAGGGCGAGAAAGAGAGGGAGAGACAGAGAGAAACAGACAGACACACAGAGAAAGAGGGAGAGAGAGAAAGAAAGAGACAGACAGAGAGAGACAGAGAGACAGAGAGAGAGAGAGAGAGAGAGAGAGAGAGAGAGAGAGAAAGAGACAGAGAGAGGGAGACACAGACAGAGAGAGAGAGAGAGAGAGAGAGAGAGAGAGAAAGAGATAGAGAGAGAGAGAGAGACACAGACAGAGAGAGAGAGACAGACACAGACAGAGAGAGAGAGAGAGAGAGACAGAGAGAGAGATAAGGGGGAGGTGCAGGAGCCAATAAAAGCTTAATGGACTGAAACCAAAATAGTACCTTTTAATTGAGAGGAAGAGAAAAAAAACGCAGAACAATACAGAGGAAAAGGAGCATGTGATTAAACGCACAGGTCAGCAGAGAGGGGAAAAATTCCTCCCCAAAACCAGCGCAGGGTGTCCAGAACGAAATTCAGCTGTTCTCACTGTTTCATAATGACTAAAGAGTCACTTTATCAATAGATGCTGCCTTTTCATGTTTTGTTGCCTCAGTTAAATGGATTGTTTGAGAGTTTTCACCATTTCATTTACAGAACATGTCTACAACTTTGAAGGTGTATTTGACGCAAACAACAAACAGCACAAAATAACAGAAAACTTCAGTGTTCATAATTGTTCACCCCCCCTAAAATTTGTAAGGTCACCTTTTGTGGTAAAAAAACAGCTGCAAGTCACTTTGGATAAGTCTCAATGAGCTTGTCACATCTTGCCACTGGGCTTTTTGCCCATTCCTCATTCATGTTGATCTCCAAAAACAGACTGACACAAGTTTGGCTCAAGTCAAGAATATCCCTGTATTTAGCACCATCCATCTTTGCCTCAACTCAGACCAGTTTTCCAGTCCTTGCTGCTGAAAAATCCCTGCAGCATGGCGCTACCACCACCATGTTTCACTGTGCCGATGGCGTTCTTGGGGTGATGGGATGTTTTGGGTTTGCCGGAGACATTTTCCTTGCCGGAGACAGATCATGTGACACAGGTGGACTTCATTTTACTAATTATGTGACTTTTGAAGGTAGTTGGTTGCACCAGAATCTTTTAGAAGCTTCATAGCAAAGGGGGTAAATACATATGCACATGCCAATTTTCTGTTGTTGTTTATTCTTATATATATATATGTCATTTCACGTCAAAATGTTTGTACCGACTATTTTGTACAGATCCCTCACATAAAATAAGATTCAAAAACATTTAAATTACAGGTTGGAATGTAACAAAATAGGTAAACAGCAGAGGGGGGGGGGGGCAAGGCACTGTATATGTGTGTGTGTGTGTGTGTGTGTGTATATAAATGTATCTCACGTACAGTACATTGTGAAACTCCTCTCACTCTATCTCTGTTTCAGTTGACTTCATTTTTTTTGCAGAAAAAGTTTGTAGAAGTCCCAGGTTTAGAGTTGCCCCTTTATAAAGTGAAGGTGATCATTCATGAACACACCACAGCACACAGTGTGATCAGCACGAAATTCTTCCTCTGCTTTTAACCCATTCACCAAGTGAAGCAGGGGGCAGCAGGAACATGGGAGCAGTGTGTGGGACGGTACCTTGCTCAGGGTGCCTCAGCGGTGCCTAGTGGTCTTGGGAATCGAACCTGGACTTTCTGATCGCAGGGCGAATGCCCAAACCACTAGGCTACCAGCTGCCCCTTTACATTTTAACAGTATAATACTGTACTTAAAATACTGAAAAAATCAACAGTTTATGCAATATTTATTTCCTACACTCATTAATGTGATTTAAAAGAGATGTAAAACTCATTCATGCAATGTTAAGCTCAATGTTGTTAACAGTGTTTCCTCCTGGGGATGAGGGCGGGGCTGGACTGGGACAAAAAATCGGCCCAGATATTTTTGAACCAGCCCAAATTTACCATCGGCCCACCGGGTGGTGTGCCTGATGCCCAGTCCAGCGCTGGATAAGAGCAGTTCACGGATCATGTCTAAGTTCTAGAAACTTACTTGAAGCTTTTTAAAGGGCCAGTGTCCTACATTTCTATTCTCTTACTTTTTTCTATGGATGACATTTGTGTCTGTTTTTTTTCACCGAATACATCCCTACACAGCCATTTTCCAGCCTCTCTGCATCTCTCGGAACTAAACAGACTGTTTTCATAACTGTGTCTTTAAGATGTAAACAAGCTCTGTTCTATGTTGCATCTCATTTAAAAAGCAGTACAGACTGAAACCCTCCTTACAGCTTCATTGTTGATGGGAGGCTAAATGCATTGTCTTCTGTGATCTCATTCAAAAGCATAACATCATTCTCTTTTTATTTAAAAAAAATGGTAGTGGGTGGTAGCGGCACCCTTCTATCTCTAATAAACCAATGTTTTACAAAGTGCCACACCAAACACACATACACACATTACTCATAATTCACGTGTACACACCGCTCTCAACCCACCAACACACACACATCACTCATAACAAGCCACAGACACACACGTCGATCCTACCACACCGTCCACAAGCCGCTCTCTCTGGTCTCTCTCAGTGTATTTCCCTCTCTCTCTCTCTCTCTCTCTCTCTCTCTCTCTCTCTCTCTCTCTCTCTC
>JBBPDC010000141.1:19349801-19360942 GCA_037974485.1 Hemigrammopetersius urotaenia | reverse complement strand
GAATGATTCATACGTAGGTCACTGTGTGTCTTAACCAACAGAGACATTCCTCTGAAACTGGTCAGGTTCAGGGACTGCACTGGAAATGAGAGGCTCTGAACGTCCTTCAGGAAGCCTGGAGAACTGTTCCTCAAGAACAACCAGACAAAAAAAGTTTTTGGAAGTATAAAAGATTAAATGAGGGGTGGCTCCAGACTTTTGGACAGTATTGTATGCTGGTAGAAAATGCTCCCTACTCTAATGCAACACCAGTTTTTAGTATTAATATAAAACACTGTAGACGTGTAATTACTAAAACTCTGACTTTCCCTGAATGTCCGGGAAGCTGGTCACTATGGATGTTTTTGTTTGATTATTTACTAGATCTATCTTTGTAATGTATTAATCAATTCTGTGCGTGTTTCATTAGAAAACACATTTCAAAGGTGGGTGTTCGCTTGCTGTGTGATGTGGGGCTGCTTTGACAGACATGTGTCAAGCCAAGTCCTGGACTAAGAGTGTTTTAACGTAATATTTTTAAAAGATCAGAGGTCCGTTCTGGTGAAGGGTACCAGCCAAACTGTCCTTGGTGATTATATACAACGAATTCAAATGTTCGACTTCTTTTTCTGGACCTCTTTAGCATAGATAAGATAGCAGACCTCTTTATTCAAAGTACATCTCCTCTAGCACAACTCGGAGCACGGGTGGGCAACACTGTATTGAATAAGTCGGGTTGGTCAGGCTTATCATATTTGGCTCTAGTTGTCTCTTGTAAGTCTTTTTGGGTGATTGAGCATGCTTTGAGGTAAACAAGGAGATAAATGGCGGCATGCACAAGACCAATAAAAGAAAACGGCACTCTCAAGGGGGCACACACAGAGCTTGAAATTGAAATTTGAACTATTTTTGCTCTTTGAATATCAGATTCTTAAAGATTAATATGATTATGGTCCCAGTTGTCAAGTCCTCTGATACACTCTAACAAAAAAGCTGCAGTTAGCAGACAAAGTTAGCCCCCAGGGATGAACACGGGTAGGAAAATCACCAGGAGTGATGAGTGTCTGAATGTAATCCATCATTTTATAATTTAAATAATTTCATAATGTTGTAATCTGAAGAATGTAGTTTTTCTCTAAAAGCTGTTTTATGCTTTTGAGAAGATGTTTCTGCAAAATCAAACAAAGTAGTTTGACGATCAGTTCACCAAAGAGGAGTGACCTCTCAAACATTCATGTGACCCATCTTCGAAATACTACAAACGCATGTACTGATTATTAGAAAGAGGATAAACGAGAGATTGTTCTAGCCTGCGACTATTAAATGTTACCCGCCGACCAGCCATTCAAAAAGTAGTCAATGAGGCATCATTATCGTATCGAATACAAAAGAGCCTTTCAGACATCCGTGAAAAGGATTCTGGCAGTGGCTTACTAATTTAGCTTGCTAATGAGCTAATGTGCAAAAGAGTATGCAGACTGTCAGATGTATACTGTATGCTAGGATCAACACAGATTTTCCGGTGTTTTCCTAAAGTTTCTTAATCTGAAGCAAAGGTTGGCTTCTATCTGGTGGAAAACTCAAGCTAAATGCTAATAGCAAAACGTTTCCATACACTATTGAGCCTTACAGAGGCGATTGAAGACCTAGTCTATATTATAGAAAAGTTATTTCTGAATGACTGAACTGTAGGAAGGGAGACACCCCCCCCCCCCCAAACAGTGCTTTATTTAGTGTGATTTTTTTTTTTTAATTAAGCATTCTGTGATTGGTCATGTTACATGTCAGTCAAATGCCCTGTCCTATGAGAGGTGGCAACTGTTGAAATGTACCTGCTCTGGCTTTAAAGGGTGTATTTCAGCACAGTCGCACACAGATTATGGTGGGATTGGTTTCATCTTGTGCAATATTTTCACACATTTTCATTATAATGACGTCTTTGTGTTTTGTATTTAGTAGAAAACTTGATTTTTTGCTTTACCTCCTGCTTGTACACTGTTGTTTTCTGCTGCTGTACCTCAGACACAGTCATTGACTAGTTCCCCAATATGCACAGAAAACCATTTCTCAGGACTGAAATCTTAAAAACGCTCATAACAGCCCAAGTGTGAAAGCAAATTTTCTGTTCAAATGTTATTGTCATTAAAGGGATAGTACACATTTCCCTCTTAACCAAGATGAAATAGGTCAGAAAAGGCATTTTTATTGTCCATATGTTGATTCTCTAGTTAGGAATGGAACATGAGGCTAATGTTGCTAACATAAACTAGAACTCAGTCACCCATATAGCACAAAATTATATAAAAAATGTATGAGGAAACCTCTCAACCTGCTAAAACCACATCCATCTACTTAGTAAGGACATCCACAAGTCTGCACCATGGAGGCATTTTGACATTTAGAGAAGGTTTTTAATGTAATATAGCCTGCCAAATGCATAAGTTTAAATGTAAAATGTACTTGTATGGAAACAATTTGGCCTATTTTCGTGAGTACTGACATCCAGGAGCATATTTAAGAAGCAACATTTGGATTCCAAACATGTCTTTGCTGAATGACTGATCTGAGATAAATAAAGGATCTTATATATGAGGCTCTGGATCTGGGAAACTGACCCCTTGTGTGATCATGCTTTGTTGTTTGTGATGTTTAAAAAACCGCTTGTGTTTGGAACTGCACCTTTTTCCTTTCCCTTACGTTCTTCTTGTGAATAAACTACTGTCCTGCAGTTGTAATGCTCTATAAGTGTCTTTCAGTCTCAGGAAAGTACACAACAATCTTTCCAGTTGTCAGTAAGTTTCCAAGCTCTTGCTCCATTATTTCTAACGCTGCCATGATCCTCCTCCCTGTGTGCAGCACACACACACTGTCTGCTTTCTTCCCTTCTTTTACCATCTTTCTTCCTTCCGTACTTACTTCTCCTCTTTTCCTTCTTCCTCTCTCTCATTGTTCTTTGCCCTTTCTCTTTTCTTTTGCTTTCACTCGCTCCGTCTCTCTCACCCCCGCGTTCTGTCCGTCAGAAAGGTGAAGCTGGAGAACGAGTTGGCCGCGCAGCTGTGGAGGGTTTACTGGGAGGACATTCAGATAAGCAACTTGGACAAGGCGCTGCGTCGAGCCTGCAGCAGACTGACCCTGTCACTGGTGAGAAAAGAAACGAATCCAGATTTTTTCAAGTCGACTAGTCGTTTGATGACGGACGCAGCGGAGGAACACAGGCGTCCAACACTGAGCAACTTTTATTATAGTTCTCTAACATTAACAGTCAACATGACAATGTTCCTTAAATTTTCTGATAAATTTAGGTGGTTTTATGAAGGGATTATAATAATTGGTTAAACCAAGGAACGCGTGTCAGTGTAAGCCAATCAGAGGCATTGTGTGCACAATCAGAGGCAGAGAGAGAGAAAATCACAGGACTAGTCGACTTCTCTCAGGAGGCGTTGACTCGTGCCTCTGTAGTCAACTAGTCGACTTTTGTGTTAATGCCCTAATATATATATATGGTTAGGGTTATATATAATATTAGGGTTATATATATATACTTATTTATGAATAATTATATGACTTGGTAATGTATATACTGTGTATGTGTGTTAATCTAAAATAAAGCCGTGTGCAAAAGTCTTGAGCCACCCCTCATTATATATATTATAATATATTATATATTATATATTATAATGATATTGATATCTTTGGCATACTGAGTAAATTAAATGAAAGAAATAGGAACAAATGTTTTACTGTGACAGGCTGCAAAGCGCCTAAATATACAAGGAACCTAGATAAAAGGAGTTCCCTCCACCAGTCTTTGAAAGTCCTTCAGGATGTCTGGAGACCTGCTTCTTAAGAAACTCTGGAGCTTTAGGAGGAAAATATGAAGAAAGAGTGGCTCAGTCATATCTGTACTAAGGTGGACATGGTTTGTGTCAACTGTTTAATTTCTTGCTCAATGTTCTGCCCACAGAGAGGCTCTAATTATGGCTCACTGCTGACCATGGAAGGAAACGTTCAGATCTACGCCAAAACCTGCTACTACAAGGTACGAGAACATTTTGCCGTCACTTTCAGTGAACTAGATCAGTGGTCTTAGTGATATTATTCAGCACAGACTCAACTTCAGTAGTCTCCTCTCTTGTCCTATCTCACTTCTTGTCTCTTCTTTTCTCTGCTCTTCTCTTCTTGGCTCTTCTCTGCTCTGCTCTTCTCTTCTTTTCTCTTCTCTTCTCTGCTCTACTCTTCTCTGCTCTTCTCTGCTCTTCTCTGCTCTTCTCTGCTCTGCTCTTCTCTGCTCTACTCTTCTCTGCTCTTCTCTTCTCTGCTCTTCTCTGCTCTACTCTTCTCTGCTCTTCTCTTCTTTTCTCTTCTCTTCTCTGCTCTACTCTTCTCTGCTCTTCTCTGCTCTTCTCTTCTTTTCTCTTCTCTTCTCTGCTCTACTCTTCTCTGCTCTTCTCTGCTCTACTCTTCTCTGCTTTTCTCTTCTGTGCTTTTCTCTTCTGTGCTCTTTTCTGCTCATCTCTTCTCTGCACTTATCTGCTCTTCTTTTCTCTTATCATCTCTTCTCCTCTTCTTCTCTCTACTCCTCTCTTCTCTGCTGAAATAGTCCAGCCTGTGAAATACTTCAGCTTCATTTTCTCATTATGAAAGTCTAATTTTTTTCTTAATTTTTTATCAAATTTTTACTGGAGTTGTTTTTATTTTGTGTCTACTCTGTCAGAAGATAGAAGTATTCCAATCAAATGAATGTTTTCCCAGCTTTTGAAATTGTTGTACACAACAATTATATTTGTTGTGGTGTGTCTGGGTTTTTTTTGCCACAGGTGAATTTATAAAAAGTAAAAGTGATTTATTCGTTGATATATTATATTAATTAAGCTGCTCATTATGTCCTCCATCCAGAATTAATGAGCAGTTCATTCTAAACCAAAGGCGATTTTCCTGGCAGCAGGATGAGGGGAGCTAATGTTCGTGTGTTAATGTGCTTGTTCTCCAGGGAAACATTACAGCCATTAAGTATGTCAACAAGAAACGCATCGAGCTCACCAGGAAAGTGCTGTTTGAACTCAAACATGTGAGTGTGTTCCTGCCTCCGCCTGCCATGTGCTTCTGGAATAAATAAGCTTGTATGACATTCTGTGGGAGGTTAACAGCCTGGGACAGACTGATGAGGACAGATGACTAATTCTCTTCTCTTCTTTTCCCTTCTCTTATATCCCTCTCTTCTCTTCTCGTCTCTTCTCTTTTATTTTATTTTCTTCTTCTTTATCTTCTATTCTCTACCTCTCTTCTCTTCTCGTCTCTTTTATTTTATTTTCTTCTTTACCTTTTTCCTCTTTTATACCTCTCTTCACTTGTTTTACATTCTCATCTCTTTCTCTCTTCTCTTTCATCCATCTTTTCTCTTTTCTCCTCTTCATTTCTCCTATCTTTTATTCTTCTCTTCTCTTCTTATTCACTTTATCCCTTTTTCTCATCTCTACCGCCTTCTCTTCTCTTCTTCTCTGTACCTATTTTCTCTATTCTTCATTTTCTTTTCCGTTCTCTTTCCCCTCTCTCTTCTGCAGATGCGTGATGTACAGAATGAACACCTGAACAGATTTGTTGGTGCCTGTATTGACACTCCAAACATCTGCATTCTCACAGAGTACTGTCCCCGGGGCAGCCTGCAGGTACACACACACTCACACCCACCAAACATACACACTCACACACACACACACACACACACATTACTGTAAACATTTCTTATAAAAGCACACACAATATGGTGCTGCATTACACAGGCTGTTGTTTTGTACACCCTTGCAAAAAAGCATTTTATTAAATCAAGTATGAATGAATGTCATGTCTCAGTGTGTGTGTGTGTGTGTGTGTGTGCAGACTTTGTGGAGGATGTGCTGAACAGAGACAGCTTGTCTGTATACAGTACAGAATTTCGTGAGCGTTAACACGCGAGGAGCCTTGAATGACTTTGATCCTCTTATGACCTTTTTTCAAGCACGTTTCTTCAGCGGGAGCTCACTTATAATTATAATTGTAAGTGGTTTGTGTGTGTGTGTGTGTGTGTGTGTGTGTGTGTGTAGGACCTCATGGAAATTGAGAGCATCACGTTGGACTGGATGTTTCGCTATTCTCTGATTAACGACATTGTTAAGGTCAGTGTACTTTACAGTTTCTAGACTCTGAAAGAGCTGCTTATCAATCTTGAAGGCATGTTGGCTTTGTAGAAAAAAAAGTGTCATAGTGTGAATGAAACCTAAGCTGAACATCATGTACTCTGACTGTAGATGTATCTATAAATGTACACTGTCAACACACCACATTCTTCCTCTTCATTTAACCCATTCACGAGTGAAGCAGCGGGCAGCAGGGACATAGCGCCTGGGGAGCAGTGTGTGGGGTTCGGTATCTTACTCAAGGGTAGCTCAGAGGTGCTTAGTAGTCTTAGCTGATCACAGGGCTAATGCCCCAACCACTAGGGCTCCACCTGTCTTTTCTTGACATACAAACAAAACTACAAAACTACATTTATCTATGCACAACTACATTTATTGTCAGATCATAATAGAAACATCTAGTATTCTACCTACATACACAAATTTGACATTAACAGGAAGTTTATTTTCTGAAGGTTTCTTTGCAGTGAATGACTGTCAGTTTCAAAAGGCTACAAATAAGAAATAATAAAAACATTTAATTTATTCAAAGTTTTAGAGTTATATATACAAAGCGCAGTCTACAGTTAAATTCTAGTGGATAGGGAGTTGCCCCTGCAATCAGAGATTTACATTTACAGCATTTATCAGACGCTTTTATCCAAAGCGACTTCCATTCCCTACCTACAGGGGGCAGTCTCTCCCTGGAGCAACTCGGGGTTAAGGGTCTTGTTCAGGAACCCAATGGTGGTGCTGAAGGTAGGATTCAAACCCATGACCTCATGGTCTGGAGGCAAGTATCCTACCCACTGAGCTACCTCCACCCATGGGTTGGAGATCATGGGTTTGAATACCAGGACTGCTAGAAGCACCACTTAGGTACTTTTGAGCAACGTACTGAGTCCACACACTGCTCCCCGGGCACTGTGTTACTGGTTCCCTGCTGCTTCATTTAATGAATGTTAAATGTTCACAAATGACAAAATGGTCACTTTACATTTTACACTTGAATCCTTACTTGAATCCTTGTCCCCAAACCAGTTGACTCTATATTAGCGTCACAGTACATTACATACTAAGTATGTTTAGAAATTAGAATAAATACTAAGTACATTGTCATCTCAATCATATACAAACATACATGGAGATGAAATGGCGAAGCTCAGGTCCCACAATGTACATACAATGTAACAGACATAAGAAACAAACATTGTGAAACAAACAAAAACAATGCAAATAAGACAATATGGCAAGGGTGAGATTCAACCTGTCCTGAGTGTCTGTGCATACAAATATAAATTAAATGTGCAACAGTTACCAGTATAGCCAGTGGAAACAGTTTAATATTATGAAACAAGTAAAAATAGCAGCTTTAGGATACAGTCTTGTGCGTTCTTAAAGGATTGTGCAAACAGTATGACAGAATAGACAATATAACCAATATACACAGTATAACAATATAACCAGTATACAGACAATATAACCAGTATATAGACAATATAACCTGTATAACAGTATAACAATATAACCTGTATATAGACAACATAACCAATATATAGACAATATAACCAGTCTAACAGTATAACAATATAACCAGTATACACACAATATAACCTGTATATAGACAATATAACCAGTATATAGACAATATAACCAGTCTAACAGTATAACAATATAACCAGTATACACACAATATAACCAGTATATAGACAATATAACCTGTATAACAGTATAACAATATAACCTGTATATAGACAATATAACCAATATACAGACAATATAACCTGTATACACAGTATAACAGTATAAACAAGTGTAAATGGCAGCTTAGATATGGATTATTTTGTGCATTCTAAGAATTGTGCACACAGTATGAACAGTAGTGTATAACCAGTATACACAGTGTAACAGTATCTGTCCTGTTTGTTTGCACTGTTCTGTCTGTTTCACAGTGTCTTCTGTCTGTTGCCCTTTATGTGCACTGTGGAAGCTGAGCTTCGCCATTCGTCTCTCTGTATACTCATATATGATGTGATGTGTTTGGAAACTGTTTACCACCTACTTCAAATTCTCTTAAAAAAGGGGTAAACCTCATTTTTCCCATGGAATGGGTTCTTTATGTTCTGTGCAGTTTTCCAAACGGGAATGAAAAGATGTTTGTGCATTTTCTCTACTATGTTTACGAGAGACACATAAAAGACGCTGTCAGGAGCTGGAACTGGGTGGAAATAGTCGAATGTTTTATACAGTGTTGTGGCTAATGGGAGCTTTCATATTCTTTATGAATAACTCCAGTTCTTCACTCTCCAGGGTATGGCATTCCTCCATAACAGTGTGATCGTCTCCCATGGCAACCTGAAATCCTCCAACTGCCTGGTAGACAGCCGCTTCGTGCTGAAGATCACAGACTACGGACTGGTCAGCTTCCGCAAGGACAGCAACTCAGAGGACACGCATGCTTATTACGCACGTGAGCCACTTAAACACACACACACACACACACACCCTCCCACACACCCACTCATACACACTCAAAAATGAAAAAGCCCCAGCGGTAGTACTGCTGTGTGCATATAGGGGTGTCCACAACCTAAACCTTTATTAGCATTGCTAAGGCAGAAAGAGGAGAGTACAAAGGTAAGAATAAAAGCTATAATGTACAAAGAATGCAAAAAAATCTTCTATTCTTCGACCCTTTTGAAGATATTTGTTGAGACACTCAAGATTCGATAAATAAATGTGTATCTTGAATCTGGAGTGTGTGACTAAATATCTCCACAACGATTAGAGAAGAGAAAAATGGCATCATTGTATACATAGATGCCTGATCCCGGCTTTTGACAAACTGAGAGTATCACCGCAGGTGATTTATGGATCAAGGTCAATGGAAATGCACCATAAAGTCAGACATGTATCTGTATGTGTGTTTGTGTGTATGTGTGTGTATGTGTGTGTGTGTGTGTATACGTGCGCGTGTGTGTGTGTGTATGTGTATGTGTGTGTGTGTATATTTTGCGTGTGTGTGTGTATGTGTGTGTGTGTGTGTGTATGTGTACACGTGTGTGTATGTATGTGTGTGTGTATACGTGCGCGTGTGTGTGTGTGTGTGTGTGTATGTGTGTGTATGTATGTGTATATGTGTTTGTATACGTGCGCGCGTGTGTGTATGTGTGTGTGTGTGTGTGTGTAGGTAGGCTATGGACAGCTCCAGAGCTGCTGCGTGATGAGAACAGGCCGCCGTGTGGAACGCAGAAGGGAGACGTGTACAGCTTCGGGATCGTTCTGCAAGAGCTAGCGCTGCTCAAAGGTGTCTTCTACCTGGACGGCCCACCACACAGCCCTAAAGGTTAGACACGCACACACTGTTCCTTACGTTATTCAGTCCAGAGTCCTGTGCAGGACTGTTTTTTTGGATTCCAGTTATCTCCTAATTAGCAGCTTCAGAGCACCACCTAGAACATTATTATTAACTTTAACAGAAATTGCCCCTTCATCACAGTGCCTATCTAGAACACTGTTTTAGGCAGCAGTCATCTAATCACTATACAATAAACTAGAGAATCCTCAGCTCTGTGTAGAACACTATTATAGGGGGGAAAGATATCCCCTAAACACTCTGGCTGACAGAACATGTTACATTATAAAATCAGGAAGCACTATCTACAGTGTTATTATAGAGAACAGAAATGGTTCTCTAATTATTATCCCTGCATTAGAAAATCAGCTATAGGGAACAGATATGGCCCTAATCACTGGGGCTGACATTCAAAATGAGGAGCCCTATTTACAGCATTATTAACCAACTAGATAAAATGTGAATGTCCTGCAGTGGCAAATAGCATCGGTTCTATATTTTTCTATATTACATTCATGTTGAGTTGAGATTTACAGAAATACAGAGAAAAAAAGTGTTTAAAGTTTTTGCAAACCAAATATTATTGCCCTTGTGTTCATATAGCAGTACTTTTAAAATGCACAATACACTAATTTTGAATTGATTATTGAATTTTGCGCATAACATTGTGATTAATCGCAGAAAACCATGCATTAATCACATCGTTAATCAGAATTTAATTGTTTCCCAGCATTATTACAGTAAACCCCCGCGTAGCAGTCACGGATTCAGTCATTTGCAGATTTTTTCTTAGAGTCAAACTAAAAATTGTTTGCAGAAACTCACACAAATTAGTGGAAATTGCTGATATCCTCCGCATTTTTTTGATTTTGTGAGGCAATCAGACACCTGAGAGGAATTCACCTCTGCTGCTCAGTACCGGCCCCAAACATAAACAACCAGCACAAGGACAAGGGGGCGGGGCAGACGAGGCCCGGATGTCAACGCTTTTTCAGGGCAATAGATAATATAATATAATATATATATTTTCAGTGCGAAATTATTACAAAAATTATAATGTACTAACTTTGTAACAAAAATATTAATGTAAATTGTAAATTTATGTTTTGCATTACGTTCTGTAAATGTTTTTACATAGTGTCTTAAGCTGTATTTTTGCGAGCATATTTTGGGGTGAAGCTACAGTTTTCAGGGTTCTGGACACTCAGCTGGAGGAACTATTTTTGCACATTGTTTAGAATAAAGTATGGGGTCTATTTTCAGTCATCACTTATAAAGAGGCTTCCAAACAGCGCACCATATACAGTGTCATAACTCTGTAGGGCAGAGCCAAGGTGTCAGGAAGCTGTGTGTGTGTGTGTGAACCCAGAAGGTGACAAGGGGTGAATGAAGTCATCACAGTGGAGGGAGAGAGTGCGTTCTGATTGTCCGTTTGAATGTAGAGCTGGTTATCATTAATAAGGCAGTTTTTTCACAGAGTGCCTATATGGCTAATTACTCCAGCACAGTCCTGCAGCACCTCATCTCACCTCTGTCACCCCCATTTCCTTCTTCATCTCACCTCAGCTCCTCATCTCAGTGTGTGCGTGCGTGTGTGTGTGTGTGTGTGTGTGTGTGTGTGTGTGTGTGTGTGTGTGTGTGTGTGTGTGTGTGTG
>JBBPDC010000141.1:19292018-19307361 GCA_037974485.1 Hemigrammopetersius urotaenia | reverse complement strand
CTCAAGGGTCAATGTCTTCGGGGTGCGCCCTCTGCTGGGATAGATGGGAATTACAGCTAGGTAAAATGATTGAGGTGCCTTTATAACAAAATTTAATTTAATAATATAACGTGGACGAGTTCGGTGGGCCGGATTAAAAAGCCCAAGGGGCCGTATATGGCCCGCGGGCCATAGTTTGCCCATGTCTGGTTTGATTAGTAATGTGTGGAGGAGCTCCAGTGGCCTTTAACCCGATTGAACACCTTGAGCACCATGAATTGGAACATCAGTTGTGAGTCAGGCCTTCTCATCATCAGCTCTTAACCTCAAATGCTTTTATGACTGAATGACACTCAAAAGTTTGGTAGAGAGCCTTTATTCCTCTGTCTTGCAATCAGTTGAAAAACTAGTCTAGACATTTGAACGGATCAGTCTGTCTTTTCTCAGGGCCAGCCCTACTTGCCTAATGGCACGCCTCATCCCGGTGTGCCTCCTGGGCAGATGGCCATGCAGATGCCCCCTGGCATCACTCTGATGGAACCGCGCCGCCCCCCTCACGATTACCTGCCCATTGCGGTCCTGACCACCGTCTGCTGCTTCTGGCCCACCGGGATCATCGCCATCATCAAAGCTGTGCAGGTGGGTCAGCCAGCTAATGCCATGGAAATGAGAATATGTCCTGAATCACTTTGAATGTGAAATTGACTCTGCTGGGAGATGAGAATTTTCTTTTGAAGCGTCACCGGGCATATTTTAGCAGGGTTACAGGGTCATTGCGATAGTTTAAAAGTAATGGGGTCATACTGTAAGTCAGAATGGTCGTAAATCCACCATCCCCCATAGCAGAAACCCCCAAGTTTTATTTTCACTCACTGGCCACTAGATGAGCTCCCCCTGCCTTATAGCTCCACTATATAGGTGCACAATTACAGATTGTCGCCCATCTGTTGCAGCACGATTTATCATTCATCACTGGTCACCATCTGATCGCAGAGCTGCTCATGGCTGGATATTATTTAGGTGGCCGCTCTCAGCACAGCAGTTATACTGACATCTTAGTGGCGTGGTCGCGTGTGTGTCGCTGGTCCATATTTTTACGCGTCAGTGCTAGGCTGAGAGTGTTCCACCATCCAAAATATCCGGACTCTGTGAAGAGTGGCTCTGTGATGTTCTAGAGAATAATTAACACAAATTGTGCATCAACAGATGGGCTACAGTCTTTAATTATAGGTCAGCAAGGCGGAGCTAAACAGGAGGGGCTATAGATAAAGTGGTTATGTATGTTTTTACACTCATAAAACAAGAAAGGGCTTTTCTGAGAAATAAACATCTCTTGCTGTATTTTGACACTTCAACAGTCCTCTAAAGACCTGCTGTGTGCTGCCACTCTTGCTTTGGCTTCACCTCACCTTGTATAGGGTGAGGATGTAGACATACACTACAAGCCCACCACTAGAGTGTCAGTTATACTGAGTCCAAAGAAAATTGTATCCAAAAAAACCCCAAAAAGTTTTGTGAACACCCAGATGTTTCTCCCATAGACCTGCATACGACAAGGACATGTGTGTCCAGCAAATGAGACAGCACTGTTTTCATGCTTGAAAAAGTGCTGGGAGGGTTTGGGCTCAAGTTATTTCCAAAAGAATGTGGCGAAACTGTCCACGTAAATCATCACATTACTCTTCAAAACCAGTCATTCACATTCAAGTGTTTCTAATGGTTTGTAATGTTTTCTTTTGAAAAAGCAGTGTATTGTTTATGGGCCCAAACTTCTGGCCTGTAGTGTATGTATAATTACTTTTTACACAATTTTTTACTTTATAAACCTGTTTAATGCATGGTCTCCTCACTCCCTGTGCACCAAACCTGTGCTCTTCTAATTTATTTATTTCATTTCTTAATTTTTATTGCAATGTTTTGTAGTGTTTTTGGTCTGGAAAACATATAAAAAGATAAGTAGTTTAAGAGTTTTGCTCAATATTTGGTTTGGAAACACAGTCTTGTTACCTTCACTGATATTAATGTAACAGGACATGTAGACTCTGTCTAACACGTCACACGTTCATTCCCCATCAGGTGCGTACCGCGGTTGCTCGTGGCGACATGGTGACGGCGGAAATAGCGTCTCGTGAAGCTCGTAACTTCTCCTTCATCAGTCTGGCGGTGGGCATCGCTTCTATTGTCCTCTGCACCATTCTCACCGTCGTCGTCATCATCGCCTCTCAGCACCACGACGACGACTGGGAGCCCTAAAGCCTGGGAGGGTCACGGGATTGCCCTCCTGCTGACCCAAACACAGACTCCTGGCTGCTGCACCCATGTGGTACAGCCAGTATTTTGCTCACAGCGTTCTGACACCCCGCACTGACCCGCCGGACCAAACCAAACACCAAAAAGCTCTCACTACTGGAATCAAAAACACTGCTCACTGTATTTTAGTCTCCAGACACAGATTCAACTCCACAGTCTCATAAAGTAAGGAAAACAGAACTGACATTACATGTGCATGTACATACACAAACAAAACACTTTCACTATTTCTTTCCAGATACAAAAAAAAAGCCCTTTGAGACTTATTTTAGCAATGAATTTACCGTTCTACAAACTCCAGGTAGGTGTATTAGTGTCTTAATCCTCACCAGTTTGATGAAATCCCACTAACTGTGCAGAAACATCACACCAGTGCTGATTCTCAAGTGCTTTGGTTGTATTTAGCTCTCATTACATATTGATTATGTACTGTATGTATTATCGATTGTGTTTGTCAGTGTGCGGTACATTTCATCTATGTTGTTTTGTGCCACTGATCCATTTAGGTTCAGAATTCTTATACAGTATAGAAATTCCTAACAAGTTTAACTGCCAAAAATCAACACTGACTGGATTATGTACGCTGATCTTCGGTTACAGCGTATGTATATGTATGTATATACACACACAGTCAGCTCCAAAATGATTGGCACCTTTGATAGAGGTGGGTAAAAAGGTTATAAAAATGTGGTTAAGGTGTTTAAGCTCACATTAGGAAGCAGAGCTGTAGTGAACCTGCTTGGAAGAGGATGCATGTGTATTTTAAAACTATGATTTCTTGGGGATGTTCATTTGATGGCAGAATTTTGAGGCCACTCTATGCCAACAAACTATTTGGAAGAAGAACCACAAATGTAAACACCTTGAGTACTGAAACTTTGTTTGGGGTGGAGGTAGCTCAGTGGGTAGGATACTTGCCTCCAGACCATGAGGTCATGGGTTCGAATCAGCATACCCCCACTGGGTCCCTGAGCAAGACCCTTAACCCTAAGTTGAGAGACTGCCCCCTGTAGGTAGGGAATGGAAGTCGCTTTCGTCTCATAAATGCTGTAAATATAAATGTAAATGTTTAGAACTGGGTCCCATGATCAGAAGAGACACAAAATAAACACCTAAAATGGGAAGGATTTTTGTTTTTAAAAAAAAATCTGATAAAGATTAGACAAGACATTTTTCCAATGCTACCACAAATTATGGAGCTGACTGTTCGTATATACACTGATGATAACAAACTCCCCTTGTTGATTGAACAAAGACAGTAGACCTCCAGAGCACACTTTGTTTTTTACCTGAGCTTATATACGTTAATGTAAAAAAGCTGTACATTGTTCATTAGGACCTTTAGTGAGTTGTGTTGTTTTTAAATATGCAGTATTTCCTGAGGCAGAGTATTGCTCTTTACTGACAGAGCCACTGTCCAGATGAGAAACGCTGGTAAGAGCTGGTAAGGAAATATTATTTCTAGTCATTACTGCCTCATAGTGAAGTCTGTCTGATAGGAAGGCCGTAGTATTATCATCTGGCGAACTGATGTATTATACATTATTTATTACTGCGATATTTGTTTGTGTACTGGGTTAATTATTTATAAATATTTATTAATATATTAGCCATAGCTACGTTGTTGAACTGAGCTATTTTTTATCAGTGGATGATCACTATAGATTACTCAACCTCATAGTCTGGTATATTTTTAACTAAGCATGTTGCGATATGCACTTTTATGCACAGTGGGGAAGTATTGGTTTTATTTTTCATAGTTTGACTAGCAAAAATGCTGCTGCCTTCAGTTCGTCTGCCAGGTACAAGACTTTAATATAACACTTAATGTTATGAAAGGTGGGACGTTTTGATTATACAAACTTGCAAAAAAGGGAGGGGGGTTGGAAAACGCATACAAAACAGATTTTATGTTTTATGTAGATTCAATTTAAATATGATTGAGAATACAGTGGTGTCTGATGGGACTCTGTGAAACCCTTTAGGACCAAACCTTCAGTGAGCACAGTCTGATCAAGTGTGGCTAGCAGGGAGGCTACTTTGGACAGCCCGGGATCAACATGTCCAGTAAAGTCCTTCCAGACAGATCTGGACGGGTTTCTGGAGAGGTTTACTCTGGCACTTTTTCAGAGAGCCATAAAAAACGAGTCATGCTGTCTAGCAGAGTGTTTTTCAGCTGCAACCGATCAACAAGGTCTGACAAGGTTCACTTACACTAAAATCGAAGTTGCTTAATCGGAGTTGCTTGATTGTACATTTGTGCGAAAATAAGGAAAAGCAGCAATGCACAGAACCCCAGACTCGCTCTCCTTTAATGTTATAGATAGAGCTTAGTATTTTTCACTATTTGTTACCAGCCTGTCTTGTTTGCTAAATTGCATTTTGTTCATTTGCGAAATGAAAACGGCTAGCTACCAATTTTAAAAAGGTGCTTATGAGCAAAAACACTTCCGTAATTTGATGTAGGCCTGCTTTCACTGTTATTATAACATCACAGAACGGGCTGCATGTGACATATTATCTGATAAAAGCTTTAAAGTGTGTTTATTTTCTGTTTTTGAATGAGCTAAAGCAGAAATTAGCCTGTTAGCAGGTAGCTGCTGCAGCATCAAAGGAGTCGTTACTTAGCAACCGGTCTCTCAACCAAACAGACTGTGCCGTTAGAAGTAGCTGTAATATCTGAGTAAAATTTACCAGCACGGTCTTTTAGCTTACTTGATTTTAACTCTGCTGCTGTCATTTTATTAATGTAGAAGTTTAAAACAGGCAAATCCAGTGCTGTACTTTCATTTTTCCCCACAGATGGACTAGCTCCACCTGGCATGACAAATCAAACAATCAGGTCCCTTAGATCACCTCATTTTGTATTGTTTCCCCACTTTAATGGTTCCTTGCCTATTGTATTCTTACCACAAGTATTTTTCCCCAGTCTTAGAAATTTTTACCAAGTGTTAAGAACCTGAATGGATGGTTGGGTCTGGGATGGAAACGAATGTGAATGTGTTTTTATAATCTTGGTTTGTCGTAGTCCACCGATTCCCTCCAGCCAGCTGCACCATTTTTCACATTTCTGTATTTGTTTAGGCACCAAATGAGTACTATTGGTTGGGATGGGGCTTTCACACTGAGGCCCATGAGGGCCTGTGGTGGCATGACCCTTTATTGAACCCTCATACCTACTGACACAATAGTAACCCCCGGACTCCCAGAGCCCACTCAAATAATATTAGAAAATATGTACAGTGCACAGCAGGGGTTCTCGGGACTCTAGGCCCTGTAATGGTTTGTGACAGGTTCTTTAGCAAATGCAACCACTGTGGACAGAATCTTCTGAATGCATAAATGGTTCTTTGCATGGTTCTTTTGTTGTAAATGGCTGTTTAAAGAACCCTTTAAAAAAATCATCAACCCACTATTGTAAGTTGTTTTTTAGATAAAATAACCCTTTATTTGTCCCACAAGTGGGAAATTTGCAGTTGCAAATGTTATTTAGTGTGTTCCTTATTTGGCCAAACATGATGTACAGTTATTGTGATCCAAAAAGATCATGTTATATTAACATTTTGTTTAATGTTTAATGGTCGCGAGTGAAGTGGCGTGCCTTGAGATGTAACAATATTGGGTAAATTACATTGGAAGTGTTTTTGATGGCAGGGACCATTCATTTTTGCTCTGGGGCTCATATGATCACCACTGGTCTTCAATATGGGTAGAAAAATATATGTTCACATATTTCTTCACATCCAGAGTGTACGTGAAGTGTGTCAGTGCGGTACGTCCAGGTATTCTGAGATGTTTTTAAAATGATCCCATTTTAACTTTGCCTAACCTATAAATGATGTCCTACTACTTATATCTTAAAATGCTGTCTCTGAGTGGTTCAAGCCGGAAGAGCTCCACCCTTTAGGTCTCCTAGATCCTAGAAGTGATGCCATGAGCAGATGTGTTGGCATCCTCTGCCAGTCTGGCTAGTGAGATTCTGGTGGCACCCAGAAATAAATGCCTAATCAAGTTTTTTGGAGAAAAGTCTCCAGCCTAGAGCACTTTTAATCCACATTTTAATGCCTCTTTCGCTTCTGTTTGCTTATTCAGTCAATCTTCTGACAATTTGGCCAACGGCGCATCATATCTGTCCTTTCTGCTCAGACCTATCGAATCTATTTTTAGATTAAGAGCTTTAGTGTAAAGTGTTCTGCCTAACTCAGCGGAGTGACTACTGATATATTGATGTGTGTGCTGTTTTATTTATGATGAAGGAGGACGGCAACAGAAACAGAACTGATATTTTGGCTATTGTCTGAAATGGCCTGACTCTGTTTTTTAACTCTAAATGCAGTACACAGAAGAGCGTAGCCTGTACAATGATGTATTTATGTCTGATATCTGTGCAGTTCATTAAATCACTATGGGGTTTTAATGTTGTGCATAAAGTGTACAGGTGGGTTCTCGGTTTCTTTCTCTTTTATTTTTTATTTATTTATTTATTTTTAAATAAAAAAATCCAAAACCTTTATTTCCACATTAATCTACTATAAAGCTGATCCTGTATTGGGATGTCTTTGCTTAAGGAGATACGGTCGCCGTAGTAACTGCACCCTTAAAAACGCAGAGTTTCTCTGAGCTTGTAAATGTGGCAGGTGCCCCCTTTAAAGCGGCCGCCCGATGACTTGTGTACACGTGCTTAATCGGGGTTAATTCTGTTGATGGATGCTGTACATGCATTTGTTGTGTTTGAATCCAGTCGTTGAAATTAAAGAGGAACTGCGAGAATCGATCGTGTTGCGGCTTCCTTGCTCTCGTTTCTTTCTCTCCTCGTGGCCTTTCCTCTCCCTCCGTCCCGAAGGGTGCTATTTATAGATGCCCTGTTTTTTTTTTTTTTTTTACTTTCCTTTTTCTGAGTTTGTGTCTGTCTCTTTGCCTCTCCGTCACCAGCAGCTGTGATTTCTCAGTGTCTTGCAACTGCAAGAATCAATGCATATAATCCCTATAACACCCCTAATCTACTGCGTTTATCTCCCATCTCAGTGTCCACGAAGATAAAAGCCCGGCTCAAAGAATTATTCAGGCTAAAAGCAGGTTTTAATGCTTCTCCCTTTTCACCAAACCCATGTTTGGTGTCTGAAGTCTGCCTCGTTGGTTTTGCACTTTAGTTTGCATGGTCAATCTCAACATGCCAAGTTTTCATATCTACTCAAATGGACTCATGCAGTTAATAATGTATGAGACGTTTACTATCTATAAAAATGGGCAAATATTTGACAAATCTACAAACAGCTGTTTATGCTTATAATCAGTGCCTACTAAGATGAAAGCACAGCTTCAAGGAACAGTTCTGGCTAAAATCAGCTTTTAATATTTCCCCCTTTTCCCCCCAAACCCATGTTTGGTGTCTAAAGTCTTCAGTTTTACTCTGTAATTCGCATCATGCAAACTGTATCATTCAAAACCATGTTGTCACATATACTCAAACAGACTTGCTGATGTGGCTTCCAACACTGTATGATACATTTGCTATCTATAGAAATGGAGTATTTGACAAAGAGATAAACAACAGAATCAGCCACCTCAGGAATCAATGCTTATAATCCCTCTAACACCCCACATCTGCTTCATTTACCTCCCATATCAGTGCCTGCTAAGATTAAAGGAATAGTTCAGGCTAAAATCAGGTTTTGATGTTTCCCCCCAAACCCTTGTTTGGTGTCTGAAATTTGCCTCTAGTTTTGCACTGGAGCCTCGAGCCCGAAGTAGTAACTGGTAATGAATTTGCATAATGCAAATGTTTGCCTTGCTTATGCAGTTTCTGACAATGTTTGACACATTTGCTGTTTATAGAAATGCATTTGACAACTTTACAAACAGCAGTTAATGCTTATAACCCCTATAACCCCCCTAATCTGTTGGAGTTGAAGCTTTGAGCCCAAAGTAGGAAACTGCTAATCAGTTAGCATCATGCAAACTGTATGCCTTTATCAAGTTGTTTAATATACTCAGACAGCCTTGATCATGCGGTTTCTGACACTACATGACACGTTTGCTATTAGATGTGCAAGTGTTTACCTACAAATAGCGGTAGCAGCCACATCAAATGCTAACTTCTGTTCATAATCTTTTTAAGGATAAGAATGTCATACAGTGTCAGAAACCACATAGGCAGGTCTATTCACAATTACCAGTTGAGGCTGGGGTATGATTTAGCCATGTTAATAAGTGGGACATGAATTGTTTTGTATTACTGATTAGCTTCATTAGCCACGTAGCTACAATGCTAAACCGATGAAGTGAGCCTTGAGCAGACTCCTATATAAAGGGTCTAGATTGAATTTTTAGTCATATACAATTGGTGTATATTGGCTCATTCTGAGAGGAGGAGAAAGTGTGAGGTAAATGTGTAATCGTGAGCGGTGATAAAAAATTATTCAGAGATGAGGAGAGAAAGTGAATGGGGCTTGCAGTGGCGCTGGTGCCAGACTGTGTCTGCAGGAGCACAGATGGTCGTTTAGCCTCCCAGAGAGACCCCGCGTCTCTGTGATGGTTTTAGCAGGCCTCGCGCTGCCTGCCGTCCCCTCACTCACAGGCCGGAGCCCATTCTACGGCTGGCTTAGCTGCATGGGTTTGTGTCGTCCATGCCGTGCCCGTGGACTCATTTTAGCCTTCCTCTGCCTGGCTCCGTCACCGCTGATTAACGACTCGCGCTGACTAGCCCAAAGCCTGGCTGCAGCCTCGCTCTTTCAGCTCAAGGACTCCTGGAACCCTGTGCCAAGTGGGTATTATTCAGTCACTACCATGAAATATTCAGTGCTATAATGATCTGGAGTTATGCGGACGGAGGTGTGAACACATACAGATCCTTTAAAGGATATTTGCATTTAATATTGCTGTTTCCACACTGAATTTCCTGTGCTAATACTTGTACTATGGGGTCCATTGACAAATACTAGTCAAATTATACTCACACCCCATTATATATAATTTTTTTTCAAATAGTAATGGTATGTTGCATCAGACAAACATGCACCACCACCAACTTTTTGTCTCTGTATAATTTGTTAATACTAATAATAATAAAATGCTGGGAAATGTTGTTTCTTTAGCGCATGTTATTGTTACCATGGACTGCTGGAGGACAAAGAGTCCTCTATAACTGTATACTTTATAATGATGATTGTAACTTTGATCATATAATATAATATGATCATAATGTAGCAGACATCCAGGCTAATCTGTGCCAATGGGGCTGATGTCCTTTAGCTGCTCGATATGATTTCCAGTCTTACATAAGCACTAAGATAACAGTGTAGTAGGCCTTTTGTCCCTTTTCTCTCATCCCAAAAAACAGAGTATATCGTGCAAATAGTCATTTGGAATTCAGTCATGTGTGCAAAATATACTGGGATTTAATCTGGGTTTAATGATGCCGAAGGAAGATTTTCCTTAAACATGGGCTGAATCTCAAGTAGCTCCCCACTCCCTGCGTACTGTACAGCATTATTATATAATGACATGTAATAACATTTAATATCAGACATGAAAAGCCCAAGAGACAAAGTTTTAGGCACAGGTTGCACATCTCTCTAGTGGACATTTAGTGCATCATTTTATTGTAAATGCTACATGTTTGTTACTCATATAGGGCACTATATAGGGGACGGGGAGCCATTTGCCATTCGTTCCATTCTATGGAATATTCTTGAAGTGATATATTCTTCACTTTCATTACTGCAGTTTTAGAGCGACTCATACTGGAAATACTTTAAAACAAAGCCTGTGACATTAATGGAGGAGCCACTTAGCTTGTTAGTTACATTTTAGCCTGATATGCAGCTCATCAGCCAAGTTCCAGTTAAGAAAGTAAGTCGACAGGCCCTTAATTCATCCATTAGGTTGATGGTCCATGCAAGCAGCATAACAGTCCATTACTCCATTCACAGAAGATTTTACAGGGTTTAGCATTAAGTTTGTGCATTAATACACAATTCAGCTATTGTGAGGTGCTCATAGGTGTGTGTATATTGGGGTTTTAGTTTGAATTGTGGTTCAGACAGTCAGATTTTAGGAATAGAATGATCCATTTTATAATATTCAGTTTACATTGGCCTCTAAACAACAACAACCAGTGATGTAAAGTAACTGAACAAACAACGTAATAAATTGCTGGATGTCAGGCCATCAATGCTGTTTCATTTTTTTCATTTATTTTTCATTTTGATTATTATTGTGTCTTCTGTTCGTTCTTAAATACTTTTATTTTACAAAAGGAAAAGGGAAACAAAAAGCAAAAACATTGACCTCCGTTATTCTCAGCTTTTTTTTTTTGGCCATGAGAAAAAATGTAGCACATTAGATTAACTGGTGTACCGTGATTGTATTGTGATGCTATATTTTCGCCGTATCGCTCATGCTTACGTCTCACTCGTATTTTTATAGGGGCCCTTTGCTCCTGGAGGCCTGAAGGCAACTGCCCACCTTCACCCAGTGTAAAGTCCGGCCCTGATTGTGCCCTGCTGTAGCTGCGCTGCGCTGCTCTGCTCTGCCTGTGCTGCGTGTTCCTCTGCTGTGCCGTAACACGATAAGCTGTTTCCAGGCCTGTACAGATTCACTGACTCGCTTTCTGATTCATGCTGACATCCTCCTGCATGAGTGATTCTCCCTCGGCCACTCTGTCTCTCTCCCTGTCCGCTCTCCTCACACAACCCTTACATAAGACCCGAATCAGATCCACACTCTCATTAACGTCGCTGCACTCGATTTCAGCAGCGCTGCACACAGGAAAACACGATGTATGTTTCACAGAGCAGCTTAGAAAAGTCATTTACATTCACAGCAGTCCCAGGTGGTGATTGTTGAACATCAGCAGTGCTTTTGTATCTAAATGGGTCCTGTGCGTTCTTCCCGTCGGCCCATTTTAACGCAGGACTTTGTGTCGTACGTACTGACAGAGGCAGAGCGGCGCAGTCGCGCAGTGGTTTCTGCCCGTGCCTAGAGGGCGATGTGATGAAGCGGGAAGCCTCTCCGACACCAAAAGCCTCACATAGACTGCACTGTAGGTCAGCAAGAGCTGGTGCGCAATGGCCTGAACACACACACACACACACACACACACACAGAAACGGGAAGTAAGAGTAATGTTCTAATGCAGTTGTTTCAAATCCCTGCCCAGGGGACACCTAAGCAGAGATGAGGATTTGAGCCCTCTTTTAACCAGAATTCACAGGTAACTCAATATTAGGTGTAACTCAGCATTAAAATTGACGCCTTTTTATATTTGCATAGTGTAAATAAAGGTGACTGATCTCTAGTCACCAGGAAACAGGTCCATTTTGGCCTACTCCAATACGAATATATGAAAATGTATATACATAGTCATGCACATGCCTGGTCACATGTTTTTCAATAACTGAGTTAAATTACATTATAATGTATTTTATTCAAGTGGAAATGATGCACACATATATAAGTATAGGCAGTCCTGAAAATAAACACTGATAGCATTGTTAAAGTGTCTTGTTTGTTAACGGAGTTAATAATAATAATAATAATAATAATAATAATAATAATGTTTTTATTTATTATTGTTATTTTGTTGTTGTTGCTGTTAACTACAACAATAATGCTGTATATATTTAGATTTAAACTGAGATTCTCCCAACTGTGTATCATATATGTGTAGCACAGGTTTGTATAATATATCCCATATTATTGTACTACTAGGTTTACTGTGTTATAACATTACAGAGTAAACACAACTGTGATGGGACTGTTCTCATGCTGATAAATGAACTAAATAGTTGAGTGGGTTTAATGTTGTGCTGCTCCGTACCTGATTTGAATGAGAACAGTCTGGTATCAGACTGTAGTTTCTGGTCAGTTTCGCCTCATCTTTCTGCCTCGAACCTCTCGCTTGGGTCCCTGCCAGCAGGGGGCGCTCTTCATCAGGCTCCTCACTCAGCAGCTCATCATCATCATCTTCCTCAGGGGTAGTGGATTTACTCGCCAGAAGGAGGTGGGACATTCTCTTCTTCAGTTTGTTCTGGGGGGCAAGGGAAGGATGTATTTGCGCTTGTGAAATTTCCCATATCACCTTTTCAGTATGAGCTGTTAGTATGTTTTGGTATATTATTAGCTGCATTAGTTGTAACTTCTCCAAGATCTACTGCAAGATCTGTGGGTTGATATAAAGATAGTACCATGTATTTTAAGGATTAACATCCTTAACTGTGAAATAAAAAGAACCTGGAAAATCATTTTTCCCATGTATCCACCTATTCAGCCCGCAGTAGTTTAGCCCCGCCCACTCACACTGAAGTTATAAGGAGTGTTTTAGGCTGAACTGCAAAGTGAGGCACAATCAGAGCAGCCAATCAGAACTGAGCTCAGTCTTAAAGGCACTGTGACCAAAAAAAAAAAAAACCTGTTTAATTCTTGCAGATGAAGGTAAATATAAAACCAGCAAGGGTTTTGCAGGGAACCTCAGGGATAATGTAAGAAATGCACCCTTTAAATGGGTAGTGAGTCATTTGTTGCATTTGGTGGCACTGACATTTTTGTGTAGTCAAACATACCTGTATCACATCTCTGACAAAGCCGAGCTCATTTAGATGTTCGGTTAGGGCCTCCAGGCAGGGGGACAAGTCCCAGAACACACAAAAAAGCTGAAAAAGAGGGAGAGGAAGAAATGATGTTTACTGAAGCTCTGATGCTGGTAGCAGCAGCGCTTCATCAGATAGACACAAAGTACAGGAAATGAACATGAAACAGAGCGAGAGAGAGATAAAGATCACAGCAGGCATCTGAGAGCACAGTGTACGCACACAGCTCTCTCTGACATCGTTACAATTAGTGCATTTTGGCTTCTGGGCTGGTTTTCGAGACCTACATTTAAATCATTCAAGCAGAACAAAGCACATCTTAAGCCCGTAAGTGAAGAAACAGGAGCAGAAGATCAGGCGGTGATCAGTATACTGGTGGTGCTGAATGCTGAGTGGTTAGAACTAATTTATCTTAGCTCCTTTTATCTTTAGACACTTTGCAGCCTGTCACAGTAAAACATTTGTTCCCGTTTCTTTAAATGAATCTACTCAATATGCCAAAGGTAAGACAGTTTGGCATAGAGCACCAAAGGCCTTTCTGACCCCTAAACTCTAAGGGTCTCTGTAAGTTCCTCTCTCCCATAACCACAAAAAGGTACAGCAATCAATAAGCCCTAGAGGGTCAAATCTTTTTCTGTGTGCTCTGGGGTAAAACACTTTTTTCAGATTAGCAAGCATTCCCCATCACAGTAAATTACCTACACCGCACGCGGTTCACGTAAAGCGCAAACATCTTCTCGAACAGCCACTAATTTAACTGGGCAGCATAACCGGGGGAGAACAGTAAATGCCAGCCCTGTTACATCAGTTAACAGATGCCTGCGCGTACTGGCATTGTGCTGAGTGAAGCGGTTTGGGGGGCGGAGGGGTGGAGGGAGGGGCTCTCTTATACTCCCAGCTGCAGCACCACTGGGGATCAATGTCATGATGTCAGGACCAAGGCTTAGATAACTGGGCCAATCGGGAGGCCTGAAACACTCCCAATGTCGGTGTAGCGTAAGTGGGCGGAGCTAAACTGAAGGACACTAAAAAGTGTATGTGAAAATGTGTTGTTTTATGGGGCATCACAAAAACCACCACTTCAAATCAGGCCCTTTTGATTCTTCCAGGTTTTTGTCTTATGTGAACTGGGGAGTGAGCGCTGCAGCTTAACAGCCGAATAACAAGGTTTAGGTTCAAGGGTGAATTGTTGTCAAGTGATGTTTACATCTGTACAGTCGACATGTTACATAACAACAGTGATAAGGAAAGATAACAAGCATTAGATTAGTATAAAACTGCAGTGTCACTGTTGTCATGCTGATCAAAACAAGGGTCACTTTGCTATCAGAGCAGAAAACAGAACAGCCCTGTTAAAAACAAAAACACTGAACACACTTCCTCACCTCACGTGTAGTGTACAATGTGATGAATCATTGTCTGTTTAAGGTGCAATATGCTAACTGATGCAGTTAGATTTGTGAAATTGGTACAAAATCAGGTGCAATACTCTAAACGTGCAATACTTGGATTCTCCTTGGTGAGTACTTTTATTTAAAAAAATATTTGTGTAGATATTACCACCCTCTTGTACAGTGTTTTTTCTGTTTTACATAGTATACACTATTAGTAGTGCTTTATTTTTCCTCTTTTCTACCTATCATAAACAATGTAACTTGACTTGCAGAGCTTTGCACAAGAATTCCAATGTGCATGGACCGCTTGCATTGGATGCGCAAATAGCACACAAGAATCCTGAATCTTAAAACATGCTTAGTCAGCTTTGTTAGACTTCAGGAACTTTTATTAATCCTTAAAAACAAATAAATGTCAGTTTAAAAAGTAATACAACAATACTGTGATCCTTTTGGAAATATTGTGGCTTTTTATTTCCTCAGTCCTGCCCAACGCTGGAATAAACGGGTTTTATTTGAGATAACTAGTAAACTTCTTCAGCAGTAATTTTACTTATCTCTAATATTTATTTCCAGCACCTGGTGGCAGAGTGGTTAGGGCATTGCCCCTGCGATCAGAAGGTTGTGGGTTCGAATCCCTGGACTGCTAGGGTACCGCCCCCACACACTGCAACCACCTGCTTCACTTGGTGAATGGGTTAAATTCAGAGAAAGAATTTCACACGGGTGTGTTTACGCATAACTATAAAGGGCCACTTTACTTTACTGACCACAGTGTATTATGTCTATGACAGTGTATTTAGCATTAAGCATTTTCTGAGTATTGCTGGATTGTTTTGACTTTATATTATATTTAATATTGTTCTTGTCGTTGTGAGCGTGTGTCACTGTACGGTTGTGACATAAACAATTTCCATCAGATCAGTCATGTTTTATTATTCTGATTCTCGTTTGGAATTTCGATGCTTTATCAGGTGGTGTGGATATTTGTACTCTTGTGTTTGTGTGTGTGTGTGTGTGTGTGTGTGTGTGTGTGTGTGTGTGTGTGTGTGTGTGTGTGTGTGTGTGTGT
>JBBPDC010000141.1:19269810-19283071 GCA_037974485.1 Hemigrammopetersius urotaenia | reverse complement strand
CATGAGCTTCCCACTTTTGTCACACTTCTATATGGTCCACTTACACTGTCTCAGATTCACATCCCATTCACATTACTCTTACACTGCTATATTGTCAATTTATTGTATTACTTCTTTCATCCGTTGCACTTTGCTCAATGCTGCTAACTGCCTTTGTGCAATAATCATACTTATTCTCATCATTCTGGAAGACTTTCTTAGTGTTCACAGTAGTCCTCCATTTGTTTGTTGTCTACTGTGTGTCGTAACTTGCGCTCTGTTGACTGTTGAATGTCACTATATTTTGCAGCGTGGTCCATGGAGAAACGTTTCATCACGCTGTGTGTGTGTTCACAGATGACAAAGTAAACTTGAACCTATTGAAATTCTTCTACTTTTGGCTGCTCCACAGCAGAACTGTCCTCTGCATCTTCCTCTCTCACACCAACTGTCTGCATACCCTCCCTCACCACATCCATAAACCTTCTGCTAGACCTTCCTCTTTTCATCTTCCTTGCAGCTCCATCCTCAGCATCCTTCTCCCCACACGCTCAGTCTCTCCTCAGCACATGTCCAAACAAACACATTCTTGCCTCTCTGACTTTTCCTCCAAAAGGTCCAACTCAAGCCATTCTGCTGACAAATACACCCCTGATCCTTTCTATCCTCGTCACTCCTGGTGAAATTTGAAAACTTTCAGCTCCGCCACCTCCAGCCGCTCCCTGTCTTTACGTCAGTGCCGCTGTACCCAAACCAGACAACGCAGCTGCTCTGACGTTTTGTTCACTTTCCCTTTCACTCTTGCTGGTACCTGCCTGTCACAAATCACTCCTACCACTCTTCTCCACCCATTCCACCCATAATATGACCGCAGTAAGTTAGCCCATTTGTCCTTCCATGATACTACTGGTTTCTTTTCTTCTCCAGTGCACAAAATGTTGAGTCTAACATAAGTTTTAGGTTAGTTCACTCCCTGCTGTTGATCCCTGGCCATGCCATGAGCATATATAGGCCTTTGTGTAGATCTGATAAGTGTGACCTTGTATTTAAAATGGTTGGTGGGTTTTTGCTGGGGCTTGTTGCTGCAAAACAGGCACTATGTTTCCACTTTGTATTAATGTTTGTGTGCAGAAGTGGGTCGTAGGGAATATATCTACATTTTACAGTGTGTGCAGGTGCTTTGACTTTCGTCTGCACAGGTGTAAGGGTGCAGAGTCGTAAGGCAATCTGTTCAGCATGGTGACCCTAAAGTCATCACTGAATAAGCTGGAGGCCTTTTATATCTGTATACACATCAGTGTACATACAGAACCACCGTCAACCCCGGATTTTATTGGTGAACGGTAAAACACACTCGGCCCTCTGTTGCCATGGATGCAGTCTCTCAAAGCAGAGCAGCATCATTTATAATGTGTTGCCATGGCAACCACTGTTCATACTACTTTTCTCCCCTCTTCCTGAAAGTCGTCGTCACTTTTCTTTACAATTATGTATCTACACCTTTTGACCAGCTCCTGAAGAACTTAAGCGTGAGCATACACACACCACCCCCTTTTATAGCTTTTCAGCCTTTGCTGGTGTTTGAACGCACATGGTTGCTATTGTTGTGTTGAGGATGTGTGTATAGTTGCTGCTGGTGTGAGATTTTGGATTTGATGAACTGTTATTTCCATTATACTTAATGTTGTCTTGAAACCAAGATCTGTTGAGTTAATCAGCTACAATGTCTTGCTTTTGGTGGGGGACATTTGCTTGTCCACCAAGGTTTGTGTAGGAATAGGCACCAAAAGTTGCACCCCATTTTACATGACCATTTTTCGGTTTGTTTACAGTTAAGCCTGCTGTTTCCTTTATTCCTTTTAAGACTAAATGATCTGTAATCGTGTGAATATGTTCTGATTTGCAGTCCTGTGTTGTACTTCATTCTTAAAGCTGGCCAGGCTTAAACACTCTTTAGATCTTAAGCCTTAATGGGTGGGGTTAACTTCTGTAGCCCATTGGATAAACACTGATCAGCTACAACATTAAAAGCATTGAAGTGTGAGGGGAATAAAATTCTCATTACAATGGCACTTTCAAGGGGTGGAATGCATAAGGCAGTAAGTGAACAATCAGTTCTTTGACTTTGACAAGGGCCAAATTGTAATAGCTTTGACAACTGGGTCAGTACACCTCCAAAACTTCAGGTCTTGAGGGGTTTTTCTGGTATGCAGTGATCAGTGCCCACCAAAAGTGGTTGAAGGAAGGACAAACAGTCGCTGGTTCTCAAGACTTAATGTGCAAGTGGGAAGAGAAAGCTAGTCTGTCTGAATCGATCCTACAGAAGAGCTCCTGTAGCATAAACTGCTAAAAAAAAAAGTTAATATAGACTCTGATAGAAACGTGTCAGAACACACAGTGCATCACACTTTGCTGCATAGTTGTAGACTGATCAGAGTACCCACACTGACCCCTGCCCATCAGTGAGCATCATAACTGGACTGCAATGGAAGTATGAATCCTGTTCAGCTGGGGTCGTGTGCATTGTTTACCTGTGGGCAGAGATGGCACCTGGATGCTCTTTGGGAAGAAAACAAGCTAATCAGATATCGTGTGATGTTCTTGGAAACCTGGAATTCATGTGAATGTTACTTTGACATGTCTGCCTGAACTCTGTTGCAGACCAGGTAATGGCAGCGTCGCCTTTCAGCAGGATGATGTGTCCTGCAGTGCTGCAAAATTTGTTCAAGAACAGTTTGAGGAATATGACAAAGAGCTGAAGGTGTTAACCCGACCGAGCATCTGTGGGATGTTCTGGGCTAACTAACCCAATCCATGGAGCCCCCACCTCACAGCTTCCAGGACATAAAGAACAGATTGCTTCTTATCAGACACCACAGCACACCATCAGATGTCTTATTAATATTAGGCAGAAAACACAACATTAATGTGTATATTTGTTTTTGTAAAATCACAAATTGAAATTTTTTTACATGGATTGCATGCTGTTGGAAAGGCAACAGTATTGGTATACTGACTCAAACTGTATTGCTCATTATATGGGCCTTTACATTTTTTATTTCTTACTTGAGGACAATGTCGGTGTTTAAAACTACTGTTGGTGGGCTTTGTTGTGAACTGTTTTGACACAGTAATGGGTGGTTAAAGTTTTATGTCCCATGACATGCTGCTTTTGTATGCTTTTATATATAGGTCTAAATGGTCCCCTAATACTGTATCTGAAGTGTCTTTCGGAAAATTTAGCCGTGGTGCAGAATTAAAGCCACTTCGAGTCAGTCCCACAAAGATATTTCCCTTGGACGTTCCGTTTCTGTGTCTGTAGATTTAAATGATAATGAGGAGGGGCGGGTTGCGCTGCAAGATGGAGGGTGGGGGCGGGGCCAGCTTGTAGCCACGGTTCAGCAAGACCAGCTCTGTATTGGTCCAAGTTGAGGAAACAGTCGCCGGTGAAATGTTTGCAGCAGACATACAAAACTTTAGAAGTTGTGTCGGGGCATTTCCAGAGAAAGTAAAATATACCTGCTGTTTCTTCAGAGGCTCGCATGAAGGAAATTGAGAAAAAAAAACACCCATTTATGCTCATTTGTACATCTAAGCACCGATCAACTGCCATGCCTCACTCGTTTGCAAGCCATGATGTCTCTAGAATTCCAAATGGGGCCATCTGAGCTGTCATTCTCTCAAAGGCGGAGCAGGATGATCAAGGCACTCTTTACACCTTTCGCCATTTCTAGCTACTGCAGGACTATAGGCAGGCTAGGGGGACTGGTATTAATGTTAAGTGAGATTTTCATGCCATGGGACCTTTAAATGTAATATCAGAAATGTACTGGAAGCAACTATAGGTTGGAACTTCTCATTCATTTCAGAACCATTGGTGGTTTGAGTCCTCTTTTTAACACAGAGCAACCACACTTGGAATTATATGAAGTCTAATTCTGCCGCCGCACGATATATTGTCTGTGTTCTGTTCATTCTGTTTCTATGATTAGACCTAGACCGCCTCGTAGCCTTTTTAGATCTCCTTATCAGTGGGGGTGTTCTCTTTGTATGACTCTTGAACTAGGATGGGAGTGAATTTCAGACACCGTCAGTTTAGAAAGCAGTTTAATGTATGTGTGTTTTTTCTTTCTTCTATAAAACCATTATGCAGAAAGCCTATTTCTTTTGTGGAGTGTGTTTATATTTTTCTTCGTCCTGTCTTTCTCTATGCCTCACGATTTTGCTCTTTCTCTGTCAGTCTCAGGGCTCACCATACTCAATGAGCGTACAGCGCAATGTCAGAGCGCTCTGGGCAAACAGCAAAGGGGAAGGATGGCAAAACCAAGTATGCGTCTCTCAACCTGTTTGATACTTACAAAGGAAAGAGCCTTGAAGCACAGAAGCCTGTTGGTAAGTTCCGCCTTAACCTTTGGTTTCTCACAGCTGGCTGGCGTCTTAAAATGCAGTTTTAAATCGGAGTTGACTTTTTATTTTTTACCTTGTTCGCTCACGGCCCTGCTCATATTAATGATTCATTATATGTCACTATAAAAGATAAAATTAGTTTCTCTAATCTCATCTTATCAACTTGCCTCCGTGTGAATCTTCTCCCTGTGCCAGATGGCTGGGATAATAATACCAACCAATAATAAACTTAAATTCCTCCTTTCGTCATCTCATCATAGAGAAGATGCCAAGCTAGGTTAGAGATCCTTCCTGATCTTGTGTTTCACTCAAGCACTTCATGGTACAAAAGGAAAATGCGGTGTGCTTTCCGATTCGATCTTGGTTGTTAATAACAGCCTGTTGTCTTTACTAATCGAAGGTTTGTGATGCAGTGTGATTACATTAACATTTGCAGAATAATATTTGTCAGGAAGTGCACTGTATTAAAACAGTGCTTTTATGAACCAAAGGCACATATTTGTTTTTACGTTACCCTTTGCTGATCTCTCTCGACCACTTACAATAAAACTACCAGTTTTAGATTAGATTAGATTGACTTTATTAATCCCACAATGGGGAAATTCCTTATTCCTTTTCTTTACTGTGTCTAAGACTGCTTTTCTGGTTCAGTCCTGCATTATATCTCCTTCAGAGAGCAGTCCAGGTTCCATTTATGAATGAAACAGAGACAAAGAATTGCGGGCTGAATGAGTGGACATGTATAAATTAAATCTGTTCTGGTTGCGAAAGCTTTGTTAGATGAGCCCTCAAGCGATGTCTCTTTATTAGATTTTTCAATTACCTTGCTAGATTAAACTGAGTTGGACCCTCATGTTTCCTTTTGCAGCCAGAGCCTGCGAGAATAAAGAGACATCTTGTTGCTAAAAGCTATTAACATTCCTGTAATGCTACCTGTGTCACTGGCTGGTGCTCTCAGCGAGTCCCATGTCTCCAAATAATGAGCTGAATTGCAGTCTGAAACGTTTGGAGCTTTGCTGCATCAGACCTTCTGTAGCTGTTTGATCGATAAACGTGGAGCAGCGGTGGTCTCTTAACAACATTGTTGGCTCCCGTCAGAAGCTCATGTGTGTTTGTTTCTGGCGCAATATCGCTTGGACCGGTACAATCTGTAACTTGGAGCTATTCTAGGTACAGCGCTCCTTGGCTCTGCTCAGTTCTAAACCAGTGAATGTGGTCAGAAATCTGGCCAACATTAACCCATACAGCCTTAATGTGCTTATGGAAGTGAGCCATGTATTTCCAGCTATGTAGTGAGGTTGGATTTAACTCTGAATATTTAACATAATTGGTTTTTGTGAATGTAGTAGCACTTTAACCACAATCTAACAGCTTTTCGCTTCGCTTGGATATTCAGGGAAAATATTCTAAAACCAGATGTGAGAGCTCAGATAGGCCAATATAATGGAACAACTAGAAACATGGACGTTTAGTCTGGTGAACATATTTCTGTGAGCAGGGTTGTTGAATCCTTAGTTTGATACAGTATGTCTCATTTTAGTTCATCTTTTTAAGCTGGGCATACGCTGTGGTTTTTTTTTTGGGTTTTTTTTCTTTTTTTTCTCTCTCCCCTCAGTTGCGTTGTTCAGCTCCTGCTCAAACTGAATCGCATGGGGTTAGAAGTTCGTAGCCCACGGTTCGCGTTCTCATACTATACGGCCCGATGCTCTGATGCGACCTGACTGTACGTCCATACACGACACGTGGGGCTCTTGTTTACGGAACTGTCACGTAAACAGCAGAAGAAGAACCCCGAAGTGGGGAGACGGTCATCTGAAATTTTAAGAATGCTCACCAAAGAGAAACGCACTGCCTGGTCAATTTGTGCCATTCTGTGGGCAGAAACGTCTAAAAGGAAAAGGCAACGCCGTGTACGGACTGCTGCCATGCTGCTCCGTCTTTTTCTCTTGCAGTTCTGTGTTTGCGCCTGTGCAGTGTGAGTTTGGGTTAAATGGGCTCGTGGCACTGCTTCAACAGTGCGATAACCTCACGGGGGATTTCAAACCGGTTTGATTTTCTTGCGTCCATACGATTGCTGACCGGGAGCTGGGTGTGAGCTGGTCTTTACCCCATGTATGCTACACGATTAAGGTGAAACTCTGCCCAATCCCCAAAGTGGTCACAGGAGTGAAAAATCATCTCAAAATGAGCCAAAAATCGCACAGTACATGTTAATGTTTAGGTTTTCTTACAGCCTTCAACATTATAAAAGTACATTATTTAGGGATTTAGAAACAGCAGGAGCATTGCCTGATCCATTCACCAGTTTCGTAGCAGCATAGAAACGCTAAACAAGGCAGTTCGTTGGGTCCAGTCTAATACACACTAGATACATTGAATTGTTATATCTTTAGTTACTTTAGTAGGCTCTATTGTATAACATGTCAGGCATGTCCTGTTGCCTCTTATCTCTTAACTGTAGGCTGCAAAGGAACTTATTTTTGACAATGGATTTTCAAAATTCCTGCAATAAATAACTTCTGAGGGGCTTTATTTGTTCTTTTTGGACTAATCTTTAGTATTTTTAGATCACAGGGCTTAAAAAGTCATTACACAGAAAGTTGTCACAGACGGCAGAGCTCTGTCTGAAAGGTTGTTTCGTCTGTTTAATGAAAACATAGTCAACTGAAAAATTAAAAATGGGCACATTTATCATGCCCAAGTTTAGGAGGCATTTAATGGTGGCGGTTTATTGCAGTGTTTAAAAACTGCCACCTTAAACCAACCATTGCAATGCATAATTACCCAAGTCACTGATGAGCATATTCCTAGAAAAATTCCTAGAGTTTTAATTCATAATGGTACCATGTTCAAGAACTTTTCAATTAGGAGAGGAGGTGAGGTTCCACTCTTATCTAGTACACAATTTAATGTGAATTTTTCTTGTTCATAGCAAATGAACAATTTCTTGTTCAAATCCTCACTGTATGTACTAGAGGAGGGTATGTCCGTTCTAAAAACTAGTCTGAGTAGAGACAGAAACTTTAGTGTGATGTCTGAGACTCTGCAGTAGCGCTAAATAACTTTTCCTGTGCCAGACCTGCTGTAAATGGAATGTCAGTAGCTGTGTAATTCTGTGAGTTTCAGGTTCACCACTTGCAAACCTGAAGCCGATATCCTAGTCAGGGGCTAGCCGGTCTGCAGTCCATGCATCTGTAACTGAAGGAGGGATTTTGACATTTGCTTGCATGTCTGTGCCACTTACCCTCCTGTTCCGTCTCTGGATCATCCCTTTTCAAGCTGGTGTAATGTTTCCCTTTTCAAGCTGGTGTTGACCTACTCTCTTCTCTTCTTTCCTTCTCTTTTAGTTGCCCCTCGCCATGGCTTGCAGTCTCTTGGTAAAGTTGCCTCTGCACGGCGCATGCCCCCCCCAGCCAGCCTGCCCAGTCTGAAGGCGGAGAACAAAGGCAACGACCCCAACGTCTCGCTCGTTCCCAAAGACGGCACAGGATGGGCAAGCAAGCAGGAGCAAGCAGACCCAAAGAGGTGTGGCCTAAATTATCACTCTCAGAATACAGAGATACATTTTAGATCTACAGCAGTGGATGAACCAGGTCTGTGCGAGTAGCAGAATTCTTTTTCATATAACCATTTTGAAAATGAGTTACCTATTAAAAAACTGCACATAATATTGCAAGTGGTATAGCACATAAGATATTGCACATAAAGATAGTTGCAATGTCTTGCTGTCTTGCCATGCTTTGTATAAAAGAAAATCAATTATGTATTTATAACCTAGTGGAAAATGGGCTTTTACCAGAACTGATCTTGCTGCTGCAGTTACAGTTAATCACTCTGCACAGACCTGAGTAGAGCTTGCTTTTCTGGGTTCTTTTACTGTATGTTAAAAAAAAAAAAAAGCAATGGGAAATGGAGTTCACTCATGTTGTTTCTGGGGCGTTACAAGACTTTGAGGCAGAGGCTTAAATTATTAAAGCATTAACAATGTACTTTTTGAAGTGCACAATCGTGGCATTAATAGAAGGAGCAGTCTGTTAGTTATATCTGATGTAGCTGTGTTGTTTGATCACCAACATTTGGCATCAAATATCCCTGTCCAGATGCCACACTCCTCCTGCCTCCTAACCCTAGTATTTACTAAGTAACCTTAGTAAGTTGTGTCACGGGGCCAGTCGATCAGTGGGTGGTTTTGTTTTTTAAAAAGTGTCAACAGTTCTGTGTAAATGGGTCAGTTGGATCTGTTTTAAGATTGTGTTCATTGTGAACTGTTGTTTTCATTTTTTTTTTCCATGTAATATATGAAACATTGGCCATGTGCACAGTCCTTTTAGTACAACATTTTTCATAAGTAAATAAACTCCTAGATACGTAAAACCAATATTAAACACTTTAAATGCTGGAGATGATAGTCGATAGGAATGTGCAGCCTAATTTACTGGGAAAACTTAAAACTAGAAATTGAAATAGATGGCTGAGAACCAAAAAGTAGCAAATCATCTGCATATTCATTCATGTTTCAGGGTTATTCCCTGTAAAATTAACACATTTTTACTAAGTGTTGTAAAAATATATTTCCACTCGCCACATTCGAAAGCTTTCTCAATGTCCAGTGATACCACTATCTCAGGACACGCAGAAGACAAAGGGCCATAGATCGTATTAAAAGGCCTCTTACATTAAAAAAGAATGTATTTAATGAAATCAGTCTGATCTGAATGGATAATAGAAGGTAAGATGGATTCTACTCCAATGATGGATGGATGGATTCTACTCTTTCACATCTACATTTAGCACATTTAGCACTCTCAGGGAGATGCATGATCTCTCACTCTGCAGCTACAAAAATGTTGTACTTAAAAAATGTGCACATGGCCAATGTTTCATATATTACATGGAAGAAAAAAAAGCTACCCCGCCATCTATTTTTGCAAAAATGTCGGACCGAGTAGTTTGGGTTTGATGAAAGTTGTGAGGCTTAGCTGGTCATCAGTCGTGTTGGTACATTGATCTAGGCCACTTGGAGAATCAAGTCCTTCATTATGTGTTGATCAGTTGATGATGTGCTGATGTTTCCTCACTCCTGCCTCTTCTAGTACCGATGTATCGCCAGCACCGCAGCCGGAGTCGCAGCAGCCTGCGGCTACACAGACACCTGCACCGAGCCTGCCGAGAACACCTCCAGCTCAAGAGGTGCTGAACTTCTTCAGTTCTTCATGTTTTTCTTCTTTCAGATTTAGAACAGCCGCTAATTTCTTCAGCAGTCTGTGTTTTTACTTCCTCTGTCTCTCTTTGGGAACTACTGTTCAGAACGCACAGGCACCTGTGAAAATATTTAAAGGGGACATATTATGCAAAACTGGCTTTAAATAAACAATAATTTTCTGTGGGTCTATGGGCTATACAAAACATGTCTATGAAGTTCTTTGAACAAGCTGGTTCATACTTAACAGTGATAGAAACACAAATGTCATTATTTGAAAGTACAGTTATGTTCCAAGAGCACTCGCATACAGTGAAATACTGCGTTGTTGTTTCGTACACACGTATTTCTGAAAACGGATAGTTTCCGTTTTTCTTTAAAAAAAAAAAAAAAAACCTCATTCACACGAGCATGAAACGCTGTCAAGAGCATGCCAAGGCAGCAGATGGTGATATAACCTTAAACCGTATAGCATTGGTGACCAATCAGAAGCCTTGGAGGGGGAGCACCATTACTTGTTTCTGGTAGACAAACAACAATGGTGCAAAAAGTAAAGCACAACCTACTTTTCAAAGTTGTCCCACCAACCACTGTTCCGACCGGGTCTCGTCCAAAAACGCCGACGATGTTGGCGGCGGGCACTGGGCAGAGGCAGTGTCTGTGTTGAATGTAAGCTGATGCTGACGTCTATCCCCTTCATACTGGATGGACAGTAACTCCGTGAGTGAGTATAGACATACCAACACTTCTAACACGGTTGAGAGCAGCAGCATTTTGTACATGTCAGGCATTTTAGATGACACCCAAGGTGCATACGATGACGTCATATGAGTGGCGCACAGTATAACGCGAAACGGTCCGTTTTTCAAAATCTTAGTTTTTCTTGTCCACACGCAAACGCAGAAATGGAGTTTTCAAAAACCTTTTCACTGACCCAAAACACCGTTTACGTGTGGACGAAAGGCCAAAACGCATTAAAAAAAACCCTCAGTTTTCAGAAATACCTGTGTACGTGTGGACATGGCCTAAATATGCTTTAATTTCATTTTAAACTCAGTTTAATGCATTACCCTTGAAGAAAATGTAAAGGTAAACCCATATTTAAATTTCCAGCGGAGATATGCAATTTGTAATGCTGGACATAAGTATTGGGATACCGCCGCAGTGTGAACAGTTTTCAGATAATAAAACCTGATCTACTTAAATACTTAAGGTGGAACTTTATATGGTGGAACGAAACAGATCGTTGCTGGGACACGGCCATCAAAAATGAAATTCGGTTCTTCGGTTTTCTTTGTCTAGGAGAAAGTGTAGGGATGTGTGCTGTTCTTTGCAGTCACAACACTTCATGCTCGTAAAACTAGCAGACAAAATGGTCGCAACAGATGAGGGGTGGTTCTATGCAAATTCTGTGCACATTGGCCCAGTATGACCTCACACTGGGCCCTCTGTCCAAACAACATGTTTTGAAAGGGACCAAAATTGTGAAGAATAAAGCTGGTGATATCTTTGTATGTGAGAATGGTTTTGTGAAATTAACTTAATGAACGTGAGTTTTGCATAATATGTCCCCTTTAAAACTCTAGATGAGCGGTGGGTGTTTGTTTGTTTGGTTTTTTTTTCTTCTTCTCATGTTAATATTTCTAAATAGTGATTTTATGGTCAGTGTCAGTGCTCTTTGTAGAAACACAGTATTATTTGTAGTTTCCATCAGAAACCTGGTTTGACTCTGTCCTTAAATGTGGAGCAGCTGATGGAATTTCACAAATCCAAACAATGACTGGATGAGGAGGAATCTGGAACCGAACCTGTGTTCTCACCAGCTCATATCAAAGACACTTGATTACAAGCTGAGAAAAATGGCTTTAAAAGATTTGCATAGTATTGTACATGCTGAGTGCTCACTATTATTTATTGTACCTCATTAACACTCTGTTCAATGTTGTACAGCAAGCAGTTCAGAAATACACTGCTGTGATACAATTTCTGATAGAAAAACTGTGTCTTGTATTACTTAGGCCCAAACTACAGCTCTAGCCGCAGGGACAAGGTCCTGGGCTCAGGCCAGTGTTACGCATGGAGCACAAGGAGATGGTGAGGCACATTTTCCACTTATTCACTTACTAAATGGACCTGTATTTTTATTTGAGTTAAAGATGAAAATTAGCTTAGCGGTGGCCTGATTTAATTCTTCTGTCATCACCACCTGCTCTTTTAGGTGGAAAGGGATCAAACCAACCGTCGCCATTCTCTCGCGAGGAATTTCCCACCCTGCAGGCGGCGGGAGACCAGGACAAAGCTGGCAAAGAACAGGCCACTGCAGATCAGTGGTATGGGCCAGGACCAAGCCTCCGCCCCCAGAGTGAGTACTAAGCCTGTGTTCTTTAAATTTCTGCATTATAACTGATTATTTGTGTTTATATTTTTTAATTAATGCTCATAACTGATGAGCATTAATTGACTGACTCTTGCACTCTCCAGATGTGACGAGTTGGCGGGATGGTGGGGGCCGGGCGATGGCACCCACCATAACTGGGGAGGGGGTAATGGAGGGTGGTGCTGGAGGAGCAATGATGATGGAGGGTGCTGCTGGGGCCCCTCCCCTCCAGCAGAATCCAGGCTCCCTTGGGCCGCCTAGAAACCCTCCTGCCGGCAGCCCCACCCTCCCCCTCCCCCAGCCTCCTGTTGGACCCCAGTTCCCTGCTTACAGAGGAATCATGCCTCCCTTCGTAAGTGCCAGCCCTTTTATCAGCTCTTGGAACAGTTGTATCACACCCATGTTAGAACTGCTCAGTTTCAGTTTAGCTTCAGCATGTTTCTGAAATGTTTATTTCCATGACTATAAATTGACCAGTAAAGCCTTGTCCACACACAGACATCTGAATCAAGTATTTTTCTGCTATTTTTCTGCAGCGTCTTCTTGGCGTCAATTTCTGCCAAAATCCCGGCTCACGCAAAAAATCCTATTGATTCATACGTCCGTGTGGACGAGGCCTAATAACATGCATGCTCTAAACTCATATAAAATCATATATAGCTTGTAAACTATATATAGGTAAAACCTTTGGATGGTAACACTTGTGTTTGAGCACCCGAGTCAGTTGAATTGCCCAAGACGATGCTTTTAAATAAATCCTCATCTGTCCTCCATGTTCTCTCCAGATGTACCCGCCGTACCTACCCTTCCCACCCCCTTACGGTCCACAGGGTCCTTATAGGTTTCCAACACCCAGTGAGGCTGCAAGGTAAAATATTTTGTATATATTTGATCTCCTCGCCTTTGCCTTCTTTTTGTATTACCCTGCATCTCTTGCAGTATTCTTTAATCTCCCACTTTTGTTTTCAGATTCCCTCGACCAGAAGGGAGGCCCCCTGGTGGTCCTCGTGGTGAGGTGGTCAGGCGCCCCTCCATCCTCAAACAGGATGACCTCAAGGAGCTGGACGAGCTAGACCATGATGGAGATGAAGGGTGGGCAGGTAAGGAGGACCTATTTACCAAAACCCCTTTATATTTTTCTTTGTGGTTAATGTATTCAGGGTGGCCGCGGATCCTTAAAAAGTCTTAAAGTCTTAAATTCCGTTGTCCTAAAATAAGGCTTTTAAATGTCTTAATTTGTCTTAAATCTAAATCCAAGGGTCTTAATTTTTTTATCTTAATTTTAGAGGGAATTTCTC
>JBBPDC010000141.1:19249848-19269710 GCA_037974485.1 Hemigrammopetersius urotaenia | reverse complement strand
TAAATTTTGTTTGAAAATGGTATTAAAAAGTCTTAAAATGTCTTAAATTTAACTTGGTCAAACCTGTAGACACCCTGGTATTGTTTCTTCAATTTCACCGTTTTCTATTGAAATTTAGGGGCACAAGAGGAGATTGACTACTCCGCCAAGTTGAAGTTCAGTGATGATGAAGGAGAGGAAGAAGGGGAGGAGGAAATAACTGAAAACCAGAATGGAACTCGGTATGCTTTGTGATATTGCTGACTCATGCAGATGACATGTAAATAATGCGATCACTCTGTTTGCAGTGCAGATTTCCATACATTTGTATTCAGCCTTTGTACTTCATATATGTGGATACTGTTTGCTTGCGTTCTCTTAGGGAGCAGCAGAAATCCCAAGACGGACCTGCCCCAAGTTTACGTTCTCGAACATCTGACAGTGGAGGGGAAGCACGGCAAACCCCCCCTTCCAGTACTGACGAAGCCCCAGCAGCACCCTCCAGCAAGCCAAATTGGGCCGAGGAGGGAGGAAGTGGCTGGGGTGGTCAGACAACCACTGGACCCTACCAGGTATTCTCCTCTTAAACCTCAGCACACCTAGAATACCTGAAAGTTTATTAGTGCGGAAGGCCACCGCACACCCGGTACATTGCATCGTGCAGCATCAGGAACAATTCCAAACCACTGTTCTCAGGAAAGTGCTCATCCTGGATCTAACCATCGGCACTTGGCTCCACCAAACACTTTCAGTTTCTCTGCACATTCCACTGCATTTTGCTATTGCTGCATTAAATTAAGCCCAGTACAAGACCACTAAAAACCAGTCAATGTGGCTTGAAAGTTACTTTCAGACAGGCCAATGCTAATGGCATAATATGTCAGCTACGGTTAAATACTAACATTTGTCTTTTTTTTTTTTACCCCAAATCTTTCAGCTCAAAAACAGCTAGATTGATGATAAACCTAAAACAGTTAATTAATTTTAACTTATATGAATAAAGTTTGTTTTAAAAAATGTCACATCCTATGTGGTTCCACTTTGTACTGCATCTGCTCTGCAGTGCTGAATGTGTGCAGTGGCCTTTAGAAGTCACTGTAAGTACAAGAATACGTTTTTTCAAGCACACGTGGTTCCTCAAAGGGATGCACCGATCCCTCGCCTGAAATCAATATTTAACCTCAGTGTATCAAGTACTGATCCTCTACGAATGTAAAATCTATTTAAGCTCCTGTGTGGAGTAGCTGTTACACAGATGTTACCACCCATCATGTTTTAACCAATGAAGGGGAAAAAAAATACAAACACAAGTGACAAATGGACTGCTATGTGGATGTGAATGTGGTTCGGTCCTGCCTGGTTGATCCCCCTTTCATAATCGGCGTCAGTGCTCATACCGATCCATTATAGTGAATCGGTGCATCCCTGCTTCCTGAATGACTCACTGACAGGTACTTGTGCCTGTATGCAGGGGCGTAGGCCTGGACTAGGTGGCCCTCGGGAGGAGCCCTCCCCCCCACCAGGGTCGCTTCTTGGGCAGGCACCCTACTCCTGCTACCGCCAGGTACATGGGGACAGGTTTCATGTTACCAAAAAAGGACGACACAGATGTAACATGATCCTCCTTAACCAAAGCATGTTCATGGTGTTGGGAGGCAACAGGGGTTTCTGAGGATGAGTTATAGACTCTTACACTGTTTCTCTACAGGACCGGCCGGCGAACCAGTCGGCATCCCAGAAGCCGTCTCAAGCCCAGCCAGGGGGTTCCGGCCATCCATCCTCAAGTGCCTTGCTTCCCCAGCAGCAAGGTGAGGATGAGGATGAGACGTGGCGCCAGCGGAGGAAGCAGTCATCGTCAGAGATCTCTGCTGCAGTGGAGCGTGCCCGCCGTCGGCGTGAGGAGGAAGAGCGTAGGATGGAGGAAGAGAGGCGTGCTGCATGTGCTGAGAAGCTAAAGAGGCTGGATGAGAAACAGCAGCAGCAACAGCAGCAGCAACAACAGCAGCAGCCGAGCATCAAGCCCAGTACTCCTGTGGAGGTTCCTGCCAGCAGCCCAAGCCCTACTCTGCCTGCTTCCGTCTCTTCCTCCAGCACCAGTCAGCCCCCGTCACCTTGCGTGGACACAGAGGAACCACCACTCGCATCCGCGCAGGCTGGCATCACTACACTGGGAATTAGTGCTAATGCTAATAACAGGCAAAGGGCTGGTAGCAACAGCAGCTATGACTCAAACACTGGTAAGTCTTCATAATCCTGTTCAGTTTCTCATAAGAAGTTGAATACATATCCCTAGTCTTACACTGGAAGTCAAATCTGCCTCTCACTAAAGAAGTACATGCAGTGCTTCGGGTGGACATGGAAGGGTAAAAATTTGATTTAATTTACATGTGCAAGCCTTCTTACCAGTAAAGCCTGATCAAGACTTTATGTTCTCACACTCAGGACTACATCAAGTTATATTTACTAAATAAATCCAAATAGTTATTTTATTTTAACAACCTAAAATGTAGGTAATTAAATTTTCTTTGTTGCCTTTCCTCATTCAGAGTCTCCGCAAGTTGTTCAGCCTCTCACCCCTCAGCATCAGCAGCCCCTTGATGTACCAGGACCAGCGGAAAGCAAGGAAGAACCCATTGCAAGTGGTGCACACGTTCGTAGCACCAGAAGTGGAGATGAATCTGTGAAGACAGAAGGAGTGTCGGGAGGAGCCGGACGTCAGGGGAGTGGGATGCCCAGCCAGGGCTTCTCCAAATATCAGAAGTCCCTGCCACCTCGCTTTCAGAGGCAACAGCAGGTTCGATCCTGATCGCAAATGCTCTCATCTTGACCTGTGCCGAACATGTACTATGTATCTTTATTGTTTGTTAACACATGGGTGTTTTATTAATGAGAATTCCCTGTTTTAGTATCATTTTTAGTGTACTAGCAAAAAACCAAAAAAATGTCAACTTGTAACAGCTCCTATAAGTGTGTGTATACTTCAAGCTTTATTTCTGTCTTATTGATCCTGAAGACAGTATATTTTTAGTATTTAAAAATGTCCTTTAAAAAAAATAACGGTTAATGTGCAAACTGTGTTCAGGAGCAGCTCCTTAAACAGCAGCAGCAGTGGCAACAACAGCAGCAGCATAACCAGGCTGCCCAAGTGCAACTCCAGCCCCAGCCAACACAGCAAGGTCCCTCTCCTGGTGCCACACCACAGACAGGCCCTAAACAACCTGCCCTCTACCCACCTGGCTCCATGGGACGACCTCCTCCTCTGCCCATGAATTTTGACCCCCGTTGGACGATGATGATGTCCTACATGGACCCTCGCATCATACATGGTCGTCCCCAGCCTCCCATGGATTACTACCCTCCCAGCATGCACCCTTCAGGTTTGTTAAAATCAAGCATAAATGCTAATATTTATGGCAGTGTCAGATGTTTTTGAAAGCACAGTACACACGTTTTTTAACATTAAATATTTAGAGAAGGACTATGCTCATTTTTCCCACTTCTTTGGTGTTTCAGGGTTGATGAGTCGGGAGCGTTCTGATTCCGGTGGCTCTGGTTCAGACCCCTTTGATAGGCAGCAGCATGGAGGTCCACCTCATCCTCACCGTGGTACACCCCCCATGGATCCTAAACTGGCCTGGGGACCTGACGTTTTTCCAGGGGGTAGTGAGGGTCGGGCTCTTAGTTCTCCCTTAAGGCAGAAACAGACTCTGGAGGAGGAGGACATTGGTAAAGGCCCAAGGTAAAATCCTTGTTGTGGTTTGCCAACTTGTACATAGTGGGTATTTAAAGTAGGTGTATATATTTCTGTAAAACATATTTGTACTTTTAATTTAGTCAAGCCTGAGGTATCAAGTAAGAGTAATTAAAAACCCAATTATAATGACATTTTTCATTCAAGATAAATACAAATGTAAAGTGAAATACTGCGAATGCGAAATATTAGTATAAATGAAAGTGAGCGATCTGTTTGTGTTACAAAAAAAGAAACAATCTCTAACAATCTGTAAACTTACATTTTTTATTTTTCTAATGTTCTCTAGGTCTGACACTCCACCAGTGCGAATTCGAGAAGGTGGTACAGGCCCCATTCAGCCACCCAGTGTGGCCCCTAATTCTCCCTCAGGCTCCTCTGACCAAACTACAGCACCTATGGGGACTCAAGTTGTTGGCCAGGGAGGCAGTCATCACCAACCCTTCTTGGCCGGACGAGGAAATTACAGCAGCTTTGCTGACAATGGTTCGAGGATGGCTACTCACGCTCAGCAGAGGGGGAACAGTGCTGGAGAGCATCGTGGCTTTGGCCATCAGGATGAAGGTGCACAGGGCAGCCAAAGTCAAACATGGAATGCTCCACATGGTCGTCCAGAGATAACTTCCTTGGAGAACAACCCTCATGTGCAGCACCACCATGCCCATCACTCTCATCCCTCTCATTTCTCTCTTCATCCACACAAACAGGAGAATGGCAGAGAGAGAGGAGAGCTTAAGAAGAGTGAAACTTCACCACCACTCCACCAGCCGTCCCTCTCTTCCTCCTGCTCTTCATCTTCTTCATCCTCGTCAGCAAGAGAGGACAACAGTGGAAAGCAGTTACTACATCACCCACCTCCCCATCATGAGCATGACACTGGACATGGAAATGTTGGTGGCCGGAAACAGGACAAAACAGGAAGTGCATACACTCACACGCAGTCCTCCCAGCATACTGTGCAGCAGCACCACCCCAAAGTAAACTCGCGTGGTCGGGAGCAAAAGACTGAAACCCAGTGGGGTCCAAGGCCTGGAAGCAGCCATGTCGGTGGTGGCCCTGCACATAACAGAAAGGTAAACTCTGGACACACAGGAGAAGACTCCCACAATCAGAATGATAAGCCTGCTGTTCATTCAGGAGGAGGTAACCCCAACAAGCGGGCAGGTCCTATTAAGCGGCCTGTGCTGAAAGAAATGAAGAGAGAGGGTGGTGAAGGTGAGGGAGGAGAGAAAAGCACGGGAGGGTCTGGAAAAGACAAAGAGCAAGATGCTGGTCAGGCATCATTGAAGCAAGAGTTAGCCTCTGGTCCTCAGTCCTCATCTGGACCTTGTATGAAAGATGATCACGCACCGTCAGGAAAACCAAGAAATGGTGGAAAGGATAGAGGTACTGGTGGGGGAGCAAGTAAAGGACCCAAAGAAGGAGAGAACTCTGTGCAAGCCGCTGGCTGCCCAGTTCCACTGTCTAGAAGGGACAGGGACCGTTCGTTTGAAAGGAGTGGAGGGGGTACTACTTACCATGCAGGCTCTAACCGAGGTAGCCGAGCGGGCAGAGGAAGAGGAGAGTTCTATGGCCGTGGCAGAGGCTACAGGGGCACTTACACAGGCAGTGCACGTGGCAGAGCAGGAGCCAGGAGCAGCCGGGACTACAGGTCAGCTGCAAACAGTGGCCATCAGCATGGTTCCTCTAACCAGGATTACAAAAGGGAGGTGTCATCCGGCAGACATGGCCACGTTGGCTCTCAGCCAAATCCCGGACGTGCCAGGAACCACAGTGAGACCCGAAGTGAGGGATCGGAATATGAGGAGGTGCCGAAAAGGAGGAGGCAGAGGGGGTCCGAAACAGGTAGTGAGAGTGCTGCTAGCGACCTTGCTCATTCTGACAAGGAAGATCGCAAAGCAGTCCCTAAGAAAGGAACAGTTGGAGAGAATCCAGCTATGGCCAATTCATCCAACTCAGCCCCTCCTAGAAACACTCAAGCCAGAGTGTTTACACCTAGAGGAGTGCCTTCTAGACGTGGCAGGGGTGGAGGTGGCGCTGGCGGAAGTGTCTACAGGAACGCTGGCAGTGGAGGAGGAGTGTCTGGTGGACAGCGGGCTGGGTCTTCTCAAGGTGTGTCTGCGAAATCTTCTGCATCGACCCGAAAGCAGCATACACCATCACAACCCCCCCCTCCGAAAGAAACGAATCGTGGACCTAATGGGGAAAAAAAAGAGAAGGCTGCAGAGCAGAGCCAGAATCAGAACCAGGGCATAAACTCTTCAGTACCCTCTACTCCCTCTGTGCCCACGGCTGCCCAACAAGGCACTGAAAACGGAGGTATGACCCAGCTGTCCTCGGGTCACATCACTTCCAATTCCACTGGTCCCACTAAACCAGTTCCTCTGCCTAATGCAGATGGACGGGGTTTCCAGCATAGAGGCTTTGAGCGCCCCCCTCGTCGCCGGCGCCATGGGCGGTCCCAGCATCAGCAAGACAAGCCCCCCAGGTTTCGTCGACTGAAGCAGGAGCGAGAGAATGCAGCCCGTGTCAACGGAAGCAGCGGAATCATTGAAGCGGTAGGCGGGCAACAGCCACGGCTCATTTCGTCATCCCCGAATTCCATGCAGGAAACGGACGGCACACCCAGTGTACCCACTACCACCAGTGTTGTTGCAACTGCAAACCACAACGTCACAGCTACCACCAATAACAATAACAACATCGGTCACCTCGGGAGTGCCAACCTGAACAGCCATCACCATCATCACCATCACTACCATGGCAACTCCGGCCTGTCCCACCCTCAGCACCACCATAACCACAACCCAGCCGGCGGCGCAAAGTCTCCTGACGTCTCCAACCAAAACTCTGACCAGGCCAATGAGGAGTGGGAGACTGCCTCAGAAAGTAGTGACTTCACAGAGTTTCGAGAGAGGGAGGGTGGAGGAGGCGGCGGTGGGGGCAAATCCTACTCCTCCTATCACCACCACCATCCTTCAGGCAGAGGAGGCGGAGGAGGCGGAGGTGGTGAGAGAGAGATGACTACTAAAGATTCGGCCGCCAACAAGAGGAGCTTCTCTAGCCAGCGTCCCGGAATGGAGAGGCAAAATCGAAGGGTCAGTGCTGGTGGCAGTGGAGGTAGAGGCTCCAGAGGCCCACCAGGTGGTGGTGGTGGTAGCGGGCCAGCAGGTGTAGCTGGTAATGGTGGGGCCAACCGTAATGAGAGGCGCGGTAACTGGCCTTCTCCCAAGAACAGAAAGTGAATCTCCTCCCCTTTTAATTGGGAAACATTTCAAAAACATCCCCCTTTTCTCTGCCCACTCATCTCTCGGTTATCCTCCCCTTACATTATTATTAATATTATTATTATTATTATTGTACAAGATATAGTTATGAAGATGGTGTACACATCGTTCTAGCTCCCTTGGTTTATTGCTTTGTCTCTCGTCCCGTTTTGTCCATGCACACCGTTTTGTTTCCTTTCATGCACCCACAGCACCTATATTCTACACCGATTAGACACCACATCTACCTGAACCTATTTTAAACGTCAGTATAATTTGACTGAAACAGATGTTCAGTTACAAAACTCATACATGTATGCATATACAAGCACAATATGGCATCAAGCTGACTCTCAACCATGTGACTGCAGCGTCATGCATTTGTAGCAGAATCGACGGAGCGGTGGCTCGCCGCATACACGGAGGGGCGGGGTTTGTCCCTGTGTGTCTGTACCATGTTGGGGGTTTAGCTCGTCTTTTCAGTGAAGCCGTTCTTCAGGTTGGGATAGGGGTGCGAAGGTGCTCTTTTAATAAGAACAGATTTTCTTTTTCCTACTTTTGTGTTACTTCTTTCCTTTTACCTCATTGTTCAGTTTGTTTCATATTCCCTCCCTTAAAAAGTTAGGGTTGTAACTCTTTTTTTCTTCTGCAAAGCAGGTCATTAAAATGCATTTTTATATAAACACCCTTCTTGATTTTTTTTTCCTTCCTAAGTTCTTGATTTCACTAATTTGTGCTTGCCCGACCCATGAGAAATTAACGTTCACTATTACTGTTTCTGATGTCACTGTTGTAGCTGCTACTTCAGAAATAGTTTGGTTTGTTTTGTTTTGTTTTAAATCCAAGATCATTGATCTCTGCTCTAGCCTTATGTTACCCTATAGTTCATCTAGCTGCATATATTTTACTTGCAGACAGACATCTTTTCTCTTGGAACAAATAATTGGTTCAGGAAAACCTCTCAAGTATTCTAACCTCCCCCCTTCAGCATTTTATATTGTTTTAAGATCAGTTCTTCGTATAGCCCATGCATTTAGAACATGCAAAGCACACGTCATCAGAATCCACCACCCAGGCTTGTTTTCGGGTAAACTCAAGACACTCCTAGATTCTGTTGTTTTTTGGGTTCTGCCCGGTTCGTGCATCTGTTCAGTAGGCGTTATACTGCAGTTCCATTATAATCGAGAGGGGCAGTAAATATCGTGCTATTGATACATTTACTCACCGGTTCTAGTAAATATAGAGAAGTGTTCTGTTTAATTCACCTGTTTTTAATTTCCATTGCGTTTTTTCCGTTTAATAAACAGACTATATCTGAACTCTGCTTCTGGTGCAGGATGGTCAATGATTTTTGGCAACAAAGTAGGCCCGAATGACAAAACGAGTCATCGGCAAAGGAGTAAGTCATTGTTTGTTTTTTTGTTACAAAAAGCGTCAATTGTTCCACATGTCCACAAGTACAGGGGCCGTGTTTCAGCCCGTCAGCTGGCGGTGTTTAGGCCCAAATGGAAGAAGAAAAAAAAACCAGTCTAAAGTAATGCCTGAATGGAAAAAGGTTAGAGTTCCCTCCTATTCTGACCAGTATCATTTTTTTACTGCTGTAAGTTGGGGTTTGTTTTTCTGGGAATGCCTTCACTTGGGGATGTTGAGTAGGGCTTGTGGGTGAAATGTGTATGAGTGAGTAGGGCATTGGAAAAGTATGTGTGTGTGAATTCTCTACTGTACATGTATTCTTTTTTGTGGGGAGGGGGGGGGGGTGTTGTTGAAGGCAGAAACAATTGCCCTGTTTGGCTTTTTTGTGGACAATACTAGGATGTTTTTACCGTGTTCCTTATATACATTCACGGATATGCATTCAAGCGTGTGTATGTTTATCCAAATGAAGTACTTGCAGTGAGAATAATTAAACACTCTTCCCCAACCTTATACTAAGGAAAAAGAAATGCAGTGGGCATATATATATATAATTATTTTTGTTTGTTTTGTTTTTGTTCTTTCACTGACATTTTATTGAGCATGAACACATCCTCAGCTGCAGCTCGGTGAGTCTATCCATCGGTAGCCATATACTCCCATAGGCTCTCGTCGCGATCCCTCAACCCTCCTTAACTCTTAGCTATCTATTGATGTGGTCATATTGTATGTACCCATGTTTAACGAGTAAATAAATAAGCATTAAAAGTGTATTCCTGGAATACTCAAAAGATTGTACTATACTTTCGAATCTTACCAAGGTACCTGAAGTGGTTACAGCTGTTCGAGCATTTATGGTTTATTATTGGAGCCTTGATATACACATGTATGTATATTGGTATGTATCTAAGTTTGTCTACCCCAACTTACATTCCCACAAATGTTGCCATTTTTAAGTTCAAGGGAGCAATGTACAAGCAGAGAAGTGTCTTATTATAATAAAGTATACAGAGAGAAGAGTTAAATAAAAATCTTTTGTTTTAATGGATATCGTGTGTGGTTCCTTTCTTTAGATGTACAAATTGGATCTCACCGTTATTTTATATACTTTTTTTAAAAACTATATTTTGCTTTGTTGGAACTACAGTTGACCACTAGAACTTAATATTCACTACATTTTTAGATAAACACAGGTGATTTTTAGGTTTTGCGACCTCGCAAATCTGGAAACCAGTCATGTTTTGGCTTCTCAGAGACGTCTGGAGTAAAAGGAAAATTATGGAAATCCTATTTTTTTTTTTTTTTTTTTGTCATTGAATTTGGCTGGAACACTGAGAAAGTGTTTAAATTGGTTTGGGAAAGTGGGCCCTCGATATTTGTTTTATTCATAATGTTGCAATTCTGCACTTCTAATTGATTAGGAGGAAGGGAATTAAAGAAAAGATGTTGATGTAGAATCAAATAGGCCTACAAGAGCGAATATTTTCACATTCTTCTTGTAAATGCAGATTCAAGAGCAAGATAAGGGACAAAGTACAGGTAAAAAAAAAAAAGCGTGTAAGCAAGACGAAATAGAAACCAAGACTCGAGGATAATCCAGAGGACGTGAAGAAGCAGCGAAGACTCAAAAAGGACAGTCCATCCTCCTCAGGGACACCCCAGATGATACAGTTACGACAGGTCTGGAAGAAGGACAAGGAGAACTATATGGAGGAAATGTGGAATAAAGATCCCATGAGATTAGTAACCGTCTGTAAACGTTTCTCAGAAAAACTCATGAAGGATGGAGAAGTACTGAATGTGTCTTGAGTGGAAGTCTTTGAACTTAGAAGTTCAAGAGCAGCTGTGATGGCAGACCAGGCTGGGAGTAATTCATACACTGAGCTATTCCTCCGCCTGTCGGTCAACTTCAGATACAAATTTACATTTAAAATCGATCGATTCACCACATGGACAAAAGTATTGGGACACACCTCTTACATTTTGAATTCAGGTGTTCCCCGTACTTCCAGTGAAGGTCAGTCTTAATGCTTTGGACAACGCCATGCTTCCAACTTCGTGGACCCAGCTTGGGAAAGAACCTATTCTATTCCAGCATGACTGTGTCCCAGTGCTCCATAAAGACGTGGAGTTCAGTGAATAAGTTCATTGTGGAAGAACTTGACTGGCCCACAGAGTCCTGACCTCAACTCCATCCAGCACCTTTGGGATGAACTGGAACGGAAATTGTGAGCCTTCTCTTCCAACATCAGTGCCTGGGTAAGAAATTCTCTTCAGAATGAATGTGCACGAATTCCCACATAAACTCCAAAATCTTGTGGAAAACCTTACAAGTGTGTGGAAGCAGTTATAGCTGCAAAATGGAACCATCTCCGTATTAAAGTTTTTGAATGCTGTGTCCTTAAAGTCCCTGTTGGTCCCAATACTTTTGACCATGACAGATAGATAGACAGACAGACAGGCAGACAGACAGACACAAGTAGATATATAGATACACTGTGCTGTATTGTGACCACGTCTATTGTAAACGCTTAATTTAACAGACTGAAACTGAACTGGAAAACTGATTCGTTGCGGGCGAAAGAACGACATTTCCCAGAAAACCACGCGGCTGGTTCGTCATGACGTTGCTGAAGACGAAGTACGCCAATCAGAGACTCGCTTCTGCTGCAGCTTCTATCATCAACCGGGAGGTAATGGACGCGCACGACCTCACACACGGCCGCACACACTTCTGAACAATATTTAATTCCGATCTAACGAGGTTATTAATGTTTGTGCTCGTCTCGAGCTCAACCGAGCGTGTTTTAGTGGATAAACAGGGTCTCTGTATCTGGATCCGTATCGAGGCCTGCTCCGGGCTGAGCTCCGCCATGTTAAAATACTGCAGCTAACCGGCTAAAACACGCCTTAAATTCACTTTAAAAGGGTTTATTTCAGCAAAGTATGGCTGTATTCGTATCGCATGCGTGTGGTGTTATTAATGTGACGTTTGGTTAGTCAAGAGTGGCTCTAGTAACTTTTTAAAACCACAGTTAACAGTCAGGAGTTAGCATATTAGCAGCTAACTTCTTAGCTGACTGTCTTTTTAGCCTTTTAGCCTGTTAACTGGGAAGCTGGAGTGTTTATGTGGCCAATTTGATTTATTTAAGTCTCTAATGACTTGTTAAAGCAGCAGATGGTCTTATATTGGTGATATTTACTGATGCATGTGTGTTACTTCTAAAGGTAAGCTAATGCTAGTCTGCCAGTGTTGTGCTGTTTCTGATCTTTCACCTTTTTTTCAGTTTCCCCAAAATGAGCAGTTCGGAGGAAGTATCGTGGATTTCTTGGTTTTGTGGGCTACGGGGAAACGAGTTCTTCTGTGAGGTGTGTGGTGTTTTTCAAAATGTGTGCGAATCCATAAATCCAGAATAGACAACCATTGCACTTATCAATGACTTCAGGTGATTTTATATAAATTAATGTTCTTGTGACATCCCTCCCATTGGCTGTCTTTACTTTGCCCAGGTGGATGAAGATTATATCCAGGATAAGTTCAACCTCACCGGACTCAATGAGCAAGTTCCTCATTACAGACAAGCCCTGGACATGATTTTGGATCTGGAACCTGGTCAGTATAAACCTTAATCAAAATACTGTTTGTTTCAACGGTCTTGACCCATTCAGGTGATAGGAGTCTAAGGCCTCATTTCAGTTCAGCTATGAAACTGAGTACATAAAATTAGCCACGATGTTTATTTGCCCAGGCTAACAGTTGGTACAAACGCAAAGGGAAAATCCAAACAAAGAACTCAAAGATAGAGTGCATTGATTGCATCCCTTAATCCCTAAGTGATATTTTTTCACAATCGGTAGGATTGACTCTGCTCTCACACGTCCTCTGTAGTGTTGTTACAGAACTTTAACCTACTTTTCACATTATAGTTAAATGCACTTTAGCAAAGTGGGTTTGAATCTTTAAGGAGAGATTTGTGTTAAGAATGCGCTTGTTTTGAGGATCTCAAAATTTGCTTTGCTTTGTCAGATGAGGAGCTGGAAGACAATCCAAACCAGAGTGATTTGATTGAGCAGGCTGCTGAGATGCTCTATGGCCTGATTCATGCACGATACATCCTTACCAATCGTGGCATTGCTCAGATGGTAGTGTATGATTTTGAAGCTCAGATGCTGAACAGCTGCCAAAGATCTCAATGTACATAGTATCTGTTGATGTTAAAGCACATTTACATTCATGCTTTCTTTTTGCTGCTTTAGTTGGAGAAGTACCAGCAGGGTGACTTCGGCTACTGTCCTCGTGTTTACTGTGAGAACCAGCCAATGCTGCCCATCGGTGAGTAGTTGCGAAAAAATGATGTGCTTAACTAAAGGATTTCATACAATCTTGGAGACAAGAACAACATAATAGTCTAAAACCCGATTCGATTCTATTGATAAGTGAATTACTAATAGAACAGCTGGTGGTTAGGAGGATGAGACCCCTGTCCCCATTTTATTTTTATTTATACCATTTTTAATTTTATCTCCAGGTCTGTCTGACATTCCTGGTGAGGCCATGGTCAAACTCTACTGTCCTAAATGTATGGATGTGTACACGCCAAAGTCGTCCAGGCACCACCACACTGATGGAGCCTACTTTGGAACAGGCTTTCCCCACATGCTCTTCATGGTGCACCCTGAGTACCGGCCAAAACGGCCTGCAAACCAGTTTGTGCCCAGGTTTGTACCCTGTTATATTATTTGTGTGTAATAATACTTTAAAGTAGCATAACATTTTCGGAACAGTAATGGAAGTATAAACACAATAATCGAACTTGGTTAAAAAAAAAAGTGACAGAACTATTAAAAATGCCAAAATTAAGTCTGTTTTCAGCTCCTTTGTCGCAATATGGTCTGAATATTAATGGATCAAATGTTCAAATCCTTGGGTCCACAAAAGTCTTGCTTTTTTCTGAACAAGTTCATTTGGCTATTGTACTTGTATCAACAGTTCATCTTGTGCTCTGATTATTGATCATTGTGTGCTTTGGCCTGTTTACCAATGTGAATATGGTCTCTCTTCTTTGTAATTCAGGCTCTATGGTTTCAAAATCCACCCTATGGCGTATCAGCTACAGCTGCAGGCAGCCTCCAGCTTCAAGAGCCCTGTCAAGGCCATCCGCTAAGAATTTGAAAGGAGGAAGTGGAGGGCGGGTCCGAAGGCAGGGGAAGATCTTTGTCTATACATACTCTCTCCCCCAGAGACCATTTGTTTTAGATTAGGTTTGATTGAGAGAATCAGTCAAATATGGAGAGTGGGAATATAACATGCACAATTTGGAAGTCTATAAACAACCTTTCCTCTTAACCACACACACACAGAGCATGGGGGATGCTGTGCAGACATTGGTGTTTACCTTGTTAAAGCGGTCCCTTTTCAAACGTAGAAAACAAAGCTATAATTGATGATATAATCTTGTATTAAGGCATTACTCACTTTTGTGTCAAGAGAAAATATGTTTTGGTCACAGAGGTGGTGTACAGTACAAGTTAAACAGTAGTGACTCGGTGTCCCCTCAAACACACATGCGACTGCGGCAGACAGAGACTCAGAAGAGGAAAAAGCAATTAGAAAGACCCCAGATCACCACTTGGTGCTTTTTTTGCTGTTGAGTTTTCTTATTGGCTTAATTTGGACACTCTCAAAATTCCAAACGAGCTGTACTTTGCTTGGCTTCGGGGCTGTTGATCTAATTCTGGACAAAATGTTCCTAACTGCATGTGTTCGTTGATAATAGTAACTAAAAGCAAGTGGTCTCTGTCTCCGTCAGTCCAGAATGAGTTTTCTGTCAGATCTCAGTATTGCGCAGACGTTCCCCTCAGAAGTACATGTACATTAATTCCTGCCAAGTTCCTCTGCAGTTTTGGGTGTCATTATTTATGTGCGACTTTTCAAGAGGAGATCATCCTTAGTTTGGAAGTGCTGTCTTAGTTTCCCCATGATCCGGGCATCTCCAATCTCATTGAAAGGCATGTGACTGCGAGAGATAGAGCGATTGTAATTATTGTTACTGTTAGTGGTTTGTGTTTGTTTTTCTTTTTTTCCCTTTTGTTTTTGATCTTTGAATTTTACAGCTGTTGAGGAACCAGGGTTCAGAATTCACAATAAACTTTTCTTTTCCTACAATTTGTCTTGTTCCTTGTCTTGGCCTTTCTATGGTATTAAAAAAGGTGTATTAGTACACGTAATGAAACATGAACGATGGCTCCCAATATTTTTTAGTCTTATTCTAAAATGTCATTTTTATAAAACGTAAGTTTGCATTCAACAACAATATCTAGTGCAGTTACATACAAAAGTAGTTTTATTGTAATCCCAGCCATATACATATAGTACATGGTGAAATGAAATATCGACCCCCGGGACCGTATGTGCAACATATAACAGTGAAAGGGAAAAAAAGTGATTACAATTAACCAAAATACATATTTATATACAATGTAGCATATATATATATATATATATATATATACATACATACATATATATACACACACAAAAATACATACATACATAGTCTTACCTTCATGAGTATTTTTGGACCATCCTCAGAATTCCTTAATTTCCTAGCCAATACGTGTGAATCTCATAGAAAATGTGTCCATACAAGGTTTTCCATAAAATATTGCACATTTTTTGGAAAAATGATTATTGTGCGATAAAATCACATGCATATTTCTCAGTAAATACACATTTTTTTATTCTGAAAATTGCTACACACCATCCAAACACTGCCCAAACACGCTGTTGTACAAATTAAAGAAAAATCTCAACTTGTGTTTTGGAAAGAAATTGTAAAAATAGGTAAGGCTATAGTCTTACCTTCTTGAGCATTTTTGGACCATCCTCAGAATTCCTTAATTTCCTAGCCAATACATGTGAATCACATATAAAATGTGTCCACACAAGGTTTCTTCTCAAAATTTTGCAAATATATTTGGTAAAATGTAATTTGTGTGATAAAGCCACATGCACATTTCTCAGAAAATGCAGATTTTATTCTTAATGTTGCTACAAACCATCAAAACACAGCCCAAACAATACATTGCTTAACAAATTAAAGAAAATCTCAACTTGTGGTTTGAACCAAAATGGCCAAAATAGGTAAGGCTATAGTCTTACCTTCATGAGCATCTTTGGACAATCACAAATACACACACATACATACAAACATTGACCGTGGCGTCATGTATCACCGGTATCTTCGATTTGGGCATGTTTGGCTCGAAGATTCGAAGCTAAAAAGAGGGTTTTCACGCAGCTTGGTTTGTTTGGGAGCAAACTTTGGATGTTTTTTCTCGAGATGAGCGCCCACTTGTGGAGAAACGAAGATTGTGTCTGGAGGACGAGCAGCCTGAATCGAGCGGACTGTCTCAAAGCAACAGAGGCAGTGAGCCGTCCAGTGTGTACCCATCGAGTGTGTAAAATTAATGTTTTTAACTTTCTCGCACTGTTCTTTAACACCTCTGTAGTGGTTTGTGTTTTGTTTCACCTGTTTACATGTATTTTCTCTACACATTTCTTTATTACTCTGTCTAGTTGTACTTGTATAACTGTATGTAACAAAGGTCTATGCATTGGAATTCAGTCCTGGGGGTGTAATGGTCAGGCGTCTCAATACTTTTGTCCACACAGTGTATGTTTCACATTTCGTTACACGTAGTAATTGTATAACTGTGCACGTGACAAATAAATAATCTTATGTCTAAACACCATTTGTGTTATGAGTAATTCACTTAACTGGGTCTTCTCTAGTATTTATACCCCAAAATGTGTGTATAAAGTGTACTGTATTTCATATTGAGTATTTTCTGCAGTTTTTATTTATTTAGACTTTATATTTTATACTGTTCATGTCTCCATGTGTCTGTGCAGTCCTCCAGGATCAATTCAATTTCTGATTCTACATTGAATCTCTTGTTTCATAGGTAAATGGGTTAGTCTTAGCCCCGACCTAAAATACACTGCCAGTATTACCAAACGGTGAGTAATACCATTAAAATGAGTTTTAAACTAGTCTTAGACTTAACCTGCATGTAGAAAACTGGCTCATCATTACTGGAGCAGACGGTAATGATGAGGAGAGCAGGTCATATGAGGCTAACCGGCAGGACCGACATGTCTGATTCTCTCAGTGCGTCTTGGAATGGCATCCCTGTGGCTCTGGCCCTGGTTGGAATCCTCATGCCCTTTTCTAAAAAGCTTTTATTAGATCCCTCTAATAAAAGCACATTTATTAGATCCCTCTGTAAATATTAAATTCCTGCTGTCTCCAGATTTCTTTGTCATTTTAATACCACACTTATCCCAAAGTGGTGGTGAAAAGATCTGGTGAAATAGTGTTTATCCACTATGCTGTCCAACCAACTGCCCATCAGTATCAGATCTGCACCGACTGGAGCTTTAAAAAGCTGCTAAAACAGGATTCTCCTCCGCCTTCTTTAAAAGATCCGCACTTATGCTGTACTTTTAATCTTCTTTTACTGATTTTTAACTTCCTACTGTTTACTGTTTAATCGTTTGTATTATATTCCTGCAAATAATATTGATCTTTAGTTTATTTCTGTAGTCAGTAGTGATATACAATCTGCTTTGCTGTGAAATTAGTGTGAGATTTAAGAGTCCATTTGTCATAAGTGAACACACTACAGCACACAGTGTGAACAGTGTGAACTTCTTCCTCTGTAACCCAGTCACCAAGTGAAGCAGTGGGCAGCCAGGAACACAGGGAGCAGTGTGTGGGAACGGTATCTTACTCAGTATTGCCACTAGCAGTCCTGGGATTTGAACCCACAGCCTTCTGATCGCAGAGGTAACTCCCTAACCACTAGTCCACCAGCTGCCAGAAGTACAGAATATCCTGCCTGTGTTTAGTTAAATTTACAGCTGTATTTCGAAACATACTGTTATGGAATATTATACAGACGTTTCACATAAACTAAACCAAACTAATCCATGTAAACCATTATAAAAGTTAGTTTAACCCTCTGGTCCTCTTGTGGGCCTTTTGTGTCCAGTTCACTCGTTTTCTTTACCTTTTTAACTGTGTTAATGCAAATGGCCTGAAATTTCCTAAAGGTCTGGAGTTTTTTTTTTCAGATCTTTTAATTTTTTACTTCGACGCATTAAATATATCAATAATATACTCCATACATACAATTCCCTCGTGGCCACTTTTGGCCAATTGAAACCCATGGAAACTACATTTCCTTGTTATTTACATTTAATTCATACAATTAGGTGCAAATGCTTTCATTCTAAATTCAACATTTGAGAATGTAGTTTTAAGTGTTTTCTTCCAGATTATGTCTTTTATATAAATTATATATGACTATATGGCCATTATATAAAATATTATATAAAATTGTTCGCTTGGCCAAAAATGGATAAATGACATAATCTGGCAGAAACCACGATAAACTACATTTCTCAAGTGTTTAGAATGAAAGCATCTGAACCTAAACTGTATGATTTAACAGTGTAAATAACAAAGGAATTCAAAAAATGTGGTTTTCATGGGTTTCATTTGGCCAAAAGTGGCTACAGACAAACAATGTATAGTAAAAACGAACAAGGCCAGAGGGTTGATGTTTACGGGTTCGGTTACATGTGAAACAAAGTGCTTTATGTAAAAGCTGACTTATGAAAACGGGAAAAACATCAAACCAGTGTTATTTACTGTCAGCGCTAGAAAGTCCAAGCATTCATAAAGCCACAGGACTCCCACATAAGCTTTAAGTTCATGTAATAACTTACATAAACACAGATAAACATGAATAAAGGCTTATTCCCAGTTCTCACAGAGGCTGCTTTCGTCCAGTTGTTTAACCTTAACACGTGTAATAAAAAACTGGCAGCTGGCAGAAAAAAGACTTTAAATATGTCTGTATACAGACTTATGACCGTTATCATATAGATTTACATAAATGTACAATAAGGCATAAACGAGTGGCATGAGTTTTGGACAAAGCTACTTTACTTCTTTTACCGTGAAAAAGGAACTTTACTAGCAAAGAGCATTACAGGAGGAAACAGGGAAACAAAAACTTAATCTTTACAGAAACGACTTCCATACCTTCATCTGAAAATGAGCGATCCATGCATTCGCCATTAACAATAACAGGGTCAGGTGGGGGGTGGGGGTTGTGTTCAGTATAATGAGAAATAAAGAAGAATAACATGGTGCTAAACTGCACTAAAAATAAATAAAATGTGCAAAATGTACATGCAAGCTTCCGGGAACCACGACTCGGAAAGAAATAATGGAGAATGTAATGCGGTACATTGTGAAAGAGATGGAGAAAAGAGGAAACGGTAACTAAAGCAGAGAGAATATCACAACATTAAGACCCCAGTGTCCTCCAAAGGTCACCAGAAGAACAGTCCTGTATGACAAACTCACAGAATAATTCACACCTACTTGAGAAAGTCACTTTAGTTTGACGATGAATGGGTGCAACACCCTCAGTCTGGCCTCCTGGTGACTTTCGGAAATAACTGTTCACATAAAAAGCTTCAGATCGTTCTGAAACGTCAAAAGAAATGTATAATCTCGCTGCGTCTCAGAGCTCCTTTTATTACCTTTGACACTGCGATACGATCGTCTCTTCGTTCTCTCTAAAGGAGTGAGAGGTGCGGCTGAATTTCTGGAGCTCCCCAGTCCACAGAACCAAGCAAATTAAACTCATTCTGTAACTCAAAACTGTATTTCCCGCTGTACCGCCCGTCCGGATATCTCACAGTTCCTCCTTCGCTCCCTGAAGCACCAAGGAGTTGGTGGCTTCTCGTTTCATAAAGCCGATGAAGTCCTTCACTTCTCGGGCTCCCTGAAACCAGTCATAAAACACACGCCAGCAGGTGTTTAAACAAAAAAAAAACCATTATAAATATTCTGTGGCATAGTTAACGTTACCTCATATCGCTTTGGTTCATCTTTCCTCCCAGCAGGAACAAAGTATATCGTGGGAAATCTGCAAACCGTTATTGGACCATGAAAAGGGAATTAGGATGTAACATATTAAGAACGACTGTAAAGAATGAAGCTTTATAGATATTAATTTCCTTCAAGAAAATGCATTAACTGGTTTCTAAGACAAAAAAAACCAAAATCACACACATGTTTTTGTGCCAAGACTAGAACAAGTGTAAAATGTTTGTTCAGATTACACACCCTTGTACATCATAGCCTGGTGGGACATCATTTGTAGTTGCGTCCATCTTTGCAATGACGATGTTGGGATCACTTGAAAGCTGAGGGTCAGATACGGATTCAGATACTTAATATCCTTCCAGTGGAAATATTCACGTGCTTTTTCACTCTCTACTTTTACATTTATGGCATTTATCAGACGCTTTTATCCAAAGTGACTTCCATTCCTTAACTACAGGGGGCAGTCTCTCCCTGGAGCAACTT
>JBBPDC010000141.1:19148855-19158862 GCA_037974485.1 Hemigrammopetersius urotaenia | reverse complement strand
AGAAGAGAAGTTTAGAGAAGAGTGGAGGGGAGAGGGGAGGAGAGGAGAAGAGAAGAGAAGATAAGAGAAGAGAAGAGAAGAGAAGAGAAGAGAAGAGAGGGGAAGAGAAGAGAAGAGAAGTGAAGAGAGTAATAGGAGTGGTGATATTTCACATGGTAAGACAATTGCACATAATAGCAGGATAATAATGTGCATAATAATACTCATAATGATGGTTGTAAAATAGTGATAAATCTGAAAAAGTGTACTATTGTGTCTTGCAATGCCTGACATTTACATGTCCACCATGAATGCTGATCATTTATTATTAAGGTAATCATTTAGTCTTTAAAAGCAGTAAAAACATCTGGTTACATTTAGCAGCACTGTAAACAATTCTGGCAATCTTCTCTAAAATGTTGCATTTCACATCAGACCAGTCTGCCTTCGATTAGATCTTAATTATGCAGAAAGTTTGAAAGCTGACCAGTTGAAATACTCCTTAGTGGACCACCAGTTGATGGTGAGGAGAAAAAAAGAGAGGAGAGATATTAGGCCTATATCAGTAGACAGTGAGGTCAATGCCACAAGAACAGATGCAGATTCACCCATTTTGACCTTGGCCACAGCAGCAGATGCTTAGTGACATGTTTACTACACACACACACACACACGCACACGCACACGCACACGCACACACAGATCACCTTTAGAGTAAGATACATTTGTGTACTAGTTCCATCATTCATTCCCTTCCCCCCTTCCTTCTGTCATGCTGTCCATCCATCCTATCATATCTCTACACTGTCACATGTGTCACCCATCTATCCACAACTTGTCTATTCCTTTGCCAGCCAATCTCTCCATGCCATTACTCCCTGCACCTCTGCACCTCTTCCCTCACGCACCATATCTGAAAGCTGCGATTAAATGTGTGCGTATCTTCATCAGGTAGAAAAACAACATTTCCATGGGTTCACTAAAACCAGAACCTAGAAAATGAGATGATGTGTGTTGATGAGTGGGTGTTTGAGTGTTAAGGGATTGATAGTAATGGGCAAATATCTTGGGAAATGCTGACAAGGTAGTGAATATGCAGTGTGGTGTGTGTGTGTGTGTGTGAGTGAAAGAGAGAGAGGGAGAGAGAGGGAGAGAGAGAGAGAGAGAGAGAGAGAGAGAGAGAGAGACTTTTATGAGTGCTCTGCTGAGAGCTGGCTGCAGATGTGATTACTGGGAGAAAAAGCATGGAGGCCCTGGAGTGATGGATGCAATGGGATCATTATCATCATTATCTAAATCTGCATCCTCTGACAGCCACATTTATTTAACACTCTCTAAAGGTTCCCCTGTGAGGCCTCTGTATCAATTAACGATAACCACTGCGTGTCCACTGAGGCTAACTCCAGCCAGTGCTTTAGCTACAAATAGCTATAGAGCAGCATGCTGGATGATGGGTGTTTCCTGAAGACCTTACATGCAAGAGTGTCCATTCAGTGGACATCTTCACAACACCCACGGGCAGCTATTTCCAGAGACTGAAGACCAGCCTCTCCGGATCTATAGACTAGGAACTGACAGGCAGGCTAGTGTTTCAAATTATACATGTGAAATCAATTAAATAATCGGATAAAACTTGAACAGTAAAAAATTGGCATTACACAATCAGGAGGCAAATAAAACAATGACAGAAATGCCTTGTTGTTTTATTTGCCATTTTTTCCACCATGGCCACCAATCTGTTGTTTCCAAGGCTGCCACAGCTGTGTCTCCGAAAACTGTAACCAACCTTGAAAGATTCAAAGGATTTGTCCTCTGTCTCCTCATTTATGGTAGCACAAAGCTCCTTAACAAAGTGGTTTTGTAGAAATATCCTACCCAGTGGCAGCCTTTGCTTTTTTGTGAGAAATACAAGATGTTTTGTTATCTTCTGGTGTTTATTCACAGCGCAAAAAACAGCAGAATCCAAACAAATTCATTTAAAATGACTCTTGTTTAGAACAACATTGTAATAACTGTAAAATGATATTGCATTATGTTTCATAAAACAGCATTTCAACAACCTCCCTAACACAACTTTATTATTCCGTTCCCTCTTAAGAAAGCACGCAGGCTCCATACGTTGGCCTTGATTAGAGATGCCTTGCTGAAATTCAGTTAAACTGTACTTATTTAAAGTAATAGCTCAGAAATATAAGCTAAGAAGGCGAACAATGGGCTTCCATTTGTTGTGAGCCAGATTAGCATTATTGACTGAACTATACCTTTAATTGCATAACTTTGAAAAGACAAGTGCTCTCACAGTTTTTTATCAGGCCATGTTACCTACAGATTACATTTTTAACAGTTAAAGGATAATCTCAGAATGAATGGGCACAAATTCCTACAGAAACTCCAAAATCTTGTGGAATGCTTTTCAAGAAGAGTGGAAACTGACCAACTCCATATTAAAGTCTATGGATTTGAATGAAATATCATTAAAGTCCCTGTTGGTGTAATGATCAGGGGTCCCAATACTTTTGTCCATATGGTGTATATACAGTATTTGGCAAGCCATTCATATCCCATTCATATTTCCTTCAGTGAACTCTCTCTGATAGTATCTTTGGTACTCTGTGTTAAAGTACATCCACAACACAGAAGACTCCCCGTCTTCTGTGTTGTGGATGTACCTTAACACAGATGGCTCTCTTCTCAGCCACAGAGAGAGAAGTGGTTAAGTGAGGAGTATTGAGTAACACTCAGGTACCATATGGGCGAGCACTGACAGCTGCCACAGGCCTGGAGTCATCCGGGCTGTTCACAAAGCCTCTGCCTGGATGGAATTAAGACAAACGACGAGCTCCTGGTCCTTCTATCTTAATCACTCTGACAACAGTGCTTTATTTCCGCGCTCACGCTGGTGTGCCTATAGTCATTGTCAGAATAAAATCAGTTACCTGCAAAACAGATACTTACCAAGACAAAGAAAGAAAACTTTCAGTGTAATTAAGTTTTTATTATGAGTCATCCTGGACTAGAGTCATTAATCATAAAACTGACAGATAATAAAGGATACAGTGCATTTCCAATTCATGTAAAAAAGATTTAAAAAATGACATTTACAAGGTTTTGTTCTGAAAGTGATGAAATATGCCCACTGATTCCTTACCAAGTACATTATTAGTCAAATGATCAGTATATATTAGCAGTAAAAGTAGAATTCTGGATATTCCATTATTGATGCTGTACCCGCCATATGAAATTCTTAGCATATTTAAAAAAAAATATTTTGAAAGCAGTTTTGAAAAATTATCCATACTGTTTAACAGTTTACTAGCGAACTGTCTGTATGACTCACAGACTGAAACTCTTCTACTAAATAATAATAAATTGGGTTATATGTAAAAAATTTCAAGAATTGAGAATATTTAAGTGACTGGAATCTTCTTATTCTGATCCAAAGAAGTTCAAATAACTGAAATGTTTCATTTTCTCTAAAGAACTGAATTCTGTGTTTCAAAGCGTGTATATTGCTGCCCAATAAAATCCAAAATAGTATACAGGAGAAAGCAAAACATTCTTTTTTACCTGTCATTTCTATTTGCTTGTTACTTTTGGATGTTCTACAAAATATAAAAGACAACTGTGGTGTTCAAATTGTGATCCCTTGGGGCAGCTTTTTTGTTTGAATGGAAAAAATGTTGGTTGTTTGTAAGCTTTTCTTAAACGTTGCCATTACATTAGATGTCTTAATTAATAAAACACCTATTCAATACAGTCCATTATCATTATGATCCACGTCAGCACATTCATTGGCCCAGCTGTTAAATTAAAAGTTTGCCAAAAATTCAAATGTCCAGGGGTTTTTTTTGCATCTTTCCAATGTATTCGATCAAGCAAAACATGTTTCCTGTCCAAAATTATTTTTCTGAAGCTACAAGGTCAAATGTATCATAAATGTATAAAAAGTAATGATTTAGCCTCATGCAAGCCACATCCCACACATGCCTCGAATGGTCAACTACACTTTAGGTAGGGAGACGTGAAAAAAATGCATAAAGTAGGAAATGAAACATGAAAAAATGCTTTAATGCTGATGGTTGTCTGGAAATGCTTTCAATTGCTCGGGACATCAGTAAGTCATAAATTCAGATCCGTCCGAGGTTAATAACTTTTACGGCGCTGGGAGATTTGTCCTTCATACAGAGGAGCTGTAAAATCACAGCAAAGGTTAAAAGGAAACCTGCAATCAAAGGCACGCCTCGGAGGAACGAAGATCCTTCAGTGGTGTGCTGGGAGGGTGCTGGAATAGAGAAGAGGGGAAAAATGTATGTATTAGAGTATGTATCATTTATAGAGGAAATGCATGTGTACATTATTAGACGGGTTTACTGTTAAAACTTTAAACTGTTGGCACTGTTCAAATGCTTTAGTTAGCCTTGTCTTTAACCTTTAACTGATGTTCTTACATTACTATATGTATATATGTATATATATCTCGCGTGCGTTAACGCCGGTAACGTCAAGATTGCAAACGGCGTTAACGGCATTAAAAAAATTTATCTATGCCCCATATATATATATAATGTATCAGTACTGTGCAAAAGTTTGTCACCTATGCAAATTGTTTAAAGACATTTTTTCAGTGTGTGATAATTCCTCTTTCTGCTACCAAACTTAACATCCAAAAAACATGATTGAAACAGTAAAGCAGTAAAAAGAGATTTGAGATTCGTTTTGTTTGTAAAAAAAAAAAAAAAGTAGCTGATATTGTGTGAGCTGGTGAGGAGAACACGGGTTCGGTTCCAGATTTCTCCTCAGTTCCTTCAGGAGAGGAGGAACTTTTGGGAAATTCCATCAGGAGCTTCTGATTTCATTCACTGAAGAACTGGTCGAGTCAAACCAGGTTTCTGATGGAAACTACAAGTAATACTGGACTCCCACAAAGAACACACAGAACATAACAATCACTATTTACTGTGTAAAGTTATTGGTATTTATTCTATTTAGGTTCATTTGGTAAATGTAATAATATTAATGTGAAAAATGAACACGCACTGATCATGTGAACGGTTTTTACATGGTTTTTACATTTTGTTTTTATAGGTGCCTAAGACTTTTGCACAGTACTGTATATATGAACTAGTTAAATACACATTTGTTAAAAGTTATTTGTTAAAACAGAAATCTTGTGTTTGGATGGATTTTAAATGCTTATTTTAATGTAAGGACACACTCCAAAGGAAGACTTTTACACAATATATTCCTGTAATGACATTGTTTTGTTGTTTAATCAGGAAAGCTATTATAAGACATGATTGTGTCGGTTAGATGCAAACAGAACTAATATGACTAAACACTGTAAAATAAATATTTTTCTGCTGTTGTTTGACACTTTTTGTTTACAGTTTAAGAGAATTCTAGATACAATTTACCAAATATTTCAAAAACCACACTTTTCTGCATGTAATGTTTCACCCTAAATCTAGCAGTTACTCAGTCTAACCTTAACTTCAACCCCAAACCAGACCTAATCCTAATCCCAACCCCAATTCTAATTCAGCCCTCAACAATTACACTGTTGATGATCAACGGAATATCAGGATACACTAATAGATTTCCAACAGATGTCCATAAGTTTGTAGACGCCTGCTGAAATGGAGGGTATTAACTGGGAGATTGTCCCCCTTTTCTTACAGTAACGACTCCACTCTTCTGTAAAGGCTTTACACTAGCTGTTGGAGCTTTGCTGTAAGGATTTGATAGTAATCGGCCACGAGAGCATTATTCATGATATCAGGTACTGATGTTAAATGGTTAGTTCTTTTCACAAACTCTACTCCAACTCATGGACGGAGCTCCTTTACTCCAGAGAACACCATTCCACTGCTCCAACGTTCACCCCGGTGATACACTTAGAAAATAAAAGCGTTCGGCAACGTCTGTGTCATCCCAGTACAATTTAGGTACAGCTTGGTTCCTGAATACCTTTGGAAAAGTGTCTTTTGATTCCTGTAGCACCCATTTATTCTTTTTGCTGATTTAGATTCGCATTTCTGGACATTTCTAACTTTTCCAGTATCTGTTTTTTTCTAATCTCCTGATGTATGGAATAAAAATTGTTGCCTGTTGCCTGTTAGGTCTGTCTTGGTCTGAACCTGAGAGTTTTCCTTCAAGTGCATTGAGCTGTTCATTAAGATGCAGTGGCTGTATTGAGATGTGGCCTTCACTCTCCCAGTGTTGGTGGTATTGGGTTATTGAGGGAGTCCTTGCAAGTGTGAGGGACCGAGCGTGACTAATTGGGGAGAAAATCCAAAAGAATTAGAAAGTCTGTCTGGAGTCCGAAGATAAGCTATGAAGGACCATGAAAACATATTCATTTACACTATTTTCTGCTTTCAAAAATGAGCCTGCAAAGCATTCCTGCATTTAGGGTAGAGGTTTATTCTACACAGGATTTATGACAGCAGCGATCATTAGCATAAATAGTGGTAATGGTACTGCATGACGGTGGACTTGTTTGCTCTCCGAATGGCTCGTGAGATGAAGATTTGCAGAGCAAACTCAGTTAACTGCACGTCTGCATGACTGAGATTCTTTAGGAAGTGAAAGTCCACACGGGCAAAACCGGGTCCACGACCCCTTTCAAACCTCCAGGGAGGGTCTGGAGTGGAAAAGGGGGAGACAAAGAAAAAAATGAGAGAAAAAGAATACGAAGGAGGCGGAAAAGAGGGCAGATATGAAGTAGAGAAAGGGGGTGGGAGGAGTGGGGGAGGAATGAAACAGAAAGAGTAAGGCAGGGGGTCACAGAGGGATAGAGGGACCGGGAGAAAGGGGAAGGAGGTCAAAGAGAGGGAGAGAGAGAGAGAAAGAAAGAATGAGAGTATTTTGACATTCATACCCAGTGAAGCTTCCCATGGTGACCAGTGGTCCCATTGAGTGTCACTGCCATTCCCACAGGAAGTGGCTGTGTGTGTGTGTGTGTGTGTGTGTGTGTGTGTGTGTGTGTGTGTGTGTGTGTGTGTGTGTGTGAGAGAGAGAGTGGGTGTGTGTGTGTGGGTGTGGGTCTGTGAATGTAAGCCGTCATTTTCCTGTTGGCCATTCCACTCCTCCTCCTTATCCCCGCTGCCTTGCGGCCAAACGCCCTCCAGAAGGCCCGTCTTCCTCAAGTCACACAAGTCTTCGTGCCACTAAAGAGATTTCGCTCTCATATTTTCTCATATAAGCTGTCATATGGGTCATGACACCTCCTGTTTTTTTTTTTTGCAATAACAGTTATATAATTGTGATCAACAGAGGAGATTTGTGATTTATATTTAGAGGCTGGGGGCTGGGTCTGGTCATATCCATGCCTCGCCTCAGTGTTAGCATGGATCTGGACACTGGGGAATTTGGATCAGGCCAAAATTTTGGTGGGGCATGAATTCAGAAAAGAGCCCCTGTTCTGCTGGGGATTTTTGAGTAATCCTGAGCAGACCTACTTGTTGGGCTTGGGGCTATGGGTGGCATTACTCAAAGCGTCCAGCTTGGCAGGACCAACTCTAGACGGATTACATAGGGCAGCGCTGTACCAACTTGGCTGGACAGGACATCTCCAAGCTTGGGGCCTTTCATTTATTTCTTTATTTTTCGCTTGTTTGTTTTTTAGGAGCCCTGAAAGAACCTTAAGATCAAATTACGCCACTTTAGAGACTCTAGGAGGTGTTGATGTGCTCCGACGTCAGCTTATGTAAGCGTAAGGTTCGTCCATGTCTGTATAAAAAATGTCGTGTCATGCTAGAGCGGACTAGCGTGATGTGACAGCTCTACGATTGCGTAAATTCCCACAGCCCTCATTGATAGGAATTACGCTTGGTGAATAATCAGGAGATAATTATATTGATAGAAAGGCTGCTTACTGGGTTCCTGTGAAGCTTTAAAGAGCATCTGCTCAACATGTTCACTGTGAGGTCGTTATGAAGTAGTTTAGATTAGACTAGATTAGTTTTGGGGTTGCTTATTACCAGAGACAATTACTTTCTAATAACGTTATTAATCATGGTCCTGCCAGCGCCATTAGAACGCAGGCGAAGGCCAGCTCTCGTCTGCCATCTAAATGTCTTCGCTGGCAGAGTGGAGTCGTCCACATTATCCCGTAACTGGCTCGACACAAATCCCCGCTGTCCCCGCAGCTAACCCCCACCAGCTGCTGGGATGGAGACGTCAGCCCAATTGATTTGGCTTCGAGAGCCGGCGTCCTGATCCGCCTCTTCTCCACGCATTCCTCCGAGGGGAGTGGAGAGGAGGAGAAAGTAAGTGATCCAAAATGGAGACAGAGAGAGAGAGAGAGAGAGAGAGAGAGAGAGAGAGAGAGAGAGAAAGAGAGAGTCCAGGCCTGTAGGAAATGGCCACTCCATCCTGAGGCCAAACTTTAGCGATAATTTAAGAGAAAAGGAAGTTAGATTTCCTCTTTAATCTTGAAAAATCTCTCCCACGTTTGTTACTATTCCTTAGTATCAGCTGGTTAATTAAATTAAGAGAACAACTGAAATATTGCAAATGAGGCCTAGTCAGGAGTATACATTCAAGAATTCAAACTCAAACTCTGACAGTTTACAGAGAAATCTTTGCCGTATTGTTGAATTTTATGGTTGTAAATTATATATTTGGAGGCCAAAATAAATGGCAAATTGCTGAAGAAAATGTATTTTTCTGTCTAATATCACTGCTATGTTTTCTTTTCTTTCACAATATAAAAATACAATTCTTTTCATTATCCGCTCCCTCCTATTATGTTTCATTTCTACGGACGGGCCTAAAACTGAATTATCTGATTAGTCATGTGACATCTTTATTTCTCATTGATAGTATCGGTTTGGATCGTATTTTTTCCTGAGAATTATCCTCAGAATTCCCTTTTCTGTCACATCAGTAAAAATTGTGTCCCAGAACCTAGAACATAAACCTAATTCTAAACCTAATCTGAATACTATTGATAACCATTCCATCACGGAATGAAGATAATCATATAGAGGACTCACAGTTTACAATAAGTGACATCTCTTCTTGGAAAATGATTCACATCGGTGTCAGTTTAGACAAATATAAGCTTTCCAGTCAACTGACCCAGTAACACTGATACTCTACTAAAGCACTGAAGATACAAATTAATCGAGGGCCATTTTAAGTCAAGCCCAGCTATAAAGTACATTAAGTACACAGTGAGACAAAATATCGTCCTCCTGGACCATAGGTACACAACAGCAGCACTCAGACAGATCAACAACAAGGATAAAGAAGTGGAATGAGATATAATTAAACCTGTTTATATCAATATATCAATATATCTCTGAATGTACAAATACTTTACCTAAAAGAAAAATACTATGGGGGACTCAACAAGTCTACAATACAGAATTGTAGTATAAATATAATAAATATAAACATATATACTGTGTATGTGTGCTGTTATACAATTTCACAGTTATTAAAAAATATTATTATAGCCACAATTTGAAAGAGATAATTAAAAAACATAAAAAACAAATATTTCAACATCTCATCTCCACAGCCTATGAATCAGGTATTATAATATTGTCTTTTATTCTGATTTTACTGTTGGCCAGACAGCTTGCAAACTGCTCTGCTGGTTCTCTGACTGAGTGCAGGATCTCACATGTGTGTAGGACTATATTGCCACAAGTATGTCTGATTATGTTTACTTTGATGTTGTACTGATTATAGATTATCGAGTGAAGCAGCTTGCTAAATGCACATAAAATATTCTTTATTCTGTATTTGTGGCCAAAGCTATTCTTCCAGTCCAGCTCTGGCCACGCCCATGTTGTAGCATGACACAAACTGGAAATGTGTGACTGTGACTTAATAATCCTGCAGTTAAAGGGTTAAGGGATAAATTTGGATTTCCATTATGATGATTGAGGATACGGAGATAATTACAAATCTGTTACACACACTGTGCTTGAGTGGGTGTCAGTATGTGTGTGTGTGTGTGTGTGTGTGTGTGTGTGTGTGTGTGTGTGTGTGTGTGTGTGTGTGTGTGTGTGTGT
>JBBPDC010000141.1:19126176-19140035 GCA_037974485.1 Hemigrammopetersius urotaenia | reverse complement strand
GATAGATAGATAGATAGATAGATAGATAGATAGATAGATAGATAGACGGATAGATAGATAGATAGATAGATAGATAGGTAGATGGATGGATAGATCGATGGATAGATCGATGGATAGATAGATGGATAGATAGATAGATAGATGGATAGATAGATAGATAGATGGATAGATAGATAGACTGATTGATTGATTGATTGATTGATAGATAGATGATTGGAGTGTTTTGATCATTTCTCACACCCTAAACTGATCCAAACCCCTGTGTATTTTTTCCGGGACCCCTCAGACTCACAGACTGTTTGGCAGCAGAACTTTAGACTAAACTCAGACTCATTGGCTTCATCTCCTCAGTGTTTTCTCGTTCCCTTTTTCACACATGAATGCTGCGTCCGTTTAGTTGCCTCCATGGGTCACTTCCTCTTCCTGTCCCAGGGAGGTCAAAGGCCAGGGTGAATCCCAGCCCCCCCCCACCCCCACCCATTTTTGTCCGAAATGAAAACACACTGTCCAGTGGGGCCCCTCTCTAAACACACACACACACACACCCGCTGTGTGTGTGGTTCGGAAGAGATGACGCTTAGTGTACCATGAAAATGAAGTAGCAGTTGTGGATGAACTTTATAACCACACATCGCTCCACTGGATACTTTTCATGCGCCCACTACTCCGACTAAACTGCCTTTAAGAAAGAATGTATGAAATATTTAAAGTGTGTATCTCTGTTAGTGTGTGCATACACAAAAAAACAGCTGAAATAACTTTATAATTATGATCCAGTTCCCTACCGTTAAGGTACACTAGCATTCAAAAGTGTGGGGTCACAGAGTTTCTATTATTTTACATCCAATAATGACTTACAATATGGCTTACCTACTATTATTGTATAATATTTATAACAAAATGTGTTTTTTCTAGATTTTTTTACTCAATGTTTTAGATATAAGTTAGATATAAGTTATTAGTTACTGGAGCGTGAGTAGGCCAGATTGGTTCTTGGTTAAAGTAATTCCTAAATAACTCTCTCAAGCCTGTTCACATCTGTACCAAATAGAAAACACATGGAAAACTAAACCGTCTGGTCAAATTCACAATCACTTTCAACCATTTATCAGTTTGTCTCCAGATCTTCCTCTTGTGCTCCCAGTTTTCCAACTGGATTGCAGTGAAGGGGGCTCAGATGGCAAAAGCTAGATTTTTTGTTAATTTAACCGTTTTTAGTGTGTCTTAATGTGTGCTTTGCAGTGTTGTGCTAGAAGATTAAACCATGACCAAGTTTTATCTTCTTGGCCAAAGTTGCCAGGTTTTCATTCAAAATCTCTTGGTTCTTCTTGGAATTCATAAAGCCATTCATGTGAACATCCCTGCAGGGACTCGGGAGGATCACAGATCCTCCACCATATTTAACACTAGGTATTAGGTGTTCTTCTGTGTAGACATCTTTATTCCCCACCTTGTGTGTTTCGAGTCAAAGAGCTCAGTTTTTGTTTGGTCTCATCACAGCACCCTGTTCCAGATAAAGCTCCAGTGGCGTCTGGCAAACCCCAAACGCTTCTGCCTGTTTGGAAAGAATAGGAAAGGCTTCTTTCTGGCATACCTTCCAAACAGTCTTATGGCATGGAGATAATGTCTTATTTTGGATTTAGACATTGAAAGAGTTTGGTAGACACCAAGCAAGATGCAGCCAAACTGTGTTATTAAAAACAGTGGTTTAGAATCAGAATCAGAATTAAACTGTTTCTTACCCCAAGAAGTATTTATGTTATAAATTGAAGAGGAAGCCAAGTTTGAAAATGTAAGTTAATGATATGTGAAGTCTCTATAACATCTAAACCTGTGAAGCTGTTGAAGACTAGCACAATAAAATATTTTAATTGAGTCTAATTCAGTTATTGAACTTTTGAACAGAGGCATATATAGCAAATTTTATGAAATATCCTCCTTGATGAATGATTTTTTTAACAGTGTGAATACTGTTAGCGCTAAAAGTATTCTTGAGATCAAATATTTGAACCTAATCAGAGTGGCCTGAATGGTATTAGCTTCAAAAACGCCACCTTTGCTACATTTTAATGGGTGGTCAGTACATTAACAGGAGGATCCGGTGTGTGATGAGTTGTAGGTGAGGCATTTCACTCATATTTCCACTTTAGTGAAAGCCCTGAAGGCATGGGCTGTACAGTAATGGAGCAGTTCTTTGGGTTTCTTCCAAGATATTTCCTTCCAGGATGCAGATGACCTCAATGACACTTCTCCTTTTACCTCTTTAGTAACGAGACCCCGTTCCACCCGAGCTGCATGAACTTCACTGATCATTTTTTGCACAGCTGCCCTGTCTCAGTAGGTGGTAATTGTGTGATTAATGCATTTTGTTTTCTGTCATAAATGAACGTAAATTAACAAAAATAAAATGTGTGACTGGAAAGATCACTGTAGAGGCTTGAAGCTTAAACACTTCATGAAATAAAAAGGCTTCTGATTTAGGAAAGCTTTCCAAAGGGTTAGAGTATCTCAATACTTTCAGGGCCTACTTGTGCATTGAGACAAAAAACTATGCGCTGTAGCATCATATTACAGAGAGAAACAGACTGGCTTTTTGTGATTAAGCATTAAGATTAAGACTTGAAACTCTTAAAATGTTTAGTGGTCTGTTAGTGAGTTCAGTTACTTACTGGATGGAGAGCCGAGTTCAGATTCCACTGCTAGCTTACAAGTGCAATTCAATTGCGAGTTAAATAACTTGGAAAGACGACTCAGTATTGACTTGGTCGTCTCGCTCAGTATTGACAAGTCGCTGAGTTATCATCAACGTTTTATAATAAATTCAGATTCATAAACAGATTTACAGTCGTTTACATCAATACTAATCAGTTAAAGTGATTAGCTAGCTTTTTGCTTGTCTTTGTCTCTTATTTCTGCTGGGTTAAATAAGTGGCTGAAGACACTGAGCTTCTTCACTAAAATGTCATTCACTAGTGAAATCTGGAGCCAAACAATTAATGTTAATCACGCTGTTTTTCTTTTGTTGAATGCTGTTAGCATTTTTTAAAAAGTGATGACTTATTGTGTGGTGTTCATCCTCTATCACATCCAGCATTAACTGGTTACCTTGACCATAGTTGCTGTAGCCCATTCCATATCCCTATTCATTATATTGATATTTTTTTGTACTAATATCTATCATGGTTTTCAGCATTGCAGTTACATAAAACATAGTGCCTGCATAGTCCTGGCCTGTTTTGTCTTGGTGTTCTGTTTATATTAAAGAGGTAGCACTGATGATTTCAACTTATAATTAATATAGTAATATATTAATATAGACAGATAGATAAATTGATGGATGGATGGATTTATGATCCAGTGTTTAGTCTAAAACAGTGATAAAATTCCACAAGAATGCCCCTGAATTTTTTGGGGCTCTAAAAGGTTTACCAGGGGGATCTTTGTTTCAGAGAAAAACACTTTTAGCACAACATCAAACTTGTTCTGTGAAGAAAAGCGGCATCCAGACAGTGAGGCACAGAGGTGGAAGTGTCGAGGTCTGAGTCTGTTTCTCTCTTACAGTGCTGTCGTGAGCTTGCATTCATTGATGTTAAGGAACACAGTGGTGTACAAAGACCTCTTGGATGCAAACCCACAGAGTTCTGCAAAGAACCTGCTCTAACAATGATGACCTAAAACATATCAGCTCCCTTTTGAAATAATGGTTTACCACACAATAATAAATAAATACCACACCGTTTCACATTTTGTTTCATAAATTTTTATGCACGGCTTAAACGTCCAAATACTTTCTGAAGCCACTATACACAACTTCTCCCATCACGCAGTTCACATTCAAGCCTTTTTTATATTTAATTATCTGACAAAATGACTGTTTATTGCAAGCACTGAAAAAATTCCAAACCTTAAAGCTTAATGCTGCAGTGAAAAAAAATCATTACATACATACACACATACAGGGGTGGTGGTGGCGTAGTGGGTAGGATACTTGCCTCTAGACTAAGAGGTCATGGGTTCAAATCCTACCTTCAGCACACCACCACTGGGTCCCTGAGCAAGACCCTTAACCCCAAGTTGCTTCAGGGAGACTGTCCCCTGTAGTTAGGGAATGGAAGTCGCTTTGGATAAAAGCGTCTGATAAATGCCGTAAATGTAATACAGTATATAGATTTATATGTGTGTGTGAGTGTGTGTACATATATGCATTAATTATTTCCAAATTGTAGACTTTTTTTAGTAGAAACAGGTAGATTAGTTAATATGCCCTATGCTTATAAAACATATCTATGCACTTCATACTTATATATATATTTTAAATACATTTTTACATATGGTTTTTACTTCCCAATGCACTAAAACAAAATGCCTCATTCTGGAGTCTTTTCTTGTACATGAGGCCCATTTAGTTGCTGCTTGGTTTTGCTTAGCCTCATTTTTATGGCTTATTTTAATGTCAGTGCACATTATGCTAATTTGAGGAAGCAATCTAAATAAGCAGCAGACCCCAATATTGGCTGACATTGTCATGACACTGTGCAGCGCCAGCATTTCTATAAACACAATATTTTTTGACAGTGTGTCGTGACCCATGAAATTTACGTTCATGGCTGTGAAAGGCAAAAAATAGGTCTTACAGATAAACCATTACTATTGACATCTATGATATTGCATTAAAAATACTTAATTTCAATCTAATTTCAGTTGACAGGGCCTTCGTTACACATGCATTGCATGTGGTCATCTGGAGGGGAAGCATGACTGGTATAAATGCACCATTACTCTGCTCTTTCTTCACCCACAGACACACAAACCCCTGTCTGCACTGTCACAGGTCTGTGTCCTGCAATCCAGTCATGGAAGAAAATCTGCTGCAGAGATTTTGGGAGGATGTTGGGAAATGTAGTCCAACCCGCTATAACCTTCATCCACCTCCAACAAAATCTGCCCAAATCCTAATCACCCCCTTTTTCAGTCCACTGTGAGATTTAGACCCCTCCCCCCACTTCCCCCAAAAAACACACACACAGACAGACCCACGCCCAGTACCATCCGCCAGGTCCAGAACTAGCAGAACAGCAGGGCTATGCTAATGCTAAATAGGCTCAAGTGACCCCTGTGAGCCACCTAATCCAGATGAATACTGTCTAGACGATTCATTACATTCTAATCACGGCCTTTGGGGAGAGCCGTACAGTGCTGCCTCCAGGGGGAGATGGGAATTGAAGGGACGGGATGGGCGTGTGCGTAAAATCCGGCCTCATCGGCACACTGGCCTTTGATAAACATGCGTGGGTTTGAATGAATGACACTAATTGGCAACGTGTTGGAGACATCGTGGTCTTGGCAAACACCCAGTCAGAGCCCTGTGATGAACACTAGCTCTGAATTTACATTATCTCAGCAAGTGATGCACTTGAGGGAACATTGGATATGCTCTAAATGAATCTGCTGGTTCTGGTGGTTTGATGGTGGATCCAGTCCTGGTTTTTGGGCCAAACTTTTGTATTCAAATCTTTAAATGGTCAATTTATACAAGAGTTACATAATTCAAACATATCTCATATTTCTCAAGGGTGAGTTTATAGAAGAGGGAAATGCATGTTTACGTGAAAAGTTTTTATTCCAAGCAGCAGCGTAGTCTGAATTTCTTTCTGGGGGGTCTTGTTACAGGTTGGGAGGCGAGCAAGGAAGCATTATGGCTGAAGACAAAAGGGATTCTTGCTTTTCAATCTGTTTTTCCAAGCCTGTGGAACAGTCCTCCACCAGAGCTGGAACTGATTGAATCTGTCAAACTGTTTAAATCAGTGCCAGTTCGCAATAAGACTACCCTTACAAAGGCTTTATAAATTATTTATAATTGTTAATAAGTTGCTCGTTAGGTTGTAGACAGTTTGCCAATGATTTATAAGCAGCTATAAACAAGTTATAACGGTTGTCATACATTGATGCAGGCTTACTGTTTGGGAATCTCTGGTAGTTTTAACGGTGCCTGATGATACACTGCCTGAGAAACAGACAAAATAAGCTCAGCAACTAGTAATATCTGAGATCTTACCAAATAATGAGACTGCATAAATGTATGACAAATATTATAACTTGTTTATAACTGCTTACTAATGATTTATAATCTACAATCTATAGTCTACAACCTAATTAATCATTTATATTAGTTTATAGTCTTACTTTGAAGTGGTAGCGTAATACACACAAAAGTGGTGGTGGTGGCCTAGTGGTAGGATACTTGCTTCTGGACCAACAGGTCATACGTTCAAATCCTACCTTCAGCACCACCACTGGGTCCCTGAGCAAGACCCTTAACCCCAAGTTGCCCCATGGAGACTGTCCCCTGTAGTTAGGGAATGGAAGTCGCTTTGGATAAAAGCGTCTGATAAATGCCATTAATGTAAATGTACAAAATGGCTTTTAGGTAACTTTTGTTGTCTTCTCTGTTCTGTTCTGTTTTATTATGCCTTGATAGTGCTTTTTTGTACAGTGCTTTGTGACCCTTGACTGAGAAAGGCACTTTCATCTTGGTGAGGCTGACAACCACCAAAAATCCAACTAGGCCAGTTCCTTATAGCTAACTTTATACATATTTGTTGAACTCACATTTAACTTAATATAACAACTGACCTTGTTAACATAGCAAACGCCCGTTGTAGGTAATGGTCAAGAGTTCTACCTTTTTTAAATTACAGTTACTCCTGACATTTCCAGGTCCTGTGGATGTGTTCTGAAAAATCAGAGACAAATAATGTTTGTGTTGGTACTGTTAGCAAGCCAGATAGCAAGTGAACAGAATTATATTGGATAATTATACACTCTGTAGCAAGAAAATGCAGAGAACTGGCATGCATGGCTGCAGTGGGGTGATTTTATTCACAGAACTGGTGTGGAATTGTTTATTGAAGCAAATCTCATTGAATGTACATCATTTCGCTTGAGAAAATTCTCTGGCAATTACAAGTGTGACTTGGTCTTTGCAGGATTAGGTGTAGATATTTGGGATGAATGCAGTGTTTTGAAGTATTGAAGTTGATTTTCTTGATTTTTCTTTACTGCTTGTTAGTTGCATAATGAGTCACCTATACTCAGTAATCCCATAATCTACAGAAACAGGGTTTGTGTGTATTTACATGCTTCCTCTGATAAAAGGCATTGCATCTTATTGCAGAACTGGTGTAAAACATGGACAGTAGAAAGAAAATGGGACCAATGGCAGCATGTAGTCATGGAAACATTTGCCATGGAGGCAAAAAAGCTGCCAACATTTGGTGATTATGAAAGAGAGTCACTTTTACTTGTGGAAATGTCATGAACAGGCAACATGTTAGCACTCATGGATTCACCCTGCCTGATAAGAGCACAAGATGAATTGCTAGAAATGATCCCACAGTTTGAATCCGCTTGGTTTTGATGGTGGATACAGTCCTGGTTTTAGATACAAACTCCAAAAAGGTCATTCTGTACAACAGAGTTACATAATATGATTCAGACATCATCATAGTGCAGCTGACAACCACGCCAACTAGCCTAGTTCTTTGTAGTTAATTTTATACCACAACACTCAATTATTGCCCTCACATTTAACTGCCTTTTAATATGTCTGTCCTGTGGTGGGTAATGGTCAAGGCATCAGATTCCTACCTTTTTAAACACAGTCACTCTTGACATTTCCAGGTTGGTCTGGTTGTGTCAGTGTTAGTTAGCAAGACAGGTCAACCATAAATAGCAAAAACCCGAAAGTTATTATAATTATATCAGATAATTACATATTCTCTGAGAAATTACTTGGTTTGATTTTATTCAAAGAATTGTTCATTGCAGCAAATCTCATTGAAGTTACATTATTTTGCTTAGGAAAATACTGTAGATGTTCGGGGTGAATGATTGAAGACTACAGTTTTCTCACCAGTACTCATGTTTATTGCTTGTTAGCTGGATAAGGAGTCAGAGATCCTCAGACAAACCACAATCCCACAATCTGCAGAAACAGTTTGCTTGTGTTTGCATGCTGTCTCTGAAAAAAAAACATTGCATTGAACATAGATTTTCCAATATTATCATGAAATGATCACACAGTTTGAAGGCTGGCTGGTATTTTCAAGTGTAAAAAGGAGAAAATGCTGTGCAAACATGAGCTCTTATATGACAATGCCAATAACTGATTTGGGTGTTGATACTGTGATCATGGTGGCAAAGACGGACAACCAAACCATCAAGATTAACTGAAAAACTTTTAGGAGGATGCTGAACATATTTTGTAATGCAAGAATTGAACAGATAGGCCTACAGCGTTGAAGAAGCATGTTTCAGATCAATACCAACACCACTACTTTCAGATGTTTGCTTTGCTTGTTTTGAAAGTTCAGAGACAATTTTAGCCCTGTTGTATAATTTAGATAAGCATAACTGTGCAACCTGCATGGGGCATGAGAGAGAGAGAGAGAGAGAGAGTGAGAGAGGGATAGAGAGAGGGAGAGAGTGGGATAGAGGCAGAGAGAGCGGGAGAGAGAGAGAGAGAGTGAGAGAGAGAGAGAGAGACTGAGAGAGAGAGAGAGAGAGAGAGTGAGAGAGAGAGAGACTGAGAGAGAGAGAGAGAGTGAGAGAGAGAGAGAGACTGAGAGAGAGTAAGAGAGAAAGAGAGAGCGACAGACTGGACATGTGTGTGAGCCCATAGTTGCTCCGGTTGCTCATTGTTTTTCTATTTAGTTTAAACTTGGAAACTGTCTGGGACCAATATAACACAGTGAAGCAATATCTGCCTTTCTACTTTCCTCCAGTCTCACAGCTTTTCTCTCTCTCTCTCTCTGTCACTCTCTCTCTCTCTCTGTCACTCTCTCTCTCTCCCGCCTCTCTCTCTCTCTCTCTCTCTCTTTCTCTCTCTATCTCCCTCTCTCTCTGTCACTCTCTCTCTCTCCCTCCTCTCCCCCTTTTTTCTCTCTCTCTCCCTCTCTCTCTATCTCCCTCTCTCTCTTTCTCTCTCTATCTCCCTCTCTGTCTCTCTCTCTCCCTCCTCTCTCTCTTTCTCTCTCTCTCTCTTTCGCTTTACCACATCTTGCCCCCTCAAACACATCAGGTCGCTCTCGCCACAAAGCTGAAATAACAGCAGATCAGTCTGTATAGAAATACCTAATTACGACCGCACACTGACTGAAACACGGCCTGTGAGCTGCTTTTAATGCTTTTCCCATCCCAGCAAAACTGAAAGCGCTCGTGCAGGAGCGTAAAATGCCTCCCACTGGCCGAGGGCGACCAGTCATCTGCGTTTCTGATCGCAAATTCCTTCCAGCGAACCCTTTTTAGCTCGCGCATTATGGTCAGCGGGTCTGCGGCTGAGGGAAACGGAGGCCCATTACTGCATTACAGCGCAGAGAAATCAGCGCTTCAACCCGCAGGAAGCAGATGTTGTGTTTAATGTTAATGTCTAATGTTTAACAGCCTCTGAGGCTTGACCAGTGAGGGTGTGGTGATTCTACCAAACACAGATCCATCCATGAATCCATATGAGGTCAACCGTGCCGTCCCACGAAAGACCTTACATCAGCAAAAGGGATCCCTTTGGTCTCTGATGTGAAATAGCTGAGCTGACACACCAGGTTTTCAAGGGACCTCCTAAACTGAACCTGGGAGAGTCCCAGTCCTGGTCCTGGAACACCCTGCCCTGCCTATTTTGGCCTTTTCCCAGCTCTGACACACACTTCAGCTCAGGAAGGGCTTGCAAGCTGATCAGAGAGAACAACAAAACACACAGAGCCAGGATTGGAAACTCTGTAAACAAGATACAAAAGTAAATATTTACTTGTTTTGCGTCCCGGGTGACTGGCGGTGGAGGTCAAAGCTGGCTTGACTCTGACCCAGCTGTGCTTCTCCTTCTCCTTCTCCCAGCCATGGGGACTAGTCCTGTCCCCACTTTCTTCACAGGAGATCACATCCTCCTGGGCTTTCTCCGTCAGGGTCGTAGCTCCAGGCCCAGACCAGCTGACCTCTCTCCTGACGAGGTCGTGCCCCCTCTCCATCCCTTCCTCCCGCTCTGGGACTGGCGGTGGCTACTTGAAGAGCTCGAAAGCAGAAGAGAGTCCCTTGGTGTGTGGAGTCCTGTCCGCCTGCCTGTCTGGGCTTGACCAAAGCTTTGTGCTTGTGTCTGATTGGAGGTGGCCCAGATAGGAGGGTGGGGGGGGGGGTGTTTCTAGCCCCTTGGACTTTGTGCTGCCCTCTTTGTGAAAAATGAAGACACAAGCGCGATCAAAAGATATGGCCTCGACTCTGTCTGCAGGTTTCTCTCTGGAACAATCCGTTTGAGGAGACACACTTGTGCTTTGCTCTCTGCTCCGCACAGTATTACTCAAGCTCTAACTGGACCGTCCTCTCTCTCTCCCTCTCTCTCTCTCTCTCTCTCTCTCTCTCTTTCTGATGCACCCTGGATTGATTCCCACGGAAAAGAGCCAAAGAAATTTCACAATTCGTGATGTGCTCCACTGCCGATCCGCCCGAGGCTGAAACACCATCCACTGTTCTGCTCGGGTCTGTTTTCCTTCAGTGATCCAGACATTTCTCTTCCTCTCTTTCTTCTCCCAGTCCCCAAACACCCCCTTTTAGCGTAGCGTCCAGAAGGATGGCTGTGGTTCCTGAAAGGCACATGCGCTCCGCTTGCTCTCGAAAGGTTTCAACGACGTCTGAAAAGAGAGGCGACGTTTCGCGGCTTCCGGTAATTTCTTTGCTGTATGAAACCACCATTCAGGCGAAAGGTCGTCCAGGCTTTTTTCGGAATGTCACGGCTCGAGAGACCCTCGAGGATTTATTGTTCCTTATGAGTAGGCTAACATTCTAAACAGATTCCTGATGTTATAATCCTTCTGTATCCTTACATCGCTGACAGAGCCTCCCGTGGCAGGTTCATCAGGCTCTGGGGGTTTATTTGTTCAGATTAGGTCCGATGAGATGAGGCTGCTCAGGCAAAGCGGATGGTTTACCCACATCGAGTCTCTTGACATGTACTAAAAACCTGCCACTGTGGCTGGGGTGCCAGGAACCGCCGTTGTTGGAATGAGTTCAGAGCGGCTTCCTCTTGTCGGCTTCCCACCTAAAACAGAAAAGCATGAAGCATCAGACCAGAGTACAGAACGTATTATGAAGCATTTGACTGAGCTGCAGTGCAGGACTAATACGGGATCAGACTGTACTCAGCTAAAAGAGGGACATTTCCTTTGGGTTTATTAGCGTCCATCTGTGGTAATGAATTATTATCGGAAACAAAACGAACAGAACTTCCTCCTCGTGTAACACAACAATGCAAAAGTCATTTTTCTTTTGACTAATCGCGAGGAGAAGGAAGGGGTGGCAAAGGCGACTAGGTGTTGCCTAATTAAGGGCTGAAATGTGATAAAGTGTTGTTCCTCATCAAGCAGGGAGGGTCCGAAAGCTTTTAGGGGTGTGGGCAACTGGAAAACATCCCAAGAATGTGCTGAAAAAGCCTGACTAGCTTAGTGCTCCACAAGCTTTTGTGCAATGAAAACCACAAACTCAACCAGGCCCAGGCAAAGTTACAAGGTAAAAAAAAAAAGAAAAGAAAAAGAAAACAATCCACCGGGCGTTAATCTGCTCAAACCTAGACCTGTATCCTGCAGAAGCAGAGCCTGAAGCCATGTGAGCTGGAGAGACTCCATTTGTCTCATCACCTTCTTTCACACGCTGCTAAAACCTATTACAGCTTACAGTAAGAGACAGCCCTTCTGCTACCGGCGGGCCTCGCTCTTCCTGAGATCAGACACTACTCTTCCAACGCCTCCAGCTCCGCTTGGTGCCGTCATCCGTAAATCGGAGACAATCGACTCACACAAGCCCTCTTGGCTACAATGGCCTTCAGATCAGCACTCTCTGTCCCGAACCCAAAAACTGAAAAACAGCTGCATTGTTTAGATACGCTTTCGGGAGATGGGACCTTTGATGGTAGCTATTAATGTTTATCACTTCCAGGCTGGAATACAAAACGTTCAAGAGCTGCTGCTGTGCTCAATCTAGCCAGCAGTGACCACTGAAGGGTCCTGAAGGTAATGCGTTTGGGGTTATGGGGTTTGCAAAAGGCTCTTTTGTCTCTGAATGATTCCTTTCGGTTCTTCACACTTTGAAGGAGGAAGCCAAGACTGCAGTGCATCAAGGAACTCTCAATGCAACCACAACCACAATGCACTACAACCACAACCGCAAGGTCGCAGGTTCAGATCTTTTCATGGAGCATCAAAGGACTAAGGATTAAGTATCAAAGGCCTGTCGGTTCTACCTTACTCAGTTCTCCTGTCATTATCTGCTAACACAGACATGCGGTAAGGAGAAGATGATACGGCACCTCGCTTCTGGAAACGCACCTTCCTTTAGTGTTCAGTTCCAACCATGATCTGCCACATCCGCTCCTGCTGATCAAGGAGGCTGTGATGGACTAGACCAGCATCAGGTGAGAACTGTAGGGGGTGTAAAACCTGCAGGAAGCCACACTTCCAGGAGGAGGCCTCGTACCCAGGGATCTAGCATCATAACCCAAACATATTAATTACATTATATTTGTTTGCTGTTTTTGTACCAGAGGTGTCCCGAAGTGGCTTTCCAGAAATGTGGGTGTAGCCCACTAATGAGCTTGGCAGAGTGAGACTGTGGTAGGAAACTCTTAAAGAGCAAGATGAACCACTTAGGAGGAACCAAGAATCAAAGAAACTACTTTAAGAGCATGAAGAATAAAAACTGAGGGGAACAAAGATGTAAAAGAAGAAATTGTGAACAAGACAAACCCAGACACTAAAGGAGAAACTCCTAAAGAGCAAGAAGAAGGAACATGCGAGGAACCAAAACTCAAAAGAGGAAATTCTCTAAGATCATGAAGAAAAAACACTGAGAAGAACTCCGAAGGGCTCCAAACCCACTAAAAGCACGAGGAAAAAACACGGAAGACTCAAAAGGAGAAACTTCTTTAAGAGCATGAAGAAGAAACACTGGGAGGAACCAAGACTCAAGAAACCCGTTAAAAGTAAAAAGGCATTTATGACACAAGCAGGACAAGGCAGAACAGAACCTGGGGTCATACAGAGAACAGTTCGGGTTCTTTATACAAACACTCACATTTGGCTGATCGGTCAGTGACTGGATGTGGTTGAAAACCTGTGGGTCTGTGGAGGGTTCCACCTGGAGCTCTTCCTCTTTAAGAGAGAGCGAGAGCGTCTGTATCAGCTCTCATCAGGAAACCGATTAGAGAACAGCGGAGAGCGATTGCTCGTCTTGAAGCTGTTATCAGTTGTGTGCAGCACACACACACGCGTCTGTGCGGTGAGGTAAGCTGTTTGCTCTCCTCCGCTGCTCTCCAGCTATTTGTTTTTCCCTTACACTCGTTAGCCGAGGCGAGCGCTGCCAAACTGCTCCGGGACACCGGCGGTACAAACCCTCACTGCTAATGAGTCAGTCCTCCGGATTTATGGGTCTTTACAGTGCGGAGCCAGGGCTCCATCCCTCCTGACGCAGTAATGAGCTTCGTTTCAGGCTCACCTGTGTGTGTGTGTGTGTGTGTGTGTGTGTGTGTGTGTCTGTGTGTGTGTGTGTCTGTGTGTGTGTGACAGTGACTGGCACTGGTTTATGATGGGTTTCCTGGATCCTCTTTAATCTCCCCGATCCATTACAGCCTGCTGGGCACTCACTCACACACAGCTCTCTCTCTCTCTCTTTCTCTCTCTCTCTCTCTCTCTCTCTCTCTCTCGCTCTCTCTCTCTCTCGTCCTCTCTGTCTCTCTCTCCCTGCTTCCTCTCTCTCTATCTCTCTCTCTCTCTCTCTCTTTCTCTCTCTCTCTCTCTCTCTCTCTCTCTCTCTCTCTCTCTCTC
>JBBPDC010000141.1:19102586-19119448 GCA_037974485.1 Hemigrammopetersius urotaenia | reverse complement strand
AACTGAGGTAAAATCTCAGTTTCATGTCAGACACACACACACACACACACACACACACACACACACATGATGCATAAAACATGTCCTTTATGTCCTGTTCAGTTTCTGCATTAGAGTTTCTGGCCCTGACCTGCCTGAACGATGGTGTGTCAGAAGCACGTTTAACCTCTAGCAGCGACAGGAATGACAGATTCACAGGTGGGGCTGCCTTGAATTTCAGTCCCACAGAAAGGACAAAAACTCAGCACTGACTTCAGAACAGGGGCTAAAACTAAGCGAAGAACACATACATCTCACAATTACTAAACACTGAAAACAATTATAATCAATATATCTTTTATTTACTTGCAATTTCTCCCTGTTGTTCTTAAATAATCCGATGTACTGAACCACGTTACTGAGTGGGCAATGTTCAATTTTGTGCTTTGAATCAACCATCTTCATGTTTCCAGTCTCTGTACAGCAGTGATGGAGTTTGGCTTTTGGTTAGTCTGTGACAATGGTCAGTCTTATTCTAAGATTCATCATTGCTGTGGCTGTTGGTTAAACGGGAATTTTGATTGATTAAAATATCGACAATGCAATTGTAAGTCACTCAGTGTGTGCAATTCTATTTATGTTTTTCTGTATATTTACTAGAGATGGGGACTCGAGTCTGAGACTCGGACTTGAGTCGCACTTAAGTCGCACCATCAAAGACTTGTGACTTGACTTTAGACTCACCCTCAATGACTTGAGACTTGGTGCTGTGACTCGTGAGTCATAAATCATAAACAATGTTCATTTCATGGAATTATTTATTTATATCTCGTGCTCATCTAACTGTGGAGTTTCACATTTAGGGTGGAGATATATTTTTCATATTTTATATTTCGATTTAAGATCATTTAAGGCAAATCCTCCATGTTGGTGAGGGCATATCACAGCACGCAGCCCCGCCCCCTGATAAGTAACAGCCAATTGTAATCACGGGGCGTGCCCAATTAGCATATCTTCGAAACTACAGCTCAAAACCCCACATTTAGAGTCGCCGTTTGTAAACTTTACCACTCACAGACTTGAGACTTGACTTGGACTCGAGTACAGAGACTTGAGACTTGACTTGGACTTGGTAAAAATGACTTGTGAACATCTCTGATATTCACTAATAAGATTTTATAATTGGAAGAGTCGTCTCCAGTTGCAGATCTATTGAAGGCTAGCTGATGTCGGTGACCCTCACAGGCATTTTCAGTTCCTGCTATCTTGCCCTCTGTCTTATCTCCAGTAAGCGAAATGCTCAGTCTGAGTTCAGGCTGGGTGACTGACTGAGCCCGTCTTTAAAATTCCACTTTTTAGCCCCGAAAGGGTTCGCTCTTGCTGTAAAAAGTCATTGTCCTGCTGTACCATCAAAACGTCTAGATGTTTATTTGGGTTTAAGCAGTTCATTAGCAGCTATGACCTGTTAAATCACAGTAGCAAAAATATACCATGATGCATTAAAACACGATGCATACTGTTTTATAAGTCATTTTTGTCCGGACTTTTAATAGGTTTGAATAGACAGAATGCCACAGTGGTGCCTTATTTAAAAATACTACAATAACCTAAATGTGCAATATATCATTTCACACACTAAACTGTAACTAATTATAATTACATTATATTCACTTTTTAATAAAATCTACAGTCTGTCAGTGTTCTTTAGGTACAGACAATATGCAAGATATGCTCAGAAAAGCTTATGGTGATGCAGTGTATTGCAATAAACAATCATCACATCACCTGTCTCTATCTCACAGATGTCATGTTTATTCCTTCCTTTCATCTATTACTCAGGTAAAGACTAATAACTGACTCATCTCACCTTAAGGGTTCGCTCCAGATGTCTGCAAGCTTTCTAGATGCTTTATAGAATATTGTAACCTGACATCTATGTGGCTTTCCAGATGCAGAAACAGCCGCTGCTATTGCTTTTGTGTAGAAAGAGAAGAACCCTGCACCACCTGGATCTCCTGAACATGCTTATATATAAAGTTATAAATGTGAGAGGTTGCATAAGAGTAAACGCTTTTATATGTATAAGCTGACTTGATCAATCATCTAAATAATAGCTGGATTTCGTCAGTTACTAATATAAGTGCTGGTGGCAGCCTTAATGGGAAGTATACTTCAGTCAACCATCTATGAGGTCTTTTCAGGCCTTCCACATTCCTTGCTGTTGCTAGGCTCTCTAGTGCATTCTTGCTTCTCAGCAGTGTCTCAAGCAGCTGATTTTGACTCTGTTTTGAGTCATCTGATGACCTGCCTTAGTGGCATTGACAATTCTTTTCTGCTGCCTTGCACAGCAAATGATGTCCCTATCAGGGTCTTTGTGTGAAGGCTCATGTACTCACATTACTCTTCCAGCAGTGTTCTCAGAGGAAACTTCTATTTCTCTTGGGTCCTCTTACAGGTCCTCGCCTGCTTATTATCTGAAAGGTGAGCTCTGCTTTAGGAATTCCCAGGTGGCTGACTTTGGAGTGGAAGTGTGAGGAAAGTGGGATGTGGGAAACCTTCCAGTTAAAAATCAATGACGCTGCCCACTGCAGGTTTCCCACACAGAGCAGAGTGGAATATAGGTCAGGGCTACCCCCATATTCTCCTGCCAACTCACTGTTCATCAACACGGCCCTCAGAGGAGAGGGCTTCGGCTAGAAAGTGGCTGATTGGGTAATTAGATAACATAAATGATGAGGAACTCAGTGTCACCTTCGCCTCGGTAAATCTGGCCTTTATGGCAATCTTCATAATCTCCTGAGAGTCTCTAGAATCAGTGCAAAATATACCTGCTGCTTGATAATGGCCACTGAACCTCCCCTGGCCCTAATAGATCAGTTTAAAACAGCAGTTTAATGAAAATGCATGGAAAACATGAACCACTGGGTGATTTCATTAGAGAACTGACAAAGGCCTCAAAACTGAATTCACCACAAAACAATAAACACAAAACAATCAACACAAGCCTGCTGGTTGATAGTGACAGAAGCTCCACATCCAGAACCTCTTCTGGAGAGAGAGTGTATAATCGTCTACAGTGAGTTTGGGACCTTCTGTTATTTCAATAAGACATTTTTGGCATTTATCAGACGCTTTTATCCAAAGGGACTTCTATTCTACAGGGGACAGTCCCTGGAGCAACTTGGGGTTAAGGGTCTTGCTCAGGAACCCAGGTGGTGGTTTTTGTTGAAGGTAGGATTCGAACCCATGACCTCTTGGTCTAGAGGCAAGTATCCTACCCACTACGTCACTACAACCCAGACATGTTGATGACAGGCACAGCCTTAGCCTTGCTCTTGAAATTCAGGCTATCACCATGATACAGGAGTGAACACCAACATCACTATGAGAACTCCAGTTCAGTGTGGTGGGAGCTCTTCTCCAGGTTTTCCCCACAGTTGGATATTGTACTGTGTTGTTCTCTGAAACAAATAGAATTTTATTGAGCATTTTATGATGTATGAAAGATAAATCCACTGGTACTACAATAACTAACTAGGCTAACAGCCTTTGTTTTAAGATTTGGCCTTGAGGTTCTCAGGGACACCATGTTATCTGATCATGGCACAGTTCCTGGGCTCCATCATTCTTCATGTAAAAAAATGAACTGAATGTTTTGATAAAATTACATTTGAACAAAAGGACTACAACAAATGCATCAGTTTAAAAAGCAGTTAAATATGTTAACAAAATGTTTTATTAGTGATTCACTGTTTACATTTGCCCTTATTCCAGCAACAGGTCCAGGGCTGTCCTTTCGGATGGAGTCGACCAATTAGCAGACAGGCCAAACATTCAATCCTGTGACTTGTAAAACAACTTAACCATTGCCATATGAAGCATCTGCTGTTCAAGGAACAACTTGAAACTAAGGCACATAAGCAGGGAATGACAAAAGCAGTATGCAAGCAAGAATGCACACCAGTTTTCAGTCTTGACTGCGCAAATGCGTCCCTAATCTGAGTAACTCTAAGTACCACCAGTGAAAACCACAAAAAGGCCCTCGGGTACGAGACCCATTCGCCAATCCAGAGAGCAGTGATCTGCCCCTGTTCCACGGATCTGGGTGAGACGCTTTTTCTCACTTGATGGCCAAAAAAAAACTGAAACAGACTGAACTTTGGAAAAGTTAGTGCCGAGAAAGCAGACACACCCATCGTATTAGAAAGTAATAAAATAACCCCGTGGGTGACTGGACCTGTAATTTAATTTAGGTTAAAAGTCCGTTTGCAAGTTCAGCACCATTTGACACGGTTCAAAAGTGAAGTCAAAAGAAAATCTGTCTATCTGTGTGCATGCGCGACTGGTGGCAGGGGGGGGCTTTTAGCGCCCATTTTAGTAAGGGGGGGCTTTTAGCACCGAAGGTAAGTTAAAAAAATGAATTTGGGTGCGTACTCATTAGAGTACTACAGCAAAAAAAATATGTCAAACCCTGCACATAAACCTTATAAAAACTCAAAATATCTAACTCACTTTTGCACAAAAACAAGAATATACAACTTAAGTTCATGATATTCCCCTGTTATTTTAGAATGTATTCCTTCAGATTTAATGAAGGAACTGTTGGATTACAGTTTGAAGTTCATTAATGTTATTATGTAAGTTAAGCATTTATGTTATATGCCATTCTTTGTTACTTTCTTCCTTTTTGTGGAGCATTCTTTTTCTAGGATGAGCTTTAGTTCTGTTGTGAGGTTGAAACAAAATTCCTCATTATAATAATAATTCAGTAATAATTCACAGGATCTCAATAGCACTGTGAAATTGCAAGAACCAGTCCTGTAAAATGATGATAAAAGGCAATACAGTCAGGAAAACAAAAATAGAGAAGAACAAAACTCAAAATTAGTAACGTGTCAAATGCAGAATGAGTTAATGATGATGTTCAAGATTCAAGATTCTCACATACGCAGTGACACAATTACAGTGTGTAGCGAAATGCCCCCGGAAACGGTGTAATGTAATGAAATTGTATAGAAATATTAAGTTAAATAGAGCCAGCTGGAAGGTTTTAAGGTGAAATATAAAACTGAAGATAGATTTGAACCTCTGCTTTGGACCTGCAACACTGCAACAGTAAAACTGGTTTTCATAATCACTGTAATATCAAGTAAGAATTTCAAATATGTCACATTCACTGCATTTATTTTTGGTTTTTCTGTATTTATTAATATGATTTTAATATTGATAGACTTGAGTGACAGGCCAATAGCAATGGTTTGTGGGGCCATGCCTGCCATCACTCATTTATTCTCCACCCACAGTTGTGATATAAAACTAGTGTTTCCCGGCTAATAAGACATGGTGAGGCTGCCTGGGTGGGTGGGAAATATGAAACAACCTTGGCCCTTCAGGAGAGCTCCAAGAACTCCGCTGTCATGTCTTCCAGTTGCTCAGCATTTATGGACTTGGCCAACTCTGATTGGCTGAAGTATCAGTGGCTGATAAGCAGAGGAATTACACGATTGGCTGCAGGCCTGTCTGGGTTCCTCCATTGTGTTGTAGACTGTGGGGGAATTCACTGAGGTTAGAGATGTTGGGCTGTTTGTGTTTCAGCAGCCAGAAGCCCCTATGTCTGTGACAATGGACAGGGAAATCATCTAGATCCAAATCCAGATCAAGCCAGACACCACAACACATTTATCCAATAGACATGTGTTTCACTATTCACTATTTATAGTTTTTTAAATTCAGACCACAGTCAAATCACCCACAGTTGTAGCTTAATCTGTGTGTGTGTGTGTGTGTGTGTGTGTGTGTCTGTGTGTAACGGTCCCAGCTGCCGGGTTGTTACTCATCCCCTCCCCCCATTCCCAAACACCCCTCCTATTGTTCCCATTGAACACAGGGACTAGTGTTATTGACTCAGCATTGCACATATTGACCATTGCCTGGACCTGCCCCAGTGTAACCATAGTTCCCTATCACCCCCACGTTTGTAATAAAAATAATACATACCATATGTGTTGTTTATATGTAAATATCTATACATAATAATACATCCCATATGAAATATGAATGTATGCATATACATTTGTCATCAAATTCTGATACAATGCAAACTGCACTTAATTAAATAGTGTTAAAAGTGTGAAAAATGGCAAAAATCTATGTAGGTGCCTTTTCGTAATAATATGATGTATATCCAAAGCCTAACTTTGAGTCTAACCCTGTTTTTTTGTGCTTTTTACAGAGTTGACATCTTTTCATTGGTTTTGTCAATGTAAGTTAACGCTGCTTTTCTCAAAGTCAGGACATTTTTGCCCTGAAAATGTATGAAAAACACACACACACACACACACACACACACACACACACACACACACCATACCAACTGGCACATGGAGGGGGAGGACAGCATGCCCAAGGGTGAGTTGGGAGGGGTGAGAGACGGTGAGAGGACAGAGAAAAAAACACCAAGGATCTAAACAAATGTGCAATACTAACTGATCCATAAGAAAACAAATGAGAGAAACCAACCCACCTCCACTGGTCAGGCTGAGAGGAAAGAAAAACAACAGGAAAAGGTCAGAGAAGACTGAAAGAGAGCTCTGTGATGCTGATAGAGACAGTATGTGTGCTGTAGGATGTGGTTAGAGCTGGCAGATTAGTCCTCACCAGTTGATGGGGCTGGATTGGCTACATTGGGGGCAGGAGATCGTGACTAATGAGGTGGACTCACAAAGCCCCCCTGCATCTCTGCTTTAGATATCAGTTCACCACTGCTGAGAGGGAGAGGGAGGGGGAGGGGGAGGGGGAGGGGGGGTGGACTAATCTTTCAGGATTAGAATTATGTTGATATTATATAAAAACAGTAAATTCACCTTTCACTGTTTTTTCAATGTACAAAACTAGGTGATTGTTTCTGATAAGGAATTTTAAGAAGCGCCTCCAGCAACATAATTTCTACAGACAATCCAGCTTTGGAGACACTCTTCAATCTGTAGATGCTTGTCATTCCTCAGAAATGTCAGAAATTCCCACAAATCAATGCCCATTGCACTATGGGACATGAGGCACATTTCGCACACCACATGTTGGGACTTGTAAAACAAATAGCTGTGTAAATACTGGTCCGGAGCAGGAAGGAAGCACTAAATATGAAAACTATGTGGTTTCTTTGTTCATCTTTCAAATCAGACCTCATATCTCAATGCAATTTCAAAAATGCACCATTTATGGAACAGTGCTTTGCTGTAATTAGAACCTCGCCATACTCCCTGTTGGCAAGCAAATTAGCCTTAGCAAGCTGTTTGCAATTTTTGCGGCGTAAGACTTTTGATGGCTCTCTGCGTTCATGGCTTCTGAATTACCAGCCATCCCGTTAAAATGTAATGAGCGCTAACGAGCCCAGCCCAGCTCTCCAGTCGACCACTGTCTCCAGTGAATGTCGTTACGACTGCACAGCTCTCTTTCTATTGCCCTTTCTGATAAGGGCTGCAGTGTGAAGGAGTAGTTTAAGCAGCTTCATTACCTGACCATTCAGTCATTCAATGTCCGAAACCACATAAGCAAGACTGTTTGAGACTACTTAACATCTGGCCACAGTTTGAAGCAAGTATGTGAAGGTTTAGGCATGCAGTCAGTATGACACTAACTCATGGGTTACAAGCTTCCATTGCTTGTTTGCTACATTAGCCTCTTAGCTCCAGTGCAAAAGTACAAATGTTAGACACCAAGCATGTCTTGAATGATTAACAAGATGTAACGGGCACATTCTAACCACACTATCAATTTAAGACCCAATTGCAGCCTTTTAGTACAAGGATTTGTACCTTCTCTACACCAAGACCACACCAGGCCTGATTCTACAATTTATAAGACTGTTTACACAAGGGATTTCTGACCTCTGGATTGGTCACCACTGTTCCCAAAGCCTTTGCAAAGTGGTAGATAATAAGTTTTTATAACAAAAAAAGGCATTTGCTTCTATTGTTATATTCAATAGAAGCTCTACCAACACTCAAAACCGCACTGAACAGCAGTTTCTGGGTGTGTGGCACATCCGAACAAGGAGCCATTCTTACTTGAGAAGATTTTTTGCCATGTAGGATGGTGCAAGGCATGCATTTTTCACAGTCACCTACTTGTACCACTTTCTGTCTCCTTCCCCACCTCCTTCTGCAAACATGGACATGGAACATTATGACAAATTGAACCAACAACATTGCTCAATGCAAAACACCAAAACACTGGGATCAGATTGTACACACTGTATAGACCACATCACACCAGAGCTTTACAAAAGATCCAGGAAATGGATCTCTAAAACTTTCGGGCTCGTAAACAACTTTCCCATTTGAATAAATGCACTAAACTCTTTGGACAGTGATTTTTCTAATTTTCTGCGCAATTAAATAAAAATGAAATGGTCTGTTCAGGAGAAACTTGCCGAGTCAGATGTATCCAAAGTGGTGCTGGTAGTATCCAGACGTCCGAAGAGCTTTAAAAGCCTCCACACAGAAAGGAAATTTAAATGGGTATGAGAACGCTCCCTGATGTCAGAGACAGTGTTTTATGATCACTTATGAGAGATGATTTTGGCCTTACATGCAGGGTGTAATAGATTTTTGACTCTTGTTATTGTTTTACCATCATCTATATTACATTAAGCCCAGAGGACATGTGTAGAGTCACATGTCCTTGTGGATTGTTAATAAAATGTCTACATTTGTATATTTGGACATCATGACCTGTCATGAGCTCTGTGAGGAAGTCGATGTTGGTAATTTTCTCTGCAGTGAACAGTTTCACTCACAAATCTCTCCTAATGGTAATTAATTTAACCCATTCACCCCAGTGAAGCAGTGGGTAGCCAGTGACGCAGCATCCAGGGAGCAGTGTGAGGGGACTGTATGTTGCATAAAGGTATCTCAGTGATGTCACTGGCAGTCCTGGGATTCGGACCCATAACCTTCCGATCGCTGGGGCAACTCACTAACCGCTAGACCACAGGCTGGTTTACATGTCAGTTACTGAATTAGGCAGAAATTTGCAATATCTTCCTCTTCCAAACTGCAGGAATAGAGTTGTAGAATCACAAGAAGCTTTTTTCTGATCTGAGATAATTAAAATGTGAATCAGGCCGTACAGCTGAAGCTGAAGAGAGTGAAGATGAGTTCCTGACAGACTCAACACTGCAGGCTTCCAATGCACTCCATTCACTTCAAAGCCAGCAGCTTCACAAAGCCTGGCTTGTTTAAGGCTGGTTAAAGACCCAGCATGCTGAATTGTTGCCCCCACCCCCCACCCCAAACCCTTAAAGAGAGTTTTAATGACTGTTGCACAAAGTGTGCTATTGTACTAGCCACTGTCATCACTGTCATTGAACAATTGGATCTATATGCCTTAGCCAATAGTCATTAAGATTAGCTTTGAGCTGCTACACGCCGAAAAGGCTGTGGTTGACATAAAAACATGCACTCAGCAATCCTCACATAATTAAATGCAGCAACAGCGTGAGTGATCTGCTAACTGCCTCTAATGGGGTTATCATCTGACGGTATTTCATCTCACCTCCCCTGTACCGAGTGGATTTATGGAGGCCACACTTTTGAGGCTGCCGGTATGTGGCGGCTTTGAAGCCACATTTGCATCCGAAAATATGGCAGCGCTGTGATTGTGATGAAAATAGAGTCGTGTTGTGACAGTCTCCCGCTGCACTGCTTCCTCCTGAGCCAACAAAAAGCTACTTCCTCCTCGCTGGCTACTATTTTAGAGATAGCATTGTGGCCGAAGAGGAAGCTGAGCGATGGCAGCTGGTTTTATCACGGCCAAACGCAGGCGAAAACACGCAGGTCGAAAATGAACCAAAAGCACTTTATGGGAACAAGTTGCCATTATTAACGGGATTTCAGCGCTGGTTGGACAAAAAATGTGAATTTTTTTTTTAACATTTCCAGACTTCCTTCACAAATATTTATTTCTGAATGGGGTAGGTGCTATATTTGTTTATTAAAAAATCCTCTGCCAACTTATCATCCTCAGGTGAGCTGATTGTGTGAATTTTGGTGGTTTTGGAAAAATGTCTAGGTTCGGGTCCAGTATACTATCAAAAGCTATCCCCATTAGAAGAAATATTTGAATACAGCTGAGAAATGCAGCGTAAAATCTATGATCTTCAAGGATGATATTGCCTTAGGTTTCCCTCACCCATTGCACATGCCTCCGACCTGAAGAAAGTTCAAGAGAAATGACAGTAATGAAACTAGAAACTGCACATTTCTTTTATAAAGGGCACAGCGAAATATAGAGTAAACAATGTCTTTAGTTTTATCTGTTTAAGGAGGTGCATTATGTAACACAAACAAGGGACCCTTCGTATCAGTTGCAACCTTGTTTTTCAAATGTAGCAGCTACACAGAGAGAGAGAGAGAGAGAGAGAGAGAGAGAGAGTATTTAAGAGAGAGTGTCATTTAAAAATCAAATGTCATTCAGTGTAACTAACTATTTACAGAATTTACAGAGGAGTGAACAAGGAAACGTTGATGCATGCGTTCTTGTTGTAGTGTATCCTCAGCATTTTTACATTATAGTTGTACACTGGATCTATGAAGCCAATGTAGCTGACCAGTAATGAGAACCTCCAGCTTCTTGTAATCTCAAATAGGCTTGCTTATGTGGTTCCTGAGGCTAAATGGCATTGTTATCAGTAAGTATCTTGTCTGCCTGTTTTATTGACCACAGTAACTCCATTTGTGAGTCTGCTTTAGATTACTTAAGGCAAGTATGTGATAATCTAGGCATGAATTTTGCATGATGCTAGCTGTACTGATAAGCTTCCATCCCACAGCTAGCCTTGAAGAATCGATGACTGGCTGCATTCGACAGTTAAAAGGGTTAAAATCATGCAGCTAGAAAATGTTATTTTTTGTCTGACCTAAGCATCACTTTAAAGGAGACAGAAGCGGCCAGGAGAGCATTACAGAGGAGGAGCATGCTCCACACACCCTTGCTGCATTTGAGCCGGCCTGCCATGTGGGATTCCCTCTCTCTCTCTGTCAGACTTCGGTCGGTGACCTACTTTGGCTGCGGTTCATGCTGAAGGGGGAGAGAGCCTTTGACTGATTCTTCACCTCCACAAAAGGAGCCGATAATGGCCGGCTCCTGCTCTGCTGCTGCTTTTTCAGCTCCTGAAAAAGGAGGATTGAATGAGAGCGATCAGTTGTACCACTCACCTTCCACACCCAGTAACTGGACTGCAGAATTCTGCACATGTAGAAAAAGAAAGGGGACAGGGTGGGTGGTGTTGGGGCGGTAGGGCCTGGTAAAGAAAGGCAGCCTCATCAGCAAGGAGTAGAAAAAGAGGGTGCACACTCGATTAAAAGAGGAGTGGGGCTGGCAGTGGAGGAGGGGCTGGACAGAAGAAAGGCTGAGGTGGAGGCAATCAGGGGAAGAGAGTTGAGGGAAGGAATGAAAGGAGGGAGCTAAAGAGACACGGAGGAAGAAGATTTATGATAAGATTACCAAGATGGAGTGATGGAGAGAGGATGAGGGGGGATACAGCCAGGAGAGGGTGGGTCTCATTACTGCTTCACCCAAGAGACCCTCCCTAAACTCTAGCACAGCCACACACACACACACACACACACACATTCTTATACAAGGGAACTTGAGTTCTCTGTCCATTCACCATGATTAGATTTAGCCTCTGTCCAACAAAAAGGGAGCTTTTCTTTTCTTTTTGGCTGCATAGCTGGATTGCTGCTCAAAGGTTTAGACCCACTCATCACAATCAGTGAACACTAAAAGAAAGTGAAGCACTGAATTCACAGCGGAATTTTTGTCGTTCTGTGTTTTTTGTCGTTCTGTCTTATTGTTACTTTTCAAAGATGCACATACTCAATTTTGAGTTCATTTGAACATGGAAGCTGCTGTTTACATTGTGTGGGCAGTTCATGGTACTGTATATGAAGTACTAAAACGTGTGAAATTAAAAGCAACCTAAATTAAAAGAAAAATGCTTTTTACCTTCTCATGTAAAGTTATAGTTTTTCACAAAAAAACAACACATTTAAACACAACCACTCTTTACACTAAAGCAGTTTAGTCCAACCCCAGCTTTGCTTTTTGAAGTAAATTATTATTAGTAGTAGTACAAGTTGTGTTATTTCTAAGCATTTGGGGGGAAACAAGAAACAATGAAATATTTTAAACAACAATGATCTATTTGTAATATTTTCTGGATGTTCTGCAACTTTCTCGATTTAACAAGAAATCTTTGTTGTGATTTAAATGAATTTTTGAACACTGTTCACTTTAATGCTTCTGCTCATTCGAATCTTTCTATAACAGCAAACAGACGAGTTTTCTTCTGTTGTAAGTGCTGATTCTAAACTTGTGAATGGTGATTACACACTTTTGAGCGGAGGCGTAGACGGCCGCCTAGCTTCAGCTGCACTCCTCCGGTTTGTGTCTTTGTGCTGTGGGTGGAAAGGCAGTGTGTTCTGCTGGGGATCTTTCAGAGCCGAGCTGTATCGCTGCAGTGTGTCGGCATTGTTCGTCTCTCCAAAATGCCACTGTCTGCGGCTTTTCACATCATTGTTAAAGCAATAGTGCGTTATTATACACAGACGAACCCAAAGACAGCTGGGTGTGAATGCTGTGCGCCTGGGTGTGTGTGTGTGTGTGCTTTAGATAGACCGTGACGAACAGTTCACTAGGGCAGCGCAGGCCCACTGGCAGTGCAGCTGCAGCATTAGTGGGTCAGTGTGCCATCATTCCATTCATCAGCATCACTGTTCACTCCCTCTCTCTCTCTTTCTTTCTCTCTCTGTCTCTCTACCACATCCTTTTATTCGGGACCTTAAATCAGACTAAAATCTGCCAAGCTTCACCGCACTGACCGCTTTACCTGAGGCCTGCCAAGAAGGACGGATAGACACTCAGCCGCATCCATCTTTTACTTTTCAGCATTAAATGGAGTAAGAGTAACCCTAAAGGTTCAAATATAGACCCACATAACTTCCCACTGTCTTAACCTCTGCTTTATAGTCTGCTCTATTGGCACCTGTGGGTGATTTATACGAAAATGTATTAGAGGTTAATTAACTCAAGCTCATTTAATTAAAGTAAAATTAGCTTTAGTCATGTTTGTCAAAGCCTTGTGTCGCAGTTATTGGAGCCCTCTGAGATTTTAATGAACGAATTGTAATCAATGTATGCTATAAACATATTAAAAAAGTTTTGTAAAAAAAACTTTTGAGATGGTCCAAAGTCCAGTTCCCTGATAAAGAAGGTGGTCCAAAGGAGAAAAAAATTTAGTATATGTTAGTTTAATAGCGTACAGTGGTTTTAAAATAAAGTAAAGTGAAGTGGCCCCTTATAGTCGCGCATGATCACACCACACCACACCACAGCACACAGTGTGAAATTCTTTCTCTGCATTTAACCCATTCACCAAGTGAAGAAGGGGGCTGGCCACCAACGAGGGGCGCCCGGGGAGAAGTGTGTGGAATGGTACACCGCCATCGCTGGCAGTCCAGGGATTTGAACCCACAACCTTCTCATCTCAGGGTGAACTCCCTTATAGCAGTTACCAAATTAGGAATAACTGAACTGAAAACTTAAGCAATGCTCCAGATTGCTTTGCCTAATCGCTTCTCACAGCATACATTTGATCACCACAGGCTAAACATTCCCGTTAATGCACTCAAAACACTTATAGTGAAAACACCTCCCCATTGGTTTTTATTATATTATGTGTTATGATTCCATGTGTTGTCTGTCCATTTCCATATAAAGGTTAAATTAAGGTACATTAATTTAATAATAAATAAAGGGATCCAGGAAGAATACACTAGTAAAACAGTAAGGTATGGAATGTCCTTGATTCAGATGCATACACTATTCCCACCTTCCCATACAACAAATTACATTTGCACAGATATTGCCAAAAGTAAGCAAAGTAATGTCATTGATTTAATGAATTGCATTACTGTGGATCTAAAATGCACATAAATTGAAGATAAATTGAATTACTATACATTACATAGCTTATCTAGCACAGCATCGCAGCTTATAGTAATGCCGTAGTGTTACACGTCAACTTGACCTCTGACCATCATGCCTGGATGACTTGGACCCCTCCCACTGACCTCGACTTCACACAAACACCTCATATATGTAAGCTCACAAACAAAGGGAAACACAGAACAAGGTTACTGAGACTAATGGACTACACACTAAACGGTTAAGTGAGGGTGCAAATCCCTTTTGACACATGAGCACACCATTGACCTTATTACTGTGACAACAGATGTAAATGGGGGCGGGGAGGTCATACAAATGCAAACACACATGCACAACTGCAACATGCTGCTATCTGCATGTTTGTGTTTAACATGCTAAGAACCATGGGGCTTTACTGCCATTCAGATTTGGGGTGGAACAGGATAGTAATAAAATGTAGGATTATTTCACTAATTTCAATGAGGGAGGGGCTTAGCATGCACTTGTCTCAGGGTGAGTTTACAAATGTTTGGTTTGGTTTCATATATATATATATATATTTATTTATTTATTGGCTTATTTTGATTCAGTGTTCATTTTTAATCATTGACATTAGAGTGTTGCTCTTTTTTCTAACTCTTCTTTTTTCTCTGCTGCACTGTACGTAAGCGGACTTTACATTTAAAATGTATTTGAATTGGCGTTCCGGCCAAAAGGTTACATTTTATATGCCATGCAGAATTATGTAGCGTAGAATTCCATTCCTCAGCTTCCACAGTTGAACAGAAGTCGTGATTTTACATAGTTTCCACGTGTTAATTCATCCATGTTTTCCTACTACGATACCTAACATGGATCACACAACCACTTGGAATCCCTGTTGTGTCAACTAGTCCTGGGCAACCCATCTTCAATTACTTCTTTGTCATCAAAGCCAAAGCAGTGATCATCACAAAAAAGACTCCAGAGACAAGTTTTGACCTTTTCAGATAAAGTATCTATATGTGCTGATAGCCACCTTGTTGATTTTAGCTTGTTGTTGTTCTTTCACTCTCTCCACTGCGACGATTAAAAGAATGTTACCTCAGTTATATGTGAAAACACATTTGACTTGCTGACAGCAACGTTAGCTCTCCACTTAATTTCTACATTCAGCTCACTAAAAGGAAAGAAGTCAAAGCCGCCCACCTCCAACACCCACGCCAAAGCAGGTGCAGCTATTCGAAGTTCCTTCCGCCACCAAGTTGCGCCATCAGAAGGGGATTTTCCTAATCTTCACATCTCTGGAGACACAGCGCTGGAGCAGGTGAGTAAACATGATTACAGCAGAAAAGAACTAAACTGAACTGAATAGCACTGAATGGAACTGAACTAATTGGAAATGAAGTAAATAAACTGTATTGAATTGAACTGAACTTTAGTTTAACCTACATATTATAACTCTTTTAAAGGCACACCTAATGCGCACATATGACTTGGATTTTTTTTTTGTGCTTATTTTGTGAACAAGAACATGTTTCCTAAGATGGCTCTTTCTTCCTTATATAGTCACGAGTGGATGTGTGTGATTGTACGTCTGTGTGTGTGTGTGTGTGTGTGTGTGTGTGTGCCCATTCATGCATGTGGAGAGGGTGCTGTGCCCACGCTGGAGGTAAAAATAATCGCTTCTTCTTTCATCCTTTCATACATGTGAGCACATTCAGCAGTTCCCCCCAAAACACACACACACACACACACACACACACACACACACACACACACACACACACACACTCTCTCTCTCTCTCACACACTCAGCCCTGCAGCCCTACCCTCCCATCTTCTTCCCTTCCAAATCCTATACTAGGCAGGTGGGTGAGAAGGAAAAAGGAAAAGGAGGAAAAGAAGCAGAAATGGAAAAGGAAGAAGCAGCGAAGCTGAAACAGAGAAACGTGAAGTATTTTGGACAAGAGAAACAGGGTGTAGGGTGAAATACACAGCGACTGGATAGTTCCATAGTACTGTGCCTCATCTGCATAGTATAGTAGTAATAAACATTCTTCCTGGCTGGTTTGAATAATTTACAAACGTGACATCGGACATGCACCACATTAACTACGTGCACAGTATACATATTTAACAGATGCACAAAACAGCTGCACCCCCTGCTTGCCCTGCTCTCCCATTCAGGACAAACAGTACAAATCAGTGGAGTGAAGACCAATCAGGACTATTACTGACTGTCATGCAAAGACACTCCACACTCAGCACACTGAGCGGGGATCAATAGAAGACCGTATTCAATAGTAGCAATTTACAGAGGTTAAGTAGCATAAAGTTATTATAAACAGGTTGAACAGCGAAGATGTGGTACACAGAAGTTATGAAACACAGTGGTAAACGTTAGGCAGCAGAGTCTATTCAGCAGGTTGACAGCAGAGTGGCAATGTACATATATATAGCAGACAACATTAAAAATTCATGCTTTGTTTCCCCAGCCACCTCCTTCAGATAGACTCATAATTCTGCATGAGTCTACTGTTGTAGGTCACTCTGGATAAGAGCCCTCCTAGTAAATGTCATGTAAATGTACCAAGATGCTGGTCAGCTTGGGGGGGGCAAATCCATTTACCCTGCTATCCATGTGGCTGCCGTGCACATTACCCCCTGCTTTACAAAACCCACGTATCAATGTGGAGCATGGGCTATTCATAGTGCACACATACACACAGCTCTGTGTGATAGAAGCAGAAAAGGGCCAAGCACTGCTTTCTTAAAGCCTGTTTTCAGTCTGAACCTTGCAACCCCTTTCACTGCAGACCATAACTCCGCTGCATGACACCACACTGTGAGAAATATATCTGTTATACAATACAGCACTATATCACTGTACAAATCTGCATACTGTAATACAT
>JBBPDC010000141.1:19084029-19098706 GCA_037974485.1 Hemigrammopetersius urotaenia | reverse complement strand
ATATCATATTTTAGTGTGTCACCTCAAATCTAGCACAGTTACAGTTACAATTACAGTTACAGCATATTCAAGAACTGTCACACTTTCTGTCTTTCTGTTTACATTACTGTACACATTGCTTTGTTTTTACATTGCTTTTATATTCCATTTGCACACTGTACTCTCTGCTGTTACTTTTATAAAATTACATATTAAACCTCAAATTTTAGCCTATAGCTACATTTTTATCCTAACTTGTGGTGCTCCTAGTTAAGTTGTTAAGTTATTTTCTAAAATTGTGAATACATTTTTAAATTGTACTTACATTTAGACGTACTTGTACTTATTTCCTTACTTTATTTTGTGTCTCAGAGAATTATTTTTTTTTCTACTTAAAATTTACTAATTGTCTATAATGTTTGCACAGTCAAAAGGAGCGGTTCAGGATACATTTCACTGCGTGTTGCACCTGTATGACTATGTATGTGACAAATAAAGAATCTTGAATCTCTTTAGCAGACACTTTTATCCAAAGCGACTTCCATTCCCTAACTACAGGGGGCAGTCTCCCAGGAGCAACCTGAGGTTAAGGGTCTTGCTCAGGAACCCAGTGGTGGTTTGATAGGATTTGAACCCATGTCCTCTTGGTCCTGAGGCAAATATCCTACCCACTAGGGCCCCACTACCCCAGCCTGGTACACTACTAGTCTAAAGATTTTGCAAACCACAAATTTTTTCCCACTTATCTACATATTCTTATTAAGCACTGGGAAGACGCTGAGTGAACAACTACAAACGAAAATATGTCAAATAGATCCAGTTTCCTTTATAAGAATCTGTAACATCTTATTACCTGGTTGTGTGATGCAGAGTCAAATCCTAGACTGTCCTTTGCCACTAAATATCTAACACTTGTCTGGTGATCCACATTATAATTATAATTGTAATTAAATTAGGTGGCTTTTTATAGATCAGTTGTGGTGAATAAACATCTATATAATAATAAAGATACTCAGATGATGAACATACTTTAAATGTATTTGTTAGCAAATAATATTAAGTGTATTGTAGTAAATATTGAGTGAGTTAACGTGCAAGTGGTAGTGTAAATACCCAGATATATTTCTTATTATTGTATTTCCTTTATCTTTATCAGTTATAAATCCTAAAATACATCTGTTTATACGTCCACCCTCTCTGGTTCAGTTCTGATTCTGATTCTGATTCATTCGCATGGCTATGAGTTGGCAGGGGGATGGAGACAGGCATCAGCTCTCCATATCCAAGCAGCTTGAGTTGTTATCCTAATTGAATTCACAATATCTCTCCTCCTTGCGGTAAACAAACCATTTTTCTCATTTGGAGACTGCTGGTGAACAGAGGCCCCACAGTTCAGATGGCATGAGGGCCATTGTGTGGTTCATTATCGTTTGGGCAAATTAGGGTTAGGTGGCAGATAATAGAACATGCAGGGCAAATAAATCCGCCTCTTTGTTTTGTGATGTAAACAACTGCCTTTCTTAGGTGTGGTTGGGTCACAATGATTGGTACAATGAGGAGAACACACTATTTAGTGGATAGGGATTAAGAAATACCCATGTACATTCTGGACAATACCTGTTGAGTGGCCTTCTGGCTTTTTTCTTTGGAATCTCTGGAACTTTCCTTGGATTTCCCCCGAGACGTGCTAGCACAGCTTGCCCTGATAGAGGTGTCAGAAAAAGGGAAAGCAAAAGCAGAAGTGTGTGAAGTGACGAAGAGAAAGTGAAAGCCACAGCCTTCCATGAGAAGCACATTAGAGCAAATGACATGATAATGAACTCACGTTGGGATTCCCCATAGACCGTCTCGCTGAGGAAAGCACCTTGCACTGTCACACACCTCAATCTGGTTGGCAAATGTTCAGCCAGGGCCTGTGTCGCTGTTTACAGGTGTGACTGCCAAGCTCATCCCACTGGGGACTGCAGGTGAATTCCAGCGCAAAAGGTCAATAGCCTGCGGCAGCTCTCCGTATTGGCACAATGTTTACAGTAAAAGCGTGAACTGCGGTGAATCAAAGGATTAGGTGCAGTTCAGTAGATTCAAATAAATCTTTTAAAAAATGTTTGAAAATTTGGTGGAATTCCCATTGAAGTAGAATTTCCAGCAGCTCAAAGATTTTGCATAATATTGAAAATACACTCAGTATTCTTTGATAACAAATATGTGTTATAAATGTATGTTTTAGTAACTTTAATAGCCAGAAAATGTCCTATTTTTAATAAATCACTACTGATCTGTTAAGAGACATTTCAGGTTAATGGGCAGTCTAGAATCGCACTCTCACCACACAATCAGTTCATAGGGGTTATAAAGGAAACTTGTTTCCTTTCCAAAGATTAACAAGAAGAAAACTCCACAAATTACGTCAATAAGTTTCTCTGCAGTTAACCCTTTCACATCAAACCACTCTGAATGTTTACTTCTGAGCAATAGCTTATTCATAAACTGCGGGATTCCCCTTAAACTCCTACAGGCCTGTTTATGTGCCCAAACTTAAATCCCTCACGCTAAAAACAGAGGTCCTGTGCTCACTAGACTGTAATAGAACTGTACACTGAAAAACATGTAAGAATCTGTCTCTTTACAAGAGAATGATATGTATGGTAATAACAGCAGTGTAATAGGTTAATAAGTGCATAACAGTCTTGTACTTTTACCCTTCAGGGCATAGCGTCACTGTTTCATCACACCATATTCTCATCAGGTTATCTTCTCACCGGTGCGTTTTGGAATGTTCAACCCTGCTGAACTGCTGATATAACAAGTTAATGGAGATTTAACAGTACAGCTGATACACCAACATTTAGAGTTTTGTATCTAAATCCCACTACACTTGTGCTCCGTCTGAACAGCCGATACACCACCTGATGGACGGAGCGCTGTGCAGGACACTCAAGTACAGGACACATAAGGAAGCAACACACTATTTGACCAGCGACACTGCATGACACATTTTTATATTTTCTCAGCTATTGAGCATAATTGACGTGTCAAAGAAATAAAGTCCATTAACCCTGCCAAGCAGTTGTTTTGGTTGCACACTTTAAACAATGAAAGCTTAATTGAGTTTTTATTGGCCCCCAAGCTGGCAAATGGTGTTCGGGAGTTCGCCCTGAGATCAGAAGGCTGTGGGTTTGAATTCCTGGACTGCTAGCGACACCACTGAGGTTCCCTTGAGCACACTGCTCCCCAGACGCCCCTCTTTGTTGGCCCCCTGCTTCACTTGATGAATGGGTTAAATACAGAGAAAGAATTTCACGCTGTGTGCTGTGGTGTGTTCACGCGTAACAATATGGGGCCACTTTACCTTTATTCATTCATAACTACTATGGCTCAGTAACCATAGCAACCACAGCTTGTGCTGTTGTACGACAAACATAATCATCCTGTCGAACGAGTCAAAGTCAAACGGGTGACACCAGCATAAAGGTGAAAGTTGTCTCACTGTTGAGGAGACATAACTGTTCTGAGGTCAAAGCGAATATAACAACAAACACAAAGTAACGGATTGTCCATTTTTTGTGTGGATCGCACACAAAAAAAATCCTCAAGCAGTCACGGGTATAACCATTAGAAAACTCCCCCACTGAAGGTTAAGGAGTAAATACATGATCTCACCCATCTGGAGGAGATGGCTGGTTTTAAAGAAGCAGAACTGCCAGCTGAGGGCTGTGGGAGACGTGTGGGAGGGGTTGAGCGTGCGGGGCGGAGGGTGCCATCTCCCCCAAACCACTTTTCATATTCACTGCACATCAACTGGGCCCGCTCTGAGGCATCCGAGGGGGTCCCAGAAGTGTCTGGCCTTCGACCTTTTGACCTAAGCAGCTCCACACCAAAGCTCAAAGCTAAAGTCAAGATTTTTTTTCCTCCTTCATCTCTGTCCAACTTGGACATCTGGCTCATCGCCGGCCGCACCATATGCTCTCATTGTCTCTAAGGTTCTTAGCTTTCCTCGCTGATCAATAACAGCTCGCAAATTAGAGAAGGGGCTTCGGGCAGGATTTGGAGTGATGATGGACAGCAGCGAAGAAAAACAAAAGACAATTTTCACCACAAAAAAGGGAAACACATGGAGTGATAACTATAAACACATCCAAAATAACCGCCACTGTATAAAGTCCCAGCTTTCGTTCTTGTAAATTTTCCGACAATTGCTTCACACACTTATAAGGAAGTGCCCTTTTCTGTGGAAGAAACAGAGGGAAGTCCTGACGATGATGTAAATAAGGCACTACATAACTGTACTATTCTGTTTTTCCTGTGGTTTTAATATTAAAACGTATTTCTATTATTACTATAAATTATACTACTGTACTACTAGAGGTGGTTAGTCACTACACTGATGCTCAAAACACTTAAAACACTTTTCACATCAGTGAATCGACTTTATACGTGAAATAAATCTTCTACAGTGCATTTCAAGTGTTCTAGGACGAATAAGAAGATAAATAATACACTATAATATTGTATGTTTTTTGTCAAACTATTTGCCTCTGAAATGAATGATGGCATTGTGGAGGATAATTATATTAAGTACACCTTTAAAAAGAATATACGTTTACTTCAGAATCATCTATAGCTCTGACAATCATTACCTGCACACCTTGTTTGTTTGTTTCTTTTTTTATTAATCTGCTACTTGTATGTACTAGTATATTACAAACAATTTATAAAAGTATCTGCTAATATTCTGATGGACAACATTGATTCCAAACATATGAATTGTGTCTGCAACCTTATGAATAACAGTGAAATTACATTTACTCAGTTACAGGTATCATTTTGATGGATTTATCGTATTGAAATGATAAAACTTTTACTCAGGTATGTTAATGAGGAAGGGAATTGCAGTTTTACTCTGTTCCATTTCATGAACATGTGTTTAATTTCGTTGCTGAATTTGTTCAGTACTGTGTCGGTGATGATAAATTCGGAGACTTATCCTGCATTTCTCAATCCAGAGCACGAAGAGCATGTCAATGGATTCCGTTCTTGGGATTTTGAGCCGAGCAAATTCATCTTCAGAGTCCAGACCCCCACAGTTGGAGAAAATGTTATTTGCTCAATCAGCAGTTGGACCAGCAGGGCTCCTGCTGACATCACAGCTCAGCTCAGGCTCCAGCGTCTAGAGTTGGATAAAAGCTTCTCCAAAATGAATGTAATGTAATATTTTCACCTAACTTGTATTTACAATAAAATAGTTTACAATATCACACAGAACTGGCTTTGTTTGTTTTCATTAAAATGTATTTCAATTCATATATTAATAAAAGATAGTATATATGCATAATGGGTGCCTGTTAAAGGGCCAGGTGATGGTAATGAAATTGGGAGTTTATTGTTCTGGTGGAAGTTTGCATTGTGTAAGAACAAAACAATAAATAAATCTTCAAGAAGCCGTATTGAATGGGTCAGACGGTTCCTCTGCTGCCATCACCGCTACTTTGAATGAAATGAATTTGGGGAAACTTGACTTCTCAATTCCACACAGGTCACCTCCTGATACTGCTTTAATATAAAACCCACGAGTCGAGGACACTTCTGGGTCCTTGGCTAGATGTGAATTTGGAATTGGAGCCATAGACCATGAGAATGCAAGTACAGAGAAGACCCGTTTACTGAGAAAAACCCATTGTTTGCTTTTCAACTAAAAGTGCATCAATCAAAAGGAGAAGAAAAGATCTGAGTGAACCTGCTGACAGATACTGGGTTTTACTCTCCAGCTACTTCTGTACGTCTACTCAAGCTGCATTTTTGGTACTTTTATTTCTGCCTGAGTCATCACTTCACTGAGGTTACAGTCACTTTACTTTGGTCTGGGTTTTGGCATCTCTGCACAACTCTGCTTCCCATTCTGAACTGCAATGAGGCGAATTTGCAGATTAAAGTTAGTGCGTCCTTAGTGTTGACAGGGATAATTAATATAGTGGTATAATGTTGGTTACCAACTCTCGCTTTCTCACTATAGTTCTCTCTCTCTCTCTCTCTCTCTCTCTCTCTCTCTCTCTCTCCCTTTCATTCTTACTCTCTCACTCTTAGTGTTTAAAGGATTAATTAATATAGTAATATAATGTTGGTTACCAACTCTCCCTTTCTCACTATAGTTCTCTCTCTCTCTCTCTCCCTTTCATCCTTTCATTCTTACTCTCTCACTCTTAGTGTTTAAAGGGTTAATTAATTTAGTAATATAATGTTGGTTACCAACTCTCCCTTTCTCACTATAGTTCTCTCTCTCTCTCTCTCTCTCTCTCTCTCTCTCTCTCTCTCTCTCTCTGTCTCTCTCTCTCCTAGCCTCCCCTCACCCCAGCTTGTGATGCTCATCAGTTGGCTTTCTGAAAAGAGAACAATAGGCCCTTTTCAGGATATAAATCTCACTCTGTGTTCAGGCATGAAATCTGGGCAGCCAAACAAAAAGAGCCATTGACTCTCGTTGGGGAAGAAAAAAGTGAGAGATAAGATGCCCCACGTAGAGCATCGCTGAAACCAGTTCGCCGCCCCGGGGTCAGAGCCAGCGAGGGGCAGGAGGGAGAGATGCTGTTAAGAGCTAGAAACAAGCCAAAAAACACCAAAACAGTGAGGGTAGTGGGACGCTCACTTTCTTCTGTGTGCCCTCCCCCTGCACCCGGCCTGCTATCTGGGGCAGCGCTCTCTGAACGAGGCAACAAACAGCCAGCGTTTCTGCTTCATAGGGTCCAGGCTAAGTTTAGGAGTTTAAAAGTTGAAATGGTCTCCGGCTGAATACAAACACACACACACAAACAGACAGGGCACCAGGCCGATGTGGTTGAACTAGCTGGAAAACATCACCTACATTCTTTATCATGGGTTAAATCGATCACACACTGCATCTCGTGCTCTGAATAGATTGAAATGTAGCTAATCTTCTATCTCCTTTTCATCTGAACTCGCTGGAGATGGAGAGATTCCCTCCACTTCAATGTATTACCCACCAACAGTGTTAACAGAGAAAAATACATTCATGCTACCTTAAAAAAGCGGTCCAACCTCTTAAATCAGGGGTTAATTATTTTGTTGTAAATCTTAAAACTTCATTCAGCAGCTAACATTAGTTATTCAGTAACCGCTGTGAATTATCCTGCGTCTACGATTGTGTTTTCAGCAACCGCTATAAATTATTAGGTGACTACTATAAAATTGTTCAGTCACCACTACCGATTATTCTGGGACTACGATAATTTTTTTCCGTAACCGCTTTGAATTAGTCTTTGACTATAATCGCTTGTCAGTAACCACGGTGATGACTATGAATTATTCAGTAACTGCTATGAATTATTCTGCGACTACAATAAATTATTTGGTAACCGCTATGATCATTATTTGGCCGATACATTTTCAGTACCCACTGTGAATTATACAGCGCCTACTATTGATTAAACACGTAAGTGTGTACGCTTAAATATAAAGATAGGCATTCTATGGAATTATGCCACATCATCCTTAAAGTATCATTTTTTTTAAGTGTGAAAAATCTTTAACAAATTAAACAAATATCTACATAAAGGTCGAACATATATTTTTTTTTGCAACTGTACGCCCAAGTCAAGACTCACAGACGTCTTTATTTTTAAGAGTGTAAGAGGTTCCAAGAGGTCAAAACACATTAAAAAAAGAGGTTCAAAAGGGTCAAAGGCAAGTAAAGTAGCCTGTAGATTTGGGAACTCTAAGAAGGCTGAGGATCAGTACCTCAGTTCATTTCTCAGGGCTTATTTCTTCCTCAAAAAAACGAACAATTGTAATCTTTCTCGTTTATTGAACTCCCACACTCCCCCTGCTTGGGTTCCAAACAGTGAAGGTGTGTGAGATGCAGTCAGGAAGACCAGGGAACTCCAAGATGTACAGTATCAATATAGTATCCTTAAAAAATGCTGATCTCGTGTCCTAAACGCTTACGTCCACAGTCCCTCCACCCTCTTGTCTCGCTGCTGGGCCAAACAATGGTGATGGGCTAAAGGTGTGTGATAAGGTGGGAGATAACAGTTCTCAGCTCCTATGCCCATTCCTGTTGTCCCATCAGAGGCCCATCAACACGCCCATTCACATTCATGCCTGGGGTCGCAGTTATCTCACCTCTGATAAGGTCTCTCCGCAGGGACATTAAACAGCTACACAATGATGACTCTGCCGGTGCAGAAGCAAAGAGAATGTGTGAAATGCAGGCTCCTCTGTCGAGGACCGCAGCTATTTGCTTTCACCCCTGACTCTCTGACTGATCTCGTGACAATGAGGCCTTTTCTCACCAGCTGATTTGAAAGGAGGGGGGGTTGAAGCATACAGAATGAGATGATGTGTCCTGACCCGTCATCAAGAAAATAAACCACATCACAAAAGCTCCGGGCACTAGAAGACTTCACCCCACACCCCATAACCCCCATCCCCCTCCTCTCTCCCTGAGGAAAAAAGAAAGGACTGTTTCAATACATGAGCTTATTCATGACATTCCCTCATCTGACGTACACAAAAAAGCATTCTAGCCTCTCTGAGGCTGTGGCCATTCTGAGAAAGAGGCAAGATGCAAATGAGGTGAAAAGAAAACTAAAAAAAACTTCATGTGTGTCGCATGCCTCGCATTCCTTTTTCCTCCACAGACAGTAGAGACTTTATGTCATTGGCCAAGGAGGCCAGAGAAGACAGCACACAGAGAGAGAGAGAGAAACAGAGAGAGGGGGGAGGAAAAGAGTGTGAGAGGCAGAGGCAGGGAAATAGGCAGAGAGAGACAGATAGAGTGAGAGGGAGAAAGTGAGAGAAAGGAAGATAGAGTGAGAGGCAGAAAGAAAGGAAGAAAGGATAAGAGGCAGAAAGAGGGACAGAAAGAAAAGAAGGGAGGGTGAGAGGCAGAGAGTGAGAGACAGAGAAAGTGACAGCGAGAGAGACAGAAAGAGAGGAAGAGAGGATGAGAGGCAGAGTCAGGCAGAGAGACAGAGAGAGAGGGTGAGAGGCAGAGACTGAGAGAAAGAGACAGCGAGAGACAGAAAGAGAGGAAGAGAAGATAAGAGGCAGAGAGAGAGAGACAGACAGAAAGAGGAAAATAGGGTGAGAGGAGGAGAGAGACAGAGACTAAGAGAAAGAGACGGCGAGAGACAGAAAGAGAGGAAGAGAGGGTGAGAGACAGAGCGAGTGAGAGAGAGTGAGAAAGAGAGGCAGGAAGAGACGGTTTGAGGCAGAGAGAGAGGCAGAGACTGAGAAAGAAAGAGAAAATGGCTGAGAAATAGAAAGAGAAACATGGAAACGTCAGAACTTTTCATTTCTCACTAAACTGCTGATCCTTCAATTCCTTACAACTGAAACTTGACCAACAATCAGACTGGAAAAATCAGTTTACCTCTTTATCCGGCTAACAACTGTTCTACTGTCACCATCACTGGGAGGTCATCCATCCCCCCATCCCAGGACCGTATTCCAAGAAAGCCTCTCTAGGTCCATCATTCACTCCCAGTCCTAGTTCTAACATTTTAAATTCACTGTTTTCATGATGTCGGTCAGTTTAGCCCAACATTAAACATGACACTGTGAAAGGTTGCCACCCTTCAGTTTGTGAAATAAGTTCTCTGGTCAACAGTAAACACTGAAAGCAATATGAAGGAGTCACCTTTGTCCATAAAAGACATGTCCAATGTGACATTCCATACAATTATTTGCCTCCAACTGTAATTATACGCTTCCTTTCCTGTTCCAGTATGACCAGTCATGTGTGTCCACACACACACACACACACACACACACACACACACACATACATATGAAAGAGAGGGAGAAAGAGAGAGATAGATACCTGTATATACTGACAAATATTACGTCTAACATATATATATATCCTCTCCTAATCTATATTCTTGGATTATTCCTGCACAAAGATTTTAGCAATTAGAACTAGTCTCTGGTTTTCACACTGTCCTGAAACTTGATAAATATATGCATGTATGTGATATCTCAGTAACTACATGTGTAAAATGTACTGATACTACAAAATAAATCCCCATTTAGACCTAATAGTCTGATGTCCCTCAAAAACTTTTCCAGCCACTCCATCTTGGCTCAACAGGTCCAGCCCTGTCAAGCGTATCTCCAGGTTTTGGTGCCATTTTCTTTCCCACATAGTGAGAGGAGAGGATGGACGCGACTGGGGGTCCACGGGAGGGCGGGGGGCTCGTCTCTGATTGGCTGGGGCCGGCGGGACCACGCCCGTGGGCGGGTCCCGGGGTTTTCTTGAAACCCGTTCAACTGGTGTTGTTAGTGGAGGAGCAGCACTCGGAGCGAGAGGGAGCAGGGGGCGAGGAGGACGGTCCAGCGAGTTTCACACAAAAATACAAGAGACAAACACAGAGAAACAAAGCACCTGTGGATGCACAGCGAGACCGTGGCTTTGGATTTTACTTCTGCTTTTTGATTTTGCTCTGAAACGCACCGAGTGATCGATATGGGGTCCCAGGCATCCAAGGGAGGAGTGGTCGTGGAGGGCAAAGCTGCTGAGGCTTCTGCTGCCAAGACGAACGGACAGGTAGGATCTTAGTGGATCAGATTTGTATTTTTACTCCCGGGTTTCGTGAGAAATTGGTTTACATTCCTCTTTTTAGCTGCTCAGCACGCAGTCCACCCTCTGCTTTACGCGGGGGGCACTCCACCATCCCACCCACCCGTTGCACCGTGGACAAAGGCAGCCACGGGGCATTTAATCTCATGCACGGGGCATTTAATCTCAAGCGTGGTCCTTTTTTTCGCGTGTTTATTACTCAGAAGGCTCTTGGTCCCGTTCGTAATCGGAGGATGCATCATCCATGTGTTTTATGCTGTGCATGTTTGATGCATTTTTTTAATTAGTTCATGTTTGAGAGTCAGAATAGTGTTTTTTCAACAATACGTCGAATGAGGATAATTTAACAGGGATAAAGTGTAAATTCCACCAAACTCAGTGCTGCAGACGTGCGCGCGCACCAGTCTAGACAGTAATAAATCCACACGCACCAGATCATCTCATCATGAATAAAAGTGGGGGTGTTTTTATGTCAGAAAAAAGTTTTGACCGGTTTAATTCGTCGAAGTGGAGGATTTGGATGGTTTTGAAGGCCATTTTTGTGGTAAATGGTCGTCGATGAAGACAAAAAAAAAAACGAGTCTGAAACGCACCGAGCATCGATCCGCTCCAGTCTTTTGTCTGAGAGCGTCTCGACCAGCCTCGGTTCTTCTGTATTGTCTTGTCTCCCCCTGAGGTTCTGTTGAGGTACTGCAAGGCGTCACCTCCAACACTTGCTTGCATTGTGTACGTGATTGGTCACCAACGTGGTCTTCGACGACCCGAAAGGATAAAAATATTTTTTTAAAACATGAATTGTCTCTTTATTTATATATATATATGTGTGTGTGTGTGTGTGTGTGTGTGTGTATATGTAATAACATGCACCTAAATTCTCTTGTTTCTGCATTCTAGGAGAACGGTCACGTCAAAACCAACGGCGACGTCTCCACCAAGGCGGAGGGAGAATCTGCCGCCACCACTAACGGCTCAGCCGAGGCAGCCAAGGAGGCTGAGGCTGGAGCCGGAGACGCCATTGAGCCTGCACCAGCCGCCGAGGGTGACGCCACCAAGCCCGAGGGCGAGGCCGCCAAGGAGACCCCCAAAAAGAAGAAGAAGAAGTTCTCCCTGAAGAACTCCTTCAAGTTCAAGGGCCTCTCACTGAAGAAGAGCAAGAAGAACGCCGAGGTGAAGGAGGAGGCCAAGGCCGAGGAGGCCACAGAGGAGAAGCCGGAGGAGAACGGGGCGGCCGCGGCTGCGGCGCCGGCCGAGGAGAAGAAGGAGGAGGCCAAGGCCGAAGAGACCCCCGCCCCGGCGGAGACCCCCAAGGCCGAGGAAGCTCCGGCCAAAGCTGAGGAGGCTGCTGCCTCCGCCCCCAAGGAAGAGGCTGCCGCTGCTGCTGCACCTGCTGCTGAGCCCACGAAACCCACAGAGGAGACCAACTCCACACCCGCACCATCTGAACAGAAGGAGTGATTGTACTTCACAAGGACTTGTGAACTATTTTTCAAGAAAAAATATATATATATATTTATATATATGTGTATATGTATACATATGTATATATACATGGATATATGTATATGTATATATACACATGTATGTGAAAAAAAAGAAAAAAGAGAGACTCCTCGTGCCACTTTCTTCAAGATTAATATGAAATGACAGACTAGATTCACTAGTTCACTTCCCTATTAATGGCTTAAAGATCTGGGACTCTGAATTTAGGCTGAAATCACTTCGGAATCTGGATGTGAGGGAGATGAGAGCGTGAGGATGGGATGAAGAAGGAGAGGAAGAGGAAAAAGAAGCATCTTTCAAACCCATCACCACAAAGATGCTATAATATAAAAGAAGTGCAAGATAAACATCACCACATAATAATGACTGTTAAAAAACGGAAAAGAAAAAAAAAGACTTGCCAACTTTCTACATTCCTATATTTTAACCCAAATTTAAGTATTTTGTGGTGTATAGAGAACCATTTTAAATATCCAGAAGGCTTTGTCTTGTTTGTTTGAAATCGCATTTTAATTTTCATCTTGGCTAAAAAAAAAAAAAAAAAAAGAAAACACATTTGAGCTTGCTATGTTCACATTTGACGTTTTAAAAGAAAGCAGAGTTGTTATGTGTTAAATGTGAGCCTTGATCTGCTTTTTTTGTCTCTGTAAATACATTTGACTGATTTTGTTCTTTATTTTGCTAATGTTAAAAGATGTTACTGGTTTTATTGTAAAGTTGATAATGGTAAATAAATGTTGGTTACCTAATGAAGGCTGTGACGTGTCCCTCTCTTCCATGACAGGGTGGAAAAACAAATGAGTGTACGGACGGAAACACCACACACATTACAGAGCTGGCATAGGCCATCCATGTTAGACTTTAACCATTTGTATTTATGGGCACATTTGACTTGATAAATTAACAGGCCTAGAAAGGTAGTAAATGATAGTGTTCAGTGACAAACATATATATATATATGTACCAAACATCCATAACTATAAAAATGCCTGCCAATATTGTGTAGGTCTCAAACATTGGATCTTACCAAGATCTTAGCAGCAGATCCTTTTAAGTCCTGCAAGGTCGGGCATCCTAGTTCGTTCAGTACATGCTACAGGTGCTTGATTGGACTGATGTCTGGGAAATTCCCAATGTTTCCCAGCAGAGCATTGCCCAGAGCATCACACTGCCTCTGCTGACTCACCTTCTTTCCATAATGCACCTCGGTTCCATCTCTGTTCCCAGGGTAAGCAAAGAAAACAGGTTTCATCAGACCAGGTCACCATCTTCCATTGCTCCACGTTCCACTTTTGGTGGTGTGTCAGCATGGGCAGTCTGACTGGTCTGCAGCTATGGAGCCCCCGTATTTGGCAAGCTGCAATACGTTCTGTCATAGTCAGTATTCATATTTTCAGCCGTCGGTGCTACAGGAGCTTTTTTGTGGGATCGGACCAGACACTGAATGAGCTTTGGGTATCCATGACTCTGTGGTTCACTGGTTGTCCTTCCTTGTATCGAATTGGGAAGTTATTGACCACTGCATACTGGGAAAACCCCACAAGACCTCCCATTTTGGGGTGCTCGGATCCAATCGTCTAGCCATCATAATTTAGCTCTCAGATCCTTATACTCACCTATTTTTCCTTCCAGCACATCAATCTTCAAGAACTGATTGTTTACTTGTTGCCTAATATGTCCCACTTCGTAATAGGTGCCACTACAACGAGATTATCAGTGTTACTCATTCCACTTGTAAGTTGTTTTAATGGTATGGCCGATCAGTGTAAGCAATTATAAGCCAGCTCCAACACTCCTACAGTGCATTACAGCATGAGAAATCTGATCCATTCTTCTGAAGGCCTTAAATGTGTCACGCTCCAATAGATTTTTTCACTGTACTGTACAATAGCCAAGGAAATCACAACCACGGTGGCCCTTTTCTTCATAAATGCCTTTAGACTCTCTGTGTGTGATGGAATTTATGCTTTTACAGCAGGTACAGCATCAAGAGCTAGCCTGATATGACACTAATTATTCAGTGTTGTTCTTTTTGGAGCATTTTCATGCCACAGATGAACAAAAGAAATACATGGAGAGCAAAGGAAAATATCAAGATTTTGAATGTAAATACAGCGTTATCAGCAGCTCCAAGGCTGCAGATCAGTCATTAATCCTCCACTGTGCTGCAAATCGCTAAAGTGGCATAATAGCCATTTTAACATGTTCTTACACTGAACATTGTCATTAAATCCCTGTTGTGAAAGAGAGACTGGATTAGAGACTTAAAGGGTCTAATGAATTGAGGATTTTTGGATTTGTATTTATTAAATAAGAAATATCAGTCGAATCATGGTATAAGGTATATTAAAAGAGCGGCAGTGTGTAGGAACAGTCTGATTTACATCTGTTTTAAAACAAGCTATTTATCATTTTTCACATCACTATTGAGCGGCGTTTCCCTCCAGATCCAGAAATACAGTTAGTCTCTGTTAAATATGGACGTTTGTCGCCCTCTGGTGACAGATTGGTGTGTTGCTGCCTGTGTGTTTGTGTGTATGTGTGTTTGTGTGTGTGTGTGTGTGTGTGTGTGTGTGTGTGTGTGTGTGTGTGTGTGTGTGTGTGTGT